>OX438764.1:24330849-24930849 GCA_949316455.1 Acleris holmiana | reverse complement strand
AAAGTTTCTCTTTGTGAATATAATCCCTGTGTACTTACATTCCTCACTCCAACATGGAGTAGATATTATTACTTAGTCCATTTTGCTGTTTACTGTGTTTTCTGTGTGTCATAGATAAAGTAGCAATTATTACAATATTCCACAGTTACTATGAAAAGATCAATATACCAAATCTCTGCCAGTTTTCTTTTCAACATTTAATTTAAATTCCGTCATAGCTTAGTTGTATATTAAAATCTTTGCCAGATAATACTTCAAAATGTATGTAATCAGCTTTAATAACTTGTATTGTATACCATTCTTCAACTATCGAATATATCAATGTCTGTACATATTTAGCTCGTTTAGGACTACAAATACCCACAGTTTGACATAATATAAAAATGTATGGTATAATCCGCTGTTTTACTTATTATCTATCTACCCTCGCTAATTTAATCATCATAATTTAAAATCATTCTTCCAGTAACAAATTTATCTAGTTCTATCTTTAACCTATTTTATTTTAGTTTGAGTAGTAGACGAGTAAAGTTCAGTACATCAATTACATTATATTTCTTATTTTATTTGATATGTATATAATACACGAGTACTCGACTATTGTAAATGTTATAAAACTTACTATGTTTAAATTCATTTACTATCACTTAGGAACTCTGACAGATCGTAAAACTGTGATTTCAATAACCACATCCGAAGTCTATTTTTGAAGCTATGAAAGGAAGCTGCATCCCGGACACTGCAATCAAGCAGTTTTTTGGAGCAACCAATCGCTTTCCAGTTAATAAAATTCTACATAGTACAATATAATATACAACGAGATATGCTAGAAATTAAAAGCGAATGTATTGACAGAGTAGGTATTTACTAGTAAACAGGGCTGGTATTCTACTCTGTAAAAAGAACATTACCTTTGACGTGTTTCCGTATAGTTTTTAACTCGGCTGCCAATACCGTCAAGTAAATAGAAGTTATCAAAACGTTGACAACACGGAAACACGTTTAAGGCAATATGGCTTGACCCCGGTAGAAAAAAGGCCCTGCTAGCATCTGACGCCTGGGGAGTTAGTATGACATGCAGTCTATTTCGCTCAAAGAAAAGGACGGAGCTACAACATGTAGCTCTGTCTTTTTCTCTGAGCGTAAACAGAACTGCGTAGTTATGTCATAATAACCCCCCTGCTATAACTACCTAACTCTATTGATGCTTTCTTCGAGTGCCACGTTAAACGCATAGGTACATTAGAAATACAAATAGCGAACTAAACACCTAATTACATTCTCTACCAGTCAGTGCTTCATTCAACCGCTATGAGCTTATGATCAATCCAAATGCTTGAATTTCTCAATCAATAACAGTTACATTTTTAGGGCAGTTTTCAAAATAATTTTACTGTACCTAGTAAAGGACTAAAATGAAGAAATGGTCACTTTTACATGTGAGTAACGAAAAATACTCATACAATTAATTGGTTAATTTTCATGACTCACATGTAAAGATACCGTTTTTTAATTTTATTCCTAAAAAATTACCCTTTCAAGATTGTTTAGTTTTCAAATGAATTTTGTCCTAAATTTCATCGTGATGTTTCCGTCAAGAGCTTAGTACCTTTACGTCAGTCAAATTATCAAACAGTATTTAAATATTAACATCATTCAGTACGCATAATTTAAATATATAATCTCAGGGTTTATTACATATTCCTAATTGATTTTAATTATTCATGAAACAGGATAACTTTAACTAAAGTAAATTCTGACGTTGAGATAAATATTAAGTATGGGCTTTGAAGATTTGGTCTCAGAGCGTATTAGTTCTTAATGGTTAAATAATGTTCTATTTAGAATTACATTTATATTTAGAGATGATTTACCTAAAAATGTAATTTTACATGCGAATTAATTCATTAAAATTAATAAAAAGAAATAGCATTTGGAGTATGCAGTCTGCTAAGTATACGATGCTAAGTCAATCAACTTTGGAGCTGTATTGATGTTTAAAGTTATTACTGGCCATCACAATAAATGCTTTTTGTTGCTTGATGCTACTTGCCAAAAAGATATTGAACGCTCAAAACGAGAACAAGATTTTGCAAATCAAATGTTGCCATACATATATAAATAAATATCATAAAACGACGTATTACATTTATATAAAAGTACTGTTTTAATATTTTTTTTACATCGTCATAAACAAATTCCGTTTTGTCACTAAGCATCCCGTAAGTTAAAGCAACAGCTAAAGATAATAAATGGGTTTGTAAATATCGAAATCAAAACTTGAACACGGACTTTCATATTTTAAGTTTTCTGTTTTTAAACACGTCCGTTATCATACTTAATCATTTATTGCTTTCGAGAGTTAATTCAATCGAATTACTCATTTAAAATGAAGGCGGAGAGCACCCTGTTTTCGGCTACAAACAGCTTGTGTGTAACCACACACAAGCTGGAACATTGTTTATTCCTTGCCTGTTATTGAGGAAATAAATAATTTATTATTATTATTAACTTGATTCTTTAGGAAGGCATATTATGTACAACAGTGACATGTTTTGGTTGACATATGTAAGCACTAGTAAACAATTTAAATACAAAATTAAACATTAACCCTTACAGCATTATAAATACAATCGTGCAAATGAGCAAGAAACAAATTAATGTCAACTTTACTTTTATCGATTAATTAGGAAGATTCAATAATATTCAATATCATTCTTGACTTGATGCTCATTTCGCTCTGAAAGGGCTAATTTAAATGAAGAGACATGTCAAATGAAATATTAGATGCATACACGTTAATTATTGCATTTTTACAGGACCATGTACTAAACATCAACTTATAAAACAGACCAGTAAGAGATCTCGTTCCTAACGCGTACACGTCCTTTGTTCTTAAATTTTGTTTGTCTCCAACAAGAAAGACTCATGTACTCGTAGCTACTTCCCCGTAAATATGCCACGTTCTAGATCAAAATACGCCGTTCCTAAGCCAAGCCCGAGGAAAACTCCTGCGGCCACCGATCCCTCGCAAACTATTTGTAATATCGAGCTCGCCCTAAGCGTTTAAGGCGCGTCCACCAGCACGCGTCACTGCACCCCCCCCCCCCCGCCCCCTCCCCAAACACGAGCACAAAGTGAATCCCTGATTTCGCACCTAGGATTTTCTAGCGGAATTTAAAGTTAAATCTTATTTTGCTCGAGAATTCGAAGAACGCAAACAGGATGCTGCCAGCGTTATAGACCATCGGGTTATATTTAGACCAATCAGAAGTGAAAACGGTTGTTGACACTTTTGTATCTGTTACTTTTCATTACGTAATGCAAAGTTGTTCCTTAGTTGAATAAACCAAACGAAGCAAGGTTGATTTGAAAGAGAATAAAGTGAATCCATATTATACTTGTAATAACCAAACCATTAGTTATTGTCAGAAAAGTAGCCCATATCAATAAATCTGGCCATATTGCAACTGACATGATTTAATGGCATGTATATTAACAACATGTTGAAATAGTAAAAACCGGGCAAGAGCATGTCGGACCATGTTCAGTGTAGGGTTCCGAAGTGTTAAGTACTACAAACACAAAAATCAACAAGTAATAACTAATTTTGTATGTAAAGTCAATTGGTGCAGTCGTAGATGATTTTAGTAGGTATAAACACTTTAATCGCCTGTACTTCAAGAATCAATGATGTCTACTTAGTCGTGATAGTTTTCCTTTGAAATTCGTTACATGCTCTTTCATTTAAGATTTGGCTGTAGAGGGGGGGGGAACACATGAGTCTAACAAAATTTTGCGCTTTAATGCTTAATATTTCATAAAAAAATTGTTTTACAAACCCGTAATATTTTCGAAAGACTTATTTCAAGATTCTATTTTACCACTTTGTTAGCGTGACTAATATGTATATTCATGCCAAATTACCGCTTTCTAGTACTAATAGTCTCTGAGCTGGGCTGCGGACGGACGGACCGACATGGCGAAACTATAAGGGTTGCTTGTGACTACAGAACCCTAAAAACGAAGAATCACAAAATGAACTAAAAGATTTTTTGCTAAAAGCTGTTAACAATAAATTCACGGTGAAGAAATAACAAAACTAGCTCACAAAAACTGTGTAAAGAAACAGCATTAAGCAGAAGTGCCGAGTCTTTGCAAAAGCAAAATACCTCGAACGTTATGCGTTATCTCGGCACAAAACCAACACAAGTTCAAGAAACAACATCCATAAAGGCCTAAGTATAAAGCCTCTGAGATGTAAGTCAGGACGATAATATTGTTGCAAACTTAAGTATCGCGGTTAGAAAACATTTATACAAGTTAAAATATATTATGGGATCATCTCTGGGAAAGCAAAGATAGAAATGAGTCTATTGATATAGCAAACGTCGAGTAAAGTAAACGGTATACTTAGTTTCATTTCAATTAAACTTACTGTTAACTGTACCTTAAGAACTTAACATTGGCATGTTAAAACGCTTGAAGCGATTGAGGCCACAAGGAATTCTTAGAATGCGTCTGTATTTCTAAGTGAACTGAAATTGTAGTTTCAGTCCATTTCACGAAACTAAATTTCGGTAGATTTTTGGTGTTATTTGTATACTATTATTTGGCGCGGAATTTGGTATTCATGAATATCAAACTATTTCAAATTTTAAATATGAAGTGTTTTTTCAACAGAATCAGAATACTGTATTTATTTATAACTCGTTTATTTCAGTCAAAATATCAAGAACAATTTCAAATTCGATTCTTAATACTTTAACTTATAAAATTCTATCATCGTTCATATTTTTAGAGAGCCTTTGAACTGTAGAAATGCGTGACAATGTCCCGATATAAGGCAATACAATAGATGATACTGTGACATGTTCTAGTCATGAAACAGTAAACCAAGTTGTTCAATAAAATTTTGCGAATAAACATCGAAAGATTATGGACGTAAAACCCTCAAACCTTGTAGAAATCTAGCTCCAAGCTGCCATAAAATTATTATGAGCGTGGACATATGGACACGTGGATTGCGCAAACGCTAGCACTTGTGCTGGCTGGGACATTACCCGGGTTAAATTAGAAGTCCCGGATGATTTTGGGACAATCTGCCACGGGGCTGGCCCGGGGCGAAAATTATTAAACCTAGCAACATTATTATGAATCACCGATACGATTCTATTCTAGTGACATCGTCTTGCTGTTCTCCTAGTCATTATTGTTTAATGTTTGACCTTTCATTTATAATTATTTTATTTTTGCTAGTCTTAATAATTATTCTTACTTAATTACTATGTAATGTAACTTTCAACCCCACACCGGAACACAACAATGCGAACACTGTTGCTTGGCAGTAGGTAAATGGATAAGATGGTGATGTTTCTTTCCTCATAAATGAATTTAAATTGTTTCTGAAACTTTTTCAATCGCTAAAGAAAAAACATTGAATACACCCATTGTACCAACTTATAATTCAGGTTTTGCATCACAAAGATCTAGAGCACGTGCAGTGCCCACATTGTGATGCCGAACAAACACGAAGTTCTCCCGTGGCCGAAGCAGGCGTCCAGTCTTACAAACAGACCGATCGCAAACATGCTGCATCACCAGCCATGTCCACCTCCCAGATTCCTACTTCAAGTTTACAACTCCGTTCCCCCTTTCCCGTTCCTAACACCGTAGAGGCCGTCCTAGAAATTATTTTATATAGCTAAGGCAATGATTCACACAATTTTATTCAGTTTAATATTTTTCTCCCTTGTATAATTCGTATTCTTATTTTCTTTCTCTGATTGTTTTTATGAAATACGCGTGTGTCCGTCCGCATAGAAGTCGTTTCTCGCTACTCTTTCGGGAACTGTCCAATAATTGCTTTACTGACAAACATTGAGTTTTGTCAAAAAATATAAATGTTTTAAAAAACTAAAAACTTCAAAAAGCAAGAAATTACATACATACATAACATCACGCCTACATTCCCAGAGTGGGGTAGGCAGAGCTACAGAAATACTAACAACTCTAAAAAGACTTGTTGATAATTCTGTAACCACATTTTGCACAATCAGGCCAAGAAGTTTACTAGTGTATTAGTGACTGGTTGCAAGCCCATCGCCTAACAATACTACAAGCCCTTACTCCCTGAGTCGCCTCTTACAAAATCCACGGGAAGACATGGAGTGGCACTATTCTAACCCGGCAACCACACGGGCAAGCAAGAAATTACTTCTTTTAAAATGATCGGTTAGGTCAGTCCAACTGCCGAATTCAGTTGGACTGACTAAACCTATCATTTTTTTTTATGGAATAGGAGGCAAACGAGCAGACAGATCGCCTGATGGTAAGCGAATATTGTTACCCATAGACACCTGCAGCACCAGAGGATTTACAGGTCAGTTGCCGGCCTTTTAAATGAGAGTACGCTCTTTTCTTGAAGGTCTGAAGGTTGTATTGGTCCGGAAATACCGCAGGCGACAGACCATTCCACAGTTTAGTTGTGTTGTTGTTGTGTTGTTTAGTCATTGATGACGGTTTTTCGTTTTTTGAAACATTTATTTTATTTCATACCTTTTAGTGATCATCATAATACATGTCGTCCATGTATACTTGCGCCTATTAATATTAAATTTGAAGTGTTATCTCAATTCCTCACGGATCCCCGCACCAGATACCAACTAGGTGGCAATGGGACCACCTCGAAAGCACATAATATCAAACAAAAAAATAATTTTCATAACGAATTGATAACATTTCTTGAAGTCGGTTATAAATAGAAAAAATTACAATGTCTTAAAAAACCGAGAAACTTTGCATTAAAGTAAGTGTGGTTAATAATGTTCAAAATTAATAAATAATAATTAAATAAATATCACAGGACAATGTCACACAAATTTACCTAATCTCAAACTAAGCTCTAGGCTTGTACTATGGGTACTAGACCACGATAAACATACTTAAATAGAGAAATAAATACTTAAATACATAGAAAACATCCAAGACTCGGGAACAAATAGTCGTGCTCATCACACAAATATCTGCTCTTACCGGGATTTGAACCCGGGACCGCTAGCTTCGGAGGCAGGGTCACTCCCAACTAGGCCAACGTGTCGTCAATTACCCCATCATCTCTTAAAATCCCTACTTCTACTTACTACTTAGACTACTACGACTTAGATAAAGTTAGTGAGTTCAGTCTAATAAAATTCAAATCAAATCAAATCCACCAACACTAACTACAATAATCCACCAATACTTCCTCAGACTTCGAGCGACCGGCAGATATGGGACGCGGAAGCAGCTGATTGTGAGTGGACACACCAACCTCCCTCAAGATTACATCCATTCTCCCATGTCCATGATGTCCTGACATATAACGATATTATAAAAGCGAAAATAACTCTATATACTGAATCGATTCCGATGGAATCTCGGGTAGCATTTATCCGCGAGCAGCATTTTATTAGCGAGTTTTAGTGGTGGTCCACGATCTCATCCGTTAATCAACAGTGTTCCCATTGTTGTGTTCCGGTGTGGGGATAAGACAACCGGTAAAATTACTAGCATAGAGGCATTCCATCTTGGTCCTTAGGGTTGGCAACGCATTTGAGGTCTTAGGATTATAGTTTTGTGAATTCAAATGTCTATGGGTCTCAGATTCCACTTACCATCAGGTGGCCTTAGTGCTCGTGTGCCTTCTACTTAACGTAGAAAAAGATATAAATGACTTCAGTCTATGCAGTCGGAGTTTTTAGCGTTTAATTTTGAAGGTATTTGTTTTCGTTTTAGTTTACATCCTTAGGAATTTATTTTTATTTTATCTAAATTATTCCCAAGGAACATATTTGAAGGAGAGGTTTGGCTCACACTGAAAGGGTCAGAATGTAGGAAATTGTACCCCAGGGAACGACTCTAAAAGGCAGCGACTTATTTTATTGTTGCCTAATGTGAGAGACGTCACAAATACGAAGGACAAGAGAAAATATCAAAAATGTGGGGCAGGTAAGATGATAGAATAGAAATAATTTTACAAAATGTAATCGTTAAAAAACCACTTCTAGATTAAACTTAGACATACGTAATAATATTGAAAAGCTTTATAAAGTATTTTTGAACGTATTTTCAACAAGCTTTTCGTGCAACTTTGTGCTTCATATTAAAGAACGAAGCATCGGAAGTCAGCAACATACTAGAAAACAATACATAATAGTGATTGATTATAGATGAAATAACCTTCAAGCAAACAGCCTGGGGGTTATCAGTTCTGTTTACGCTCAGAGAAAAGAACAGAGCTATGACAGTTACATGGTTCACTAATGTTTCACCAAAACACGTTTCACAAACTAATTCATTTCACTCTTAAAGACAAAAGTTGTCTCTCCTGTGGTCAATAGTTAAGAGCTTGTGTTCATATAAGTTATGTTTTATATGATAGGTCTAAAGCAGTCCTGACGGTGTTTTTGCGGGAATGGGCTTAGCCAGAAAATTAGGCCTTAAAAACGTTAAGTTTCAGTGTGTCCACAGGAAAGACGGTAACCTAAATCTGTGTATGACACAAACATCATTTGGCAAACTGCATTTTTTTCAGAGACTAAATATTTCACGATTTTTATAAAACTAACTTAACCTAACCTATTGGATTCTACACGATGGTCCTGAAATAAGATCTGAAATATTTACAGTTTCGGAGAAAAATGCAGTTTGCCAAATGATATGTTTGTGAAATGAATCAGTTTGTGAAACATTTTTTGGTGAAATGACAGGATACGCAGTTATATAGCTCTGTCCTTTACACTCACCGTAAAATGAACTTCATAGCTAGGTCATAATAACCCCTCTGATCGAAGAAAACCGCCAGAAAGACAACAAGGCTGTAAACCATTCTGAGTCAGATAAGGAAGTCGTCAATGTAAGTGTCGGTGTAAACAAATGAATGTCGATTCCTTTGATCTGATAGGACTTGAGACAACACCGCATTGCGTACACATTGTCTGATTTTACAAGATTTAATGGAACTTCACATTGCAAATGCCGTGTCATGTTCAACTTAATTTTCCCTTGCCTTTCTGTTTTTAGTTATTGAAATGATGTCTTTTTGCTCGTCTCTACTATATTTAACGTAGACCCATCGAGTTAAAACTTGGAGGTTAGTTTGGTCTCTATAGATATATGAAGTTTGCGTATAAAAATACATTTAGCACCAATAAACCTGTTACAAAAATGTTACTATAATTATGTCCTTGTTCTAACGTCCCGAGGAAACTAACCTAAGATTTAACAACAATTTTAAATGTTTTTTTCTATTAGTTTTATAATGAAAACTAGAGTAGCCAATAGATTTAAAACCCGCATCCACCGAACCCGGTGGCCCGAGCCTAAGTAAATAACCCTCAACCGACGACGCAAAGCGGCCAGTTTGCTCACTCCATTATAATGTTTAAAAACGTAATATAAACTCTACGCTGCGCGTAATTATTGTTTAATATCCCATTATTACGTTATGTGCGGACGTAAAAACACGATAAGTCGCTTGTTTATTATAACATGGGAGTATCACTGGAAGCGTTGTTATGGGGGGATGAGTTAATAAATTTTTAATGTGAGGTTTTTAAAGCAGAGACCATATTATTAACATATTATGCAATCATAACAGTTTATTAGTCAGTCAGTGCATTTTTACACGGTTGAGATTCTAGAAGAAGAAGAAAATCGTTTATTTAGTACTTATAACAATTACAAAACATAGTAAAAAAAACAATACAATACAAATACTCTTTATCGAACACCAAAAAAAACAGAACACGGAACGGTTCATTTAAATCATAGGTATACAACAGACGGTCTTACCACTAAATAGCGATCTCTTCCAGACAACATTGGATAGAGAAATAACTAAGGACACAAATTCATGGCAGGCGGTGTAAACTAATTCGTTTAGAACTCAAACTAAACAACTACAAGAAACAATTATTTCAATTTTGAAACAAAAACTATACATAGAGATAAGGAAACACGTCAAAAGCAAATTTATGTATTTCGTATGTACGTATGTACCATCTTAGCCATTAACTACCCGTCAAGCAACAGTGTTCGCATTGTTGTGTTCCGGTGTGGGGATAAGACAACCGGTGAAATTACTAGCATAGAGGCATTCCATCTTAATCCTCAGGGTTGGCAACGCATTTGAGGTCTTGGGATTACAGTCTTGAGAATTCAAATGTCTATTGGTCTCAGATTCCACTTACCATCAGGTGGCCTGAGTGCTCGTGTGCCTTCTCCTTAACATAAAAAAAGACGTACCTAAAAACTAGTTAAATAGAAATACAAGACAGTACTTAGCCGGTTTGAAGACATAGGATGCTGAATTGCGGTAAGTAGGCACGACTGCAAGAATTTAACAAACCGATTTGTTTCAAAATCGCTAAACTTAACCCTAAACAGCTATTAAGTTAGATAAGTACTTAGTCGGCAACCCTAGGAATGTTATTCCAGTGCCCCCGGTCTCAAGAAATTCGTAAAACTAGCTGTGAATCACGGAGCTCAGGAAACAATGCGAGAGAAGGCCGAAACAATATCCCGAGTGTCCATAACTCGGGGGCACTTGGCAAATCCTCCCTAGTCCCTCTTGAGCCTACTCACAATCACAACACTCCTAGAAATCTTAAGATAAACCTACAAAAGGGCCAAAAACCGTATTAAACTCTAAAGTGACTGTAAAGATTGACGGTTTATCAAAGATATCATCAATTCTTATAGAAGGTGCCGCATTAAAAATAAATAAATAAATAATCACAGGACAATGCCACACAAATTGACCTAGTCCCAAACTAAGCTCTAGGCTTGTACTATGGGTACTAGACAACGATAAACTTACTTATATTGAGAAATATATACTTAAATACATAGAAAACATCCAAGACTCAGGAACAAATACTCGTGCTCATCACACAAATATCTGCCCTTACCGGGATTTGAACCCAGGACCCCTAGCTTCGAAGGCAGGGTCACTCCCAACCAGGCTAGCGTGTCGTCAAATAATACGTAATATTTGGTTACATGTCACGTCAGCATACACAACGTCAACATACATAGGTACATAACGTCCCGCCGTCATTCCCAGAGTGGGGTAGGCAGAGCTACAGAATACCAACAACTCTACTTGTTGATAATTCTGTAACCACATTTTGCACAATCAGGCTAAGATGTGAGTTTACCAGTGTAAAGTGCCAGGTTGCAAGCCCACTGCCCAACAGTACAACAAGCTTTAATTGCTATATTCTTGTTAGTCGTCAGCAAAAAATAAAAAAACAGTTGAGGCATAAAACTGTGAATTCATCCCATATACAAACTCGTATTGCATCAGGGTTCTAGAAACAAGATCCCTGCCAATTTTCTATCACTAAAGTGCCATTTGAAATCAAATTTGAACGGTCCAATTTTGGGTATTTAAGCTCAGTTAAAATCGGTCAAAACCATCGCTGGAAAAAAACACAGAAAGCTATTAAAAAGTTAAGCGCTTAACGACACTTTTAGACGTTTAGTATTCAGCGAACGAGCAGATAAAATCTAACAGATCCAAATTACCTTTAGACGTTCGGGAGGAAGACGTCAACGAGACAAAAGAGCGGGCGGTTGTCCGAGCACAAAGAGGCGTCATTACTGCGAAAACGTCGATATTGCCTGGATAACACCAATTACTAGCTTTTGTTCTTCCAGCTTCACACTTCGATAGGGTTTTTAACTTCGTGAAATGGAAATTTTGTTTCTGAAATAGAATTTTACTTACTAAAATGTAAGCAATGAAATGTTTAGAGAAGTTTGCTGTCATTCATTTCTCAGTTAGTTATTTCCATGTTGCATATTATTTTATGCTCTATTTCAAAAAAACCCCTTGTATGGTTCAGATTAGCCAAAGTGAAAGTGCCCGTGCGGCCTAGTTACTGAACTAACAAATTGTTTTTTTCATCAAGTTTAATAACACGATTAGCCTAGTTGGTATCGCCCTGTCTACGAAGCTAGTGTTCCGGAGTCTTGGATGTTTTCTATGTATAAATAAGTATTTATATTATATATTTGGCGTTGTTGATTACTCTAAGGTCAATTCTACAGCGTAGTGTGGGTGTTGGTAAATTTATGTGAGATTGCGCCCGTTTTTAGGCTTCCCTAGTCCCTTTTAGTTTCGCCATGTCCGTCCGTACGAAATCTAGCTCAGAGACTCTTAGTAACACAAAGCTGTAATTTGGCATGAACATACATATTAGTCATGCTAACAAAGTGGTAAAATATAGGTAAAAACTTGTTTTTTTTTGTTATCGTACCTCTCTAAACTACAAATAGGTACTAAAAATCAGAAAAAAATCTTAAATGAAAGCACATACGTTTAACGAATTTAAAAGGAAAATTATCACGACTACGTAGACATTATTGGTTCTTGTGATACAGTCGGTTAAAGAGTTTATTATACCTACTAAAATCATCTAAGACGGCACCAAATGACTTTTAATAGAAAATTAGTTATTACTTGTTGACTTATATTTTTTATAATAAGTTTCTTATTTAAATTTTATCTAATACCTAGTTGCATACCATATCGCTCTCCTTTTGCGTAAGAGAAAGAAAAATAAATAACCACGTATTTTCGTCTTCTAGTTACCGCGCTACCGAGCGTTGAAAATGCTTCCATCCATGTGTTGCAGAATTTTCTAGGAGCATTAAGCGGTTTGCTGCTTCTTTTTGGGTCCGATCCACTATGGACGAGAGAGCTCTTTCTGCATTCGAATTTTTAAAAGCAAATGCTACTCGCAATCAGGTGAAGTTTAAACAAATTCCCCGATCTTCTTTTATTTCAAAATACTTTTAAAAGAAAAACACCGGCCAATTGCGAGTACGTCTCGCGCTCCGAGGATTCCGTATCGCCGCACAGTAGGTAGCTATTATTATATTACAATTTGAATTCGATTTCGAATCGAATCAGTGCGTGCCCAACTCACATTTTTTTTTTTAGTTTATACCAAATTTGACGCTAGTATGTTTTGCCGTTTTTTCGACACAACTAAAATAAAAAACGTCTTAGCGTTCGTTGTTTGTATGGTTATCTACGCTTAACTATGGTCTAAATTTTTTAATATTGTAAAGAGGTAATGTTTTATATCTCTACGCGGACGGAGTCGCTGGAATCATCGTTTGGCATAAAGATATTATTATAGCGCCTACAAATTGCATTGAGCTGAAACTATTCCATTGTTAAATGATATTACACCGATTTAACTCGCCTCGCTTCATGGCTCAACTCGACTCCAAGTTTAATGGCTTGTGCCGTCAATAGAATTGTTTTGTCGGTAATATGAATTGCCTTGGCTTGTTCGACTTTGTCAAGAGAATGTTAAGGCAAATGTTGAACAGGTAATGTGCAATGTTAATAAAGGTAGCCTTGATTTGTTGAATTATTTTGTATTCGGTTATGTTGGTCAGAATGGAAGGATTTGAAAAAATGTATGCATTGGAATATGTTAATAATCAAAAGAAAATTAATAAGAATAGAAAATTATAATATGAACAGAAATTAAACAGAAGATAATGGTTTTTTAATGATTTTTTATCTAGGAATAAGTAGGTAATCCAATAAATAAATAAATTGCTAATTAACTAGAATGTATTGTCAACTTTACTAAATAGGCTATATATAGATAATTAATTAATTTATTTTAATTTAAATTATTTGTATATATCAGGGGACAATCTCACAAAAATGAACTCAGTCCCAAACAAGTTCTAGGCTTGTACTATGTAGTGATAACGATAAATAAATCTAATTATTGAATTTAAATACATAGAAAACAGCCAAGACGCAGGAACAGATATTTGCGTTCCTCATACAAATAATATTTGTCCATGGCGGGAATCGAAGCCGTACTTATAGCTTCCTAGGCGCAACTACGCTAAACGCGTTGTCGAAATATTAAATATTTGTAAAGTAAGCAAAGTACTTACGCCTGTATACAAGGACCGGCACAAGGTACATTATAGTAACAATATACTTAAGTGACAACTCGGCAATTCTCATGCCTCGATAATCACGCATTCAAAAACAACTTGTCGGCCCTAAAACATCAAACAAACAAAACACTAACGACGTATACTTTCATAAAGTTGCGCCGCAAGAGCCTCCAGACAATGGAAGCCTTGAGCAAGTTCTAAGGCTGACTGCAAACCCCGGGGAGGGATAAAGCCGCCGCACACGGGTACCTGTCCGCTCGCCGGGAAGATGGATCGAGGAATACTAATGATACTGTCGGACCCTGTTGGAGTCAATAAATAAACCGAAGTGTTTTAAGTTGGAGATTATTATACGGTGTGTTTACGGAGCCCGTTAAAGGTATCGAACTATTTGTTTTTTTAAGTATAACGAGTCCCTTAATACAGAGATAGTCACGTGGTAGGTACTTACTATCTCGGTGGCTTACGTCAATTCCATACATTTGTCAATCGAAACATAATCGCTAACGATTGTCGAATGCAACTTCGCCGCCCCCAGCGAATAAAATAATAACTGCAAAAACCTTATTTTTCAGGAAAAATTAAAAAAGTATTTTTGTCGATTGTTTATTGAATACTTAACATATACAAATTGTATTAGGCTCTAAGGATAGCAGAATTTTTGAGCATTATAATTATTTTTTATTAATTATCCACTGCTAAGATATGCCAAAATCATTTTATTCGCGTTGTATCTACGCCAAAACATTTGTTCCAACATAATTAGTTGGACATCCAGTGTATAATAGAAGCTTAAATAAAATTACTTCTGCCTCAAGAACTATCTATTAAGAACACGAGCCAGATTCTTGAAATTCTCAGACTGTAATAATACAGATCATTAAAGAACAGGTAAATAGCTCCCACTTTTTTTTCTAAATGTAATTAATAGACTCTTTACCGGTTAAACGATAAAATATTCTACCTTGTAAAATAGTAAATTCTCGCTTGTAATTCTATGCGAAATGTTAATATTGTTGAAGGAAATTAGTTTTCAAATGGTTTTTAACTTTATCGACGGCGTGGATTATAAAATTATTTTTAAGTTTCCCCATCTGAGCTTTTTGGAGTTCCGTACCTAAAGGTGCCAATGGGACCCTATTAATAAGCCTTTGCTGCCCGCCTGTCAGTCCATCCGTCTGTCAGCGGGCTGCTATCTCATAATATAAATAATAAAATTTAAATTAAATTCAAATCTGCCTTACGGATATCGGGGAAGCTTCCGTTCGGAGATCATTACGTTATTTAATTTAAATTTCTTAATTCATTTGTAAACATAGGTTTCTTTGCATATGGTACGGCTTTACTTTTTTTTTAATATATCACTATGGTTTGCCATTAGGAATACCACAAACAATATACAATAATACTATTCCTAGTTAAAATTAAAACATCCATGTCAAAAGCAAACCCAATTACAATTAGTTCGCCTTCGGTCTAGCGCTAACTTTTCCCTTGTGTACTGTTCCATAGAACAAGACTCGTACCTATGCTGAATCTGTTACGGTACACTCTGTCTAATTGTGGAATGAGCTTCCACCATGCTTGAGGCACTCTGGATCTGTCAGTTCATTGAAGGAGAGGTTAAAGAAGTTATGGCTACATCAACAAGATGAGTCTGAGTGTTGATTTTTAGCTCTGTTGGGATTTTAATTGCTGTTTACGTATGTAAATAAATAAATAAATATCACAGGGCAATCTCACACAAATTTAACTAGTCTCAAACTAAGCTCTAGGCTTGTACTAAGGGTACTAGACCACGATAAACATACTAAAATAGATAAGTAAATACTTAAATACATAGGAAAACATCCTAAACTCAGGTACAAATACTCGTGGTCATCATACAAATCATCTGTCCTTGCCGAGATTTGAACCCGCGAACGCTGGCTTCGGAGGCAGGTCTCCGAACTAGGCCAACGTGTCGTCCAATGTGGTAGTTTATATTAGTATATCTAATTATCAACAAGCAAAATGCATGAATCCATTAGCATCCTGACCTGCAGGTTCTCCAGACCTGCGATATTTGTCGGTATGAAATTTATTGGTTTTCAATTTAATCTTTTTACCACCATCAGTGGAAAATATGTTTTAGATGCCTAATGCCAAACCTTAAAGGTTGTTTTAAATTGAACACTTAACTAAAAAAAACATAGGTACTTACAAAGACAAATAAAATCCCTTATTTACAAAAAAACACGATTAAAACACTAGAATATATCCATCACAGTCAATACTAGGCTGAGCGTATATTGCCTCTTAATTCATAGAATCAAATAATACAGATCAAAATTGTATTCTTTAATAATAGATCTAAGGAAACCTAAAGTAAATAAAAACAGAATTTGTAAGGCCCCATTGACTACCCAACACAATAAGTGAAATTCGAGGTCAGTTCCATACAATTTTGCCTTTAGGTCTCGGATTAAGTGCTTATTTCAATTCAGTCCAATTGAACGTTAATAATAAAAGACCTTTCAGATCCGAAGATTTTTATAAATATTATCTCTCGTTCACTGAATACACAAAAAGATAAACCATATTAAATTCTACAACAGTACCTATCGATGAAGTTTACCAACCTTATAGTACACTCACCGGAAAAAATACTTATCTACCCGTCTTTTGTTCATACAACTGCTTACAAATGTAACTTCTTCAACCAGAGAGGAACTACGAAAATACCTAACCAATTTTGTTGAAAATTGTAGTGTTTTGTTTTTAATTAACTAAGGTCCAAAATGGACAAATCTTTTTCACGTTCTGTTCCTCAAAAGGAAAACTGAACCCTTATAGGATCTTTTGTCGTCCGTCCGTCCGACCATCTGGGAACGCGTAAATGTATCGAGTTAAAATTAATTATTGTCTTTTTGTAAATAAAGGTATTTATTTGTTTTTGTAAGCACCTATGTTTTTTTAAGTTAAGTATTCAATTTATAATGACTATTAAGGTTTGGCATTATGCATCAAAAATATATTTTCCACTGATGGTGGTAAAAAGATTAAATTGAAAACCAATACATTTCATACCGACAAATATCGCAGGTCTGGAGAACCTGCAAGTCAGGATGCAAATGGTATTGTGCAATTTGTTTGTTTTGGTCTAGTTCTGTGGTAATACATTCAGTGCCATTAAATGGTAAAAAAAACAATCTACTTAGTTAACGTAAAAAAAGATACGGCCATTTATGCCGCAAAAAACGTATATTTCGACACTCGCAAAATTTCTTGGGTCCCATAGACCTAGAATTGTGAAATTTGGCAAGAAGGTCTTATGGCACAAGTAAAAGGAAAAATCCTTTTATTTTTAAGTTAGAATCATTTTTTTTACCTATTGCTAAGTTATTTGCAGTTGGTAAACTAATCGCCACCTATGTCGATGTATGGAGACAACAGTTTTGCAACGGCAAAGTCAAGTTTGTCCCTCGATACAATTGTACATTCT
Organism: Acleris holmiana; assembly: GCA_949316455.1. Lineage (NCBI taxonomy): Eukaryota > Metazoa > Arthropoda > Insecta > Lepidoptera > Tortricidae > Acleris > Acleris holmiana. The sequence continues at coordinate 24,913,382 of OX438764.1, read as the reverse complement.
TATAAGCATGTGTACCTACGGAACCCTCGGTGCGAGAGTTCGACTCACACTTGAAGGGCTTTTTTAAGGTCGTATCTCTTTCAAAAGAAAGCTAAAAGATGCATGATAGTCGTACAAAGCACAATAATTGACTAAAAAAAGGAAATGTATGACTCTAGGAGATGGAAGGGCGAGTTTTTTAGCCCGTAAGTGTAATTAAAATGCAAAATACAGGCTTGTTATTACAAAATCTGTCCTCATCATAACTTTGTGCTAAGACGGTAACAATGTAGCCGTCAATAACGAGCGATCAAATTATTAAACGAGAACAATCGCTCGATAGTTTTATTAAAAGTTACCTGAAAATCCAGGCATTAGCATAAGTCAGCCATCGATGCAAATAGGGTGCTTGTCGCCCCGGGCACAAAGCAACTGATTCGCTCGAGTCGTGCTCGAGATGGAACGCGGTCCACTGCTGCGGTCTTTATTGATGACACTATGTGCAGAGGATCGCTTCTGTAACGATCTACTTACATTGGAAATCATTTGGAAACTTGCTCAATTGGATATCGGACGCTTAGCTCCATACTATTTGATAGAATTTCAATTTGACACTTTACCCACTGATAGATTATACGTGATTTAGAAAAACGAAAAACGTGTTTCATGGAGTATGCGTACATGTGCGAAGTTTACCATTTGTTAGTTTCACTTGAAGCAATTTTAATATTTTTGTTTATAATTATCGGAGTGGGCAACAGCTAATGTCTATATTCGTATAACTCGGTGAAAACTGAATCCATTGATTAAACAGAAAGATAACGTATGATGATATAATAACTTACAAAATTTGTTATTTAAAAACATAACTGAGTAATCATCTACAACAGTAAGTATTAGACATAGGTACTAAACTAAAATTTGGTCGTGACGTGATAAAAGCAAATCGAATGTAAAATCACTTCGGTAAAAAATGTATGAATCGTTCTAGATCTAAGGTAAATAATAATAATTATTATTGATATACAACTTAAATTTGATAAGGAATTTTATTATGGTGTCCGTGTGGTTACCGGGTTAGAATAGTGCCACTCCATGTCTTGCCGTGGATGCCGTAAGAGGCGACTAGGGGAATAAGGGCTTGTTGTACTGTTAGGCGATGGGCTTGCAACCTGTCACTAATCCACTGGTAAACTTGTTGGCCTGATTATGCAAAATGTGGTTACAGAATTATGAACAAGTTTTTTAGAGGTTGTTGGTATTTCTGTAGCTCTCCCTACTCCACTCTGGGAATGAAGGCGTAATGTTATGTATATATTTATTAAAGGAATCCATAAAACCTGGTTAAAAAATAAATCCTTAGTATTTATTTTATGGAAAACCACATTCACGGAACTCGCTAGATTAAAGTACTTTGTAGTGAGGCGGTCATGAAATATTTTCTTTTAATTACGGACTTCACTATGCCGAGTTAGTATAAGAGTTAAATAACCAGAAACGGGATATACGAGCCTAAGCAAATAACCCGTTAATTTGGCTCTCTTGCCGTAATTATTTCAACTACAAGGATATTAAAAGTTTCCCACTTTACACACAAAATCATTTTCTATGTTTAACCCTTAATTAGGCAGTGTACAACCACAGTGCACATACCATTATGTGCACTATTTTTTATTGATTTTTTATGCTGGTTCTAAATCAAATGGGGTTTGAAATAACGACTTTTTTATTTTTTTATAATTTAAGGGTTAACCCCAAACAAAGCTCTAGGTTTTGTATATGATTACAGTCGACTTTAAAGATATAAAAACATGCTCACAAATACGGCTACGCAAGAAAAAAACACTAGCACTCATAACGAATATTTGCTCATAGAAATCGAAAAAGGGACAGCTAGCTCCGTGGGCAAGGCCACTGCGAATAATAACTAGACTAAAGAATATTCAGCAAGGACGCCACTTGACTATGACTCTCATCTTACAAAGTTGATGTCCACACTTCACAATTGCACATAAAGATCAGAAAGAGAGTGGCAGTAGCTCAGCAAACTCCCCCTTTCCCCCTATAAAGTATCCTCTCGTTCCTTAAAGGCCGACAACGCTCCTGTAATTCCTCAGGGATATCGGGTGTTCGAGCGCTGCGATCGCTTATAATTAGTGATTGGTTAAGCTCATATTTGCAACTATTTTAGTATTCCTTTTTATGGTCTGGCAGCATCAGTATGTCATGCTCACTCAAACGTTAAACAGTCCCAAGAAAATAATATCACCAAGTTTAATATATGAAAAGAACAGACGCGACACGTTGGCTAAGTTTGGAGTGAAATGGGTTCCTGGGTTGAAATTCCAGTAAGGGCAGATATTTGTGCGATGAGCGCGAATATTTGTTCCTGAGTCTTGGATGTTTTCTATGTATTTCTCTACATAAGTAAGTTTATCGTTGTCTAGTACCCATAGTACAAGCATAGAGCTTAGTTTGGGACTAGATCAATTTGTGTGAGATTGTCCCCTGACGTTTATTTATTCATTATTTATTAATAGGCGTTATGGTCATTAAGACCCAGATGGTGGAACACAACCAACTTTATCATATACTTTCTTGAGTATCCTAAAGAAATAGGTAGAATATAGGGAGAATAGGGTGAAGCAGGTAACTAATTTAACGCGTATGAAATCGCGGGCGTTCTCTAGTTACGTACAAATTTAAAAATAAAACCCAAGGGGCAATGTCAATCAAATTGACCTAGTTTAGCTAAGCTCTAGGCTTGCGCTATAGGTCCTAGACAACGGTTAACTTATGTATAAAAGATATATACATAAATACATAGAAAACATGCCCTCGTGTGGTGACCGGGTTAGAATAGTGTTACTCCATGTCTTCCCGTGGATGTCTTAAGAGGCGACTAAGGGAATAAAGGTTTGTAGTACTGTTAGGCGATGGGCTTGCAACTTGTCACTAATACACTAGAAAACAACTTGGCCTGAATTTCAAAATGAGGATACAGTTCAACAAGTTTAGAGTTGCTGGTATTTCTATAGATCTGCCTACCCCGCTCTGGGGATGAAGGCGTTATGTTATGTATGTATATAGAAAACACCTAAGACTCAGGAATAAATACTCGTCACCGGGATTTGAACCCAAGACCTTAACTTCGAAGGCAGAGTCACTACAATCTAAGCCAACGTGTCCTTTAGGTCTATACGTAAGGTAAGTATCATTTATAGACATGCTCCATAAACAACCGATGCAAAAGTCCTCAATTACGGAGGAATACGGCTCTCGACTCACGTCGCGATCATTTCCGAGCCGAGAGGAGCCGAGTGCAAGCGCTGGTGAAGGGTTACGGAACCAGTTTTTTACTTTTAGCTGCAAACGTGTCTGAATGGAGCGTATTATCTACTTTTACCCAACTGCCTCACAAAGAGGATAATGTTTAAGACAGTATTTATATTTATACACACTCACACGCGCATAAACATCACTTATATAGCCATACTTACACTTCACGTATACATGTATACTTGTGTAACTAAACCTATACATGCATACTTAGATAGAAATATTTGATTCTTGTAACGTAGTAATTAATTTTATGTTAAGTTTTTGCGTATACTACTTGTTTACGGCTAATTCGGGCAAGCAACCGATGCATACCTTACGTCATTGCTCCTCTACCCACATAGTTTACTTATAATTTTTATAAAACAGTACTAACTGAACAAATGTGTGATTGCATGTTAAAGAATAATTATTATTATAAGCTTAATACTTACTAAGTGATACTTATTAATATAAGGACGGTGTATCCCGACCCACCGTGATACAGTGCTAACTAGTACGGGGGTCGGTTGACGCTTACTTTTGGTTTTCACCATATAAATAACAACTGTTAATGTAAGTAGTAATGTACTTTTCTTGCGAAATAAAGTTATTATTATAATTATTATTATTATAACTTTAATCTCGTGAGACACGGTGTGTCATTGGAAGAACATGATCGAGACAAACTGAAATTGGTAATTAAGTGCAAACGTAACTAAACTTTATTATTTTTCTAGTAGTTTCAAATTCCCACCCACATAAATCTTCCTGTTCAATCTCCCTTCATGAAGTTAAAAAATAATCTTGATATCTGTTTTCTTTCATTGTATTATTGACAAAGCTGTCATTTTCCCTGAGTATTGTTTTTTTATATTTGTACTAATGTTTTTGGTATATCTATTAATTATTTACGCAAAGATATACCTATGTCGCCTTTAAATGTTTTAGATTGCACCGCCTGCTAGTTTCTGTTGTTTGATGAATCATCTCTGCTTTGTAAGGTTTTCTGGAAGAGATAGGTATTGAGCATTAAGCCTGTTGACTCACTATGCATTAAAATTTATTTGTGTATACTTTATTTTGCTGTATGTCAAAAACCGAGTTATTGTATTGTACTGGAATATATATCTTATTCTTTGTTCTCTCGTAGAAGCTGACCGAGCAGACATTTTTTTACGAACGAGCGTTGTCACGTTGGAATTAATTCACTACATTAAATACGGCTTGGGTTTGAATACCTACGTCTGTATTTTTTTATATATGCGTAAATGAGATTTATTTTCACTCAAGCAATATAGTACGTGTACCTACGTCCATTTTGGATTTTAGTTATTTACAAAAGACGCTGATAGATTAACTATTTTAATCATCTATATACATAAAATAAGGAACTGGCTGGACCTAGGGACTTGGAATTTAGAGAGAATATTCCTTGGATATTCTTTGGTGCACTGAGGAGGGATTTTTGGAAATTCATACCATAGTGGCCTCAAATAGGGGAAGTAACGGATAACTAATTCCACGTCGACGAAATTGCGGGCGTCCTCTAGTTTTACTATAGAATATTACTTGGCCGATAAAACGATTTTCCCCAGAAAAAACGGTTCTATCAAAACAATAAAATAATGAGTTTTTGCTCGATGATGGACGAAGACGAGTTGACTGGGTCGTTCATAACAAGTGTATAAATTGACAAAATCGGAAGATTTCCTAAAACAAAAATTGTAAATTTTATCGACTTGTAACTTGTAAAATTTTGTGGGTGTGAAAGATGGCCTATTTAATGATGACACTAGCTCTTGGAATTACAATTCGATATTTTTATCATCTTAGTAATAAAACCTGTAGATCATTTTATACATTGATTGCAATGACCCGCGCCGTGCAGTCATTTTATTCGTAGCAGATTTTTGCTACACAGCGGAAAAATGTAGCTACGGCCTACGGCGTAGCACTCGTAGCGTTACTTTGGCAGTTAATGGGTAAGAGTTACTCTACACAGTCAACTGCGTTATAACGATATCGTTTTTGACCTGTTTCCGTATTGTCAACGTTTTGATAACTCTTATGTCATTTACGATAATGGCGACTGTGACATAAACGATTCTTAAACGTGTCAAACACGATATCGTTTTAAAGCACCTGAATAGAAGCCCAGCAAAGCTTATGCATGTTTTTAATTTTTAATTTTATTTATTGCGAAGGGAAACATACAACAAATATGTAACAACCAAATTAACAAATATACTAAATGCTTAAAGCCAAAACGGTTCCCACATTAAATTATTACATTTATTTTGCTCAAACAAGTAAATACTTAATTTTAAAACACAAACCAATCTTAAAACAAAACTCTACATTAAGAATTTAAAACCAAATTTTCATTTTTGAAATTTAATTAATAAATAAAATAGTGATTAAAACATCTTAATGCCGATATTGCCAATAGTATAAAAATGCAGTCACATTGTAATATTATTTTGACCAGCTTCGTAATTGCAGAAACAAATTGACAATGTTTAAGTTGAAACAAGTTGGTATGCGAATACATTTTATTATAAACATTACATCCACAAGGCATCCATTCTTTACATATTTTTTGTTCCTGAAGGGGCGTAGAGAACAACTCTGTGGACCGAGTACGGAAACTGGGACATCTAAATGATACTTTGCCCAAGAGATATTGGGAGTCAATTATATTGTTTAATAATTTGAATTAAACACAACATCCCTCTTTTCTCTTCGCATCTGCAGACTTTTAACGTGAATAAACATAATTAAGTGCAAAAGTATATATATTTGTAGTCGACTGTACGTATAATCATTTTGTAATTATACTCAAAATTTATATCCTTATCTAACTAAATGTTCAATTTCCAAGTTCCATTTCAATTTAACAAGTGAAAGCTATAGGGTACTAAACAAAGATGTTTACTTACTATAGTACCCTATCGCTTATGTTAATGCAAAGGTATGATAATAATAATTTACTAGAAGAGAATGAGACGTGACGACGCGAGTTTAATGTCGAGTTTTAAACGAGTATCTAAACTGAATTTACCATCATCATCCCATGAAGTTCCAGTTTTATCTAGTTACCGGAACTAAATTAAGCCATTATAAACTTTTAAGCACCATTAGTCTTGGGAATTGCATTATCAGCTTAACGGTACCTTACGAGCTCCATATCCAACAATAATAAACCTTAAGCCGGAGTTTGTTAAATTTATTTGTAGACGGTTTAACGGTAACATATAAAAAAGCTTTTAAGATACGAGTGGCTTATTAAGAACGTGGTGTGCAGCTGTCATTTTTCTCATGATGTATTTGTCGTTTCATTATTACATACATACATAACGTCACGCCTTTATTCCCAGAGTGGGGTAGGCAGAGCTACAGAAATACCAACAACTCTAAACAGACTTGTTGATAATTCTGTAAATACATTTTGCACAATCAGGCCGAGAAGTTTACTAGTGTATTAGTGACAGGTTGCAAGCCCATCGCCTAACAATACTACAAGCCCTTATTCCCTGAGTCGTCTCTTACGACATCCACGGGAAGACATGGAGTGGCACTATTCTAACCCGGCAACCACACGGGCGTTTCATTATTAATATACTATTTTTCTAAACAAAACTAAATTAGTGTGCAAAAGACAGATTTAATAGTACTAGAAATCTTAGCTAGTCAACCTTAAGGTGAAACCACTACCATGAAGAGTATTGTGAAGCAACGCATAACTCGTGTATATGTCAATTTTTCCATACAAAGGACCATAGGCAACTTTGTATGGAGCTCGGCTGCAAAACCAACACAGCTGAGAGTTAGGTCATTAAATAGGTTTTTAGGATTCCGAACTACCCTTATAGTTTTGCCATGTCCGTCCGTCCATCCGTCCGCAGCCTAGTGCAAAGACTCTTAGTACTAGAAAGCTGCAATTTGGCATGAATATGCATATTAGTCACGCCAAAAAAAGTGGTACAATAAAAAGTAAAAAAGTTTTTTTTGTTTTTAATATTTATACAAAAAATCGGTAATCATCTTAAATGAAAGAGCATATAACAAATTTTAAAGGAAAACTATCACGACTAAGTAGACATTATTGGTTCTTGAGATACAGGTGATTAAAGTGTTTATACCTACTAAAATCATCTACGACGGCACCTATTGACTTTAAATAGAAAATTAGTGATTACTTTTTCATTTTTGTAGTACTTAACGGCTTAGGAACCCTACACTGAGCATGGTCGGACATGCTCTTGCCCGGTATTCTTCATTTCGTTTTATAGGCACCAAGTTGAATTCCATTGCAGAACAGAGATATTCATATTTTATTCAGCGTAAATCAAGTCAAACTTCCACGGTTTTTGAATATGTTATAGTTATTATGAAAAAATTAAGTTGTAAGATTCCTAGATTTTCGTAATAGCTACACAATATACAAACATTTAAAAAATAAAGAGGAGATCTGTCGCTAATACACTGGTACACATCTTAGCCTGATTGTGCAAAATGTAGTTACACAAATTATCAACAAGTGTTTTTAGAGTTGTTGTTATTTTTGTAGCTCTACCTACCCCACTCTGGGAATGAAGGCGTGATGCTATGTATATATGTATGTTTATGTTAAAGAGAGGAAACTTTACAGCATTTTGCAAATTTCAGCATAACAATCCTCTTAAAAGCTAACACGTATAATATACATTTTATATTCCCGGATCAGCCAGCAACTAATGCGGCACTAAGCGAAGCTAGGCTAAATGTCCTGGGACATATACCTCCTTTAGTCCGACAATAACGGGCGAAAGTGTGGAGCAGCGCGAAACAAAAACCGATCCCAGAAGCTTCGCAGCGGAGATAAAGATGCTTTGTATTTTTGTGTTAAAAATACAAATCGAAATGAGGAGTATCGGAGATGGTTTAAATATTTGGACGATAAAGTCGTCGATGTATAAATCGTTGGTTAAAAGGAATATTCGTCGTAAATTCTTTTGGAATAGACGGCGGTGTTTCAGAGAACGGTAATCTTAGGATACTCTCCCTTGATGGCTGGATCAAGGGCCAAATATAGAAAACAGTACTCCTGGACATGGCACGTATTGTGAGGAGGTTCTCTGCAGCACTAACCACCGGTGGCTTGAGCCCTACCCAGCGGTGGTAGTCTTGGGTTCGGTTTTTTGAATTGTGTGAGTATTGTTATTTTACTTTACCCTTGTGTGGATGCCGGGTTAGAATAGTGCCACTCCATGTCTTCCCGTGGATGTTGTAAGAGGCGACTAAGGGAATGAGGGCTTGTAGTACTGTTAGGCGATGGGCTTGCGACCTGTCACTAATACAGTAGTAAACTTCTTGGCCTAATCGTGCAAAATGTGGATATAGAATTATATACAAGTCTTTTTGGATTTGTTGGTATTTCTGTAGCTCTGCCTACCCCACTCTGGGAATGAAGGCGTGATGTTATGTATGTTATTTTACTTATTTATGAAAATACTAGCGACCCGCCAGCAGCTTCGCTCGCTGCAATTTTATGTTACTTCTAGTACCTCCCAGAATATGTGTACAAAGTTTCATGATGATTCGTCAAGTAATTTTGGCGGGAAAGCGTAACAAACATCTACGCTTTCACATTTATAATATTAGTAAGGATTGTAAATAACTTAGCCTACTGAGAATTACATAAATGTGTTATTCATTAAAATTATTTAATACCCGTGTGGTTGCCGGGTTAGAATAGTGCCACTCCAAGTCTTCCCGAAGATGTCGTAAGAGGCGACTAAGGGATTAAGGCGTTGGCGTTGTAGTATTGTTAGGCGATGGGCTTGCAACCTGTCACTAATACACTGGTAAACTTCTTGGTCTGATTGTGCAAAATGTGGTTATAGAATAATAAACAAGTTTTTTAGAGTTGTTACCCCTCTCTAGGAATGAAGGCGTGATGTTATGTATGTATATAAAAAAGTATCCCTCGTGTGTGAGTCCGATTCGCACTTGACCGATTTATTATTTATCTGCCATAAAAAGTGGAACATTTATTATGGAGATGGGTATACTGATTATGAAACACTCCCAAGTGTTAAGCTTTGTATTCGTGTGATCAATAAAGGACAAAACAGTGTTTTAGCAAGGATCTCCAAGTTTCTGGAGACACGTCCGTACTCGTGATTTCCCCCTTTGTCCGCTAATTGGGGTAGGGAGGCGCGACGTCGCTACAAACAGCGTCGTATTTATCATGCCATATGGAATACTAAGAGGCCTGTTGATTGTAATTTTCAGTATTTGTTATACGACGCTTGAAGACTACGATTCATTGGACTAATTTATTGAGTAAGTCGTTAATGTCTAAAGCTTACTATGGGGTCGAGGATTATCTAACAGACAAAAATGCTTGGCCTAAGATACCTAACGTAACAGCTTGGTACCTATCTAGTTTAGGGGACACGGTTTCTGTAGGAGAACGTATCGAAACTTTATTTCATTTTTATTTCATTTACTTTAGCATTCTGTCTCTCTTTTAGAAACAAACATTTTTTTCCAAAATAAAATTTCCTAGTCCTATGTCCGTATATACCAACCCAGGCCACTGACGACAGTGAATTAAGTGCCAGAATGACAACGTTCTTTGTTGTTGCTGGTTACGACTAAGTATTTATCTTTCTTTCCTTTCTTTCTCTTGAATAAAAACTACCTTTGTTTAATTTTCACGTCGATCAGATAATGTGTTGAACTGTGGCAACGGAATAAACAAACGCACTTTTGTAATAATACTTTTTTATTGTATTTGAGCCGATGTATTTTTTTACTTTAAAGACATTTATAATGCTTCATCCGCTGAGTGTTTAATATTAAGAAAATTGAAAAAGTTTTCGAACGTGTCAAAAGAACTTCTAGTCACGAATTTATCAACGAAACTAAACGTTTTAACGGTATAAAGATGTTTTATGACAAAACTGACAAAGTCATTCGTGACTGTTCCGCCCTAGGTCACGTGATCAATCTCCATTTACCAGAATTGCGAACGCTTCTGAATCACTAAACTAAGTTACGGCTAAATCCACCTCGTGTTCTATTCGATTTGCAACGAGTTACGTTTTCGAACGTTCTAGATGCCTGTACTGTGGGCCACACAAGTCCCGGTTACATTGTCCGAACATGCGTGACGCGTTAACCGACGTCCGTTTGTCACGTGTGGTGGGGGGTACGGACATTGGTTGCGTATTCTGACAAATGCTACCCCGACGGCCGGACAGTGACGTGTATGTATACAGTGCAAACTGCAGGCCATTAGGGACAGGGATTGGCTCAAGCTATGGAAATAGGTGTTTATCTAGGAGCATTTGGCTGTGAGATTGGAATTGTAGATGTAGGTAATGCCTGGAATGGTCATTGTATTGTTGATATTAGAACAAAGGATCTTAATTTAAAAGGGGATAAATAGCGAGTGAGGTAATAAATACATACTCTTGCATGATATTTATACAACAGCTTTGTGCTAAGGACTGTTATTCATTGTCTCATTTATCTCGCACGTATGATATTGTGGCAATAAATTCATACCCAAATCAATATGTTACTCACAGAAAAATACCAGTTTTGACGTATCTACTGTCAAAATCTGTAATTGTTTAGATTGCCTAGCGTCTGCGTATTTATTAGGTGGAAGGTTTTTTTATGTAAACTTTAAGCAGTAGTAATTCAACTTTTTTACAAAGCCAGGTTTAACTTCATTTATTCTATAAGAATAAAAAAACAATTACTTTACATAGCATGGTTTATAGGACGATTTTCAGCGGAGCCAAACGGAGTCTAAGGTATGCCCATCAAAACTATGTAAACTAGCTGGAATACCGGTATCCTGTCATTTCACCAATTTCACAGACTGATTCATTTTACAAACGTATCATTTGACAAAACAATTTTTTTCCGAAACTGTAAATATTTCTGACTTAATTCTAGGACCATCGTGTTGAAACTTACTGGTTAGGTAAGGTTATTTTTATAAAAATCATGAAATATTTATAGTTTCGGAAAAAAGCAGTTTGCCAAATGATATGTTTGTATAACAAATCAGTTAGTGAAACGTTTTTTGGTAAAGCATTATTGGTATGTAAAGGATGATTTTCACCAAACGGCTCACAGCGCATCGGATCAGAAAGGATTTTGCGATATTAAATCCTGTACACAGCATTTAAAGTGTATATTACCAAGCCGCGCACATCAGCTTGACCACGGGCGTCTTCCGCGACACGCGATCGTAGCCAAAACTATGCTATATAATAAATAGACAGTATTTTTTACACACATGAACGGCTGTCACCGCATCCGTTCGTATCCTTTCCGATGCGTTGCGAGCCGCTTAGTGGAATTCATCCTTAAGTTAATCCCTTGCTCACATTAAACGTTGTTTCGTTATCAGCTTGTTAGAAACAAGTACCTAAACGTTAAGGTCACCAGCATTTCGTGTTTGTAAGCCCTTTCGCACGGCCAATTACTCGGCCGAGCCGGTGGCCGTGTCCCGGAGATTAACCGGTCATCGACACGGACCCATTATCAAGAACGGGCGACCGACGTGCCTCGCACGTTAATAGCCTTCTGTTTAGGATGTTTAGCTGCCTAAAGCCCTAAAGACTTAGTTGAGCTGGCATTTCATTGGATTTAAAAAGTTAGTATTGTGTGAGACAGGAAATAAAAGGCTAAAACTGCATCATTTTAACTCACGTCCACCGGCTCAAATGAGATAAAAAGATACATCCACTAATAGATAAGTTGAGATTAGAAGTGCCTTGGACCACGCTTGATAGTGAATAAAAAGGGTGTCGATGTCAACGAAACACCTTTCATCGAATATATCATTCGAATGTCGATCGAACGCTATGTTTTGCTAAAACCATAATGTTTTCAAGGTATCTTAAACATCTAAATTAACCTAACCTACGTAATGAATGTTTAAGATACCCTGAAAACGTTATGGATTAAGCAGAAATTAAGGTTTGATGACATGAAATTCGATGAAACATTTGATGAAGTTATGAGTTACCGGATAAAAGTGATCAAAAAGATAAATCTTTGCTCGACGATGAACTAATATTAAGCCAGTATACAGACGCAATAATAAAACGGTATTAAATGTTCCGTCAGGAAAGGCTGCCAGCTCATATTAATAACGTTTGCTGCAAAGCAATCTTCGTTTCACGTCACATCAATCGAAAACTATCCTCTGTGGGATATAATAAAACCCGTATGGGAATGTCACACGTAGACCTAACTCCGGTAGCTTCACTCGACTCATCTGACACAAGTTGCAACTTTGGCAGCCTTTTAGAAACCATGCTAGTACAACACAACTAACGTCGTAAAATGGGAGTCATGCGTTTGGCCTCTACCATCTTCCAACATATTTTCAACTTCGGATTTTTCGTTCTTTATTGAATAATGATCTTTTACCGAAATTGATAAAAAGTTCAAACCCCGTATTAAGGTTGCTTTCATACTAGACAGACAGTGACAAATGTTTTATCGACGTTTATACACATCGATAAAGGCATTCACAATATTTAGACCCGCGGAATTTTATTTTAAGTTGTCACAATTTACGGTAGACTTTTTACAAGAATTAGAACGACTGTTCTAGGCTTCATAATTCTAGAGCATTTTCATTATATTTATAACAGATTTATCTTTTATAAACATATGTTGTGTCATTAGATCCATGTAATTACTTAAGATCACTCCAGCTTTACCTATGTTGCGGTCAAAGAACAATGTACCTTACTCAATGTCATGAATGAGTGTATAGTTAATGGAACCTTTTCGTTTACCACCGTAGGACCCTGTCGCAATTAGGTGATGTATTAAACAACACATCACTCAAATTTGAAAGATGTTTGAAATTTGCATGTACTTTTGAAGGAGAGTTCTTTTTTTATCTAGTTGACTGTATCAAACGTTCTATCAAGTTATGCGGGTTTAAATCTGTCAGTTATAAATTAGATGAAAATTGTGTAAAGACTGTTAGAGTTTCTGAATTCCTGTTAATATTTTTGCAATTATTGTGAAATAAGGAAACAAGCAATCGATATAATTAAGGATTGGCAATGTTGAAAACGAGCTCCTAAACCTCGTTAACATGCATCGCTTAGTTTTGTAAACTCTTCACCATCAGATCTAATTCGTCCGCACATAAATAATGAGTGGACAGTCCGACACGTCGGTCCAATTATGGAGCTCCCGGAACAAAGGCTCACGATAACATCCGGCGAATCCCAGCTGATATCTGTTAATTTATAACCTTTTGTTGGCTGTTTATCAGCTGGGCAACATACGGGTTAATGATTAATAGTTATTCAATTAACGTTATCAGCATTTTAAATGTGTTTATGTGTAATTGCATCCATTGTGAATTGGCAGCTAACCGTGTTTCGTATTGCGATTTAAATTATTTTCATTTAGACAAATTTACTTTTGTTTCGATTCATAGTATCACTGCCTGTGCTGTTTTTAATGTGTCTATGCATGTTAAAGTGCTTGATAATGAGACTAACTTACCGAATAAATTATTTCAATTTGCATATACTTACAGTATCACTACGACTATCGATATGAATCATGCGCATCTAGTTCCTTTGAATAACTTTTTGACTAAATTGGTAACAAATAAATGCCCGTTTGATAGTGAAAACATACCACTGCCCATGAATTCTGATTTGAAACTAAGACCCTTTCAAACCAGAAATTCGAGCCCAAAGGCATGATATTTAGGGAATTTCGTGGTCATAACTGATTCCATAACAGTGTTAAGAAAAAGGAAATGGTTCGGTGTTATTTTGAAGTTTTATATTATCTTGTATGTAATGTATCAGTGGTCGTAGGATTTTGTGCAGTCACCAATCCTTAACCAACGACCAAGCAGCAATGCTTATATTGTTGAGTTTCGCTGTAGGGATAAGACAACCAGTGAAATGACTAGCATCGAAGCATTCCACTTAAGTTCTTTGATTAGTCTTGACTTCTAGAGATTACAAATTTCATTAGTTCTGATCTCACTTATCAGGTTGGCTGTAAATTTCTTTGCCTTCTCCAACTATACAATCATATTATAATAGGTAGGTTTCTCGACTATTATGTCAGCACATACAACAACGCCTATCATGCTATTGTCTCAAGCATGTCACGTTTTCTCCGATCAATAAGCTGCCAACTATCTTTAGGTAGGCATCTTATCACTGTTGCGCTGAACAACGACGCTAATTAGATAATTACGATAATTAGGGCTGCGTACATTGACGTCGCTTTGTCTCTGTTTGGATCTCATCAACAGATGATATTCATCGTTTCGTTTCTTATGTTTAGCTATATGCTAGTGGAAAGCTTAATGGGGTATTCATATTGAAGGTTGAATGTAAAGCCGATGTAATAATGGTGCTTTCATTGTTAAGTAGATTCCACCAAAAAGATGAATGTTATTATGTAGGCCAAGTTCTTCTACAAACTGTTGCCATAAAGATTGATTTCAAGTTAGCACTATTATTCTCTTCTTCCAAATGCGGATTACTTTGACCAACTTGAAAAAGTATATTCTCCTAAATTTATTGCTTTAATTTAATTCAATTATGCTCAATTTGAAAACTATTTTATTTTATTCTAAATGAACATAAATAGTCGTCAAGTTTATTTATTGGATAATTACTACCTAAATAATTTACAGACATACAAACATAACATACATAACGCCACGCCTTCATTCCCAGATTAGCCTAATTGTTCAAAATGTGGTTAAAGAATTATCAACAAGTTTAGAGTTGTTGGTATTCTGTAGCTCTGCTTACCCCATTCTTTTCTTTAATAGATATTAAAATACAGAATGGTGTAAAGTGTCTCGTAATAATTCGAGTAAAAAAAGCTCGGTTTGCGCTACTTGGCCTGTGCACTACCGTGTCCTTCGATGAAGCTCCCCTTTATGGGCTTGTATTTCGGATAATGGGTTTTTGGGCAATATATGTTTCTATCAAACCTAGTTCTGATTGTACTTTGGGAATTCTTCAGTTGTTATTTTTGTTTTGTTCATCATAAATCTTGTTCTCATACAAACAGATGTTTGTTTTGATATAAAAGCATCACTCTTATTGATAGCGTAACTTCCAATATTTTCTTTATCTTAATATCCCTGATATTTTCGTCATTTCTCTTACGTTTATAATTAGCTCGCGTCCTTGTCAGTCTGTTTGTTTATTTGGTACAAAATTGGCAATTGATTGACATCAAGGTTTGACCCGGTCTCCTTTACCCCAAAATCAAAGAAGCAGCTAAAAACCGTGATACATTTCACCAGCTGACCTCGTTACTTTACTTTGAAGATGGCACTCCATGAAGATGATGAGAGTTTAGGAAGTTTAAACTTGAGACCGGCCAAGTGCCAGTGAGATATTCTCCCACGAAAGGTTCCATATTATGCCTGTAATTATGCATTACTACAAACATTTCAAAGTTTATGAGACACAGCTCGCTGACAGACGTACAGCGAAGGCTTAATTAATGTTTGTAATATTACATTGAAGGATAAAAATACAAAATTAAACTAAAATATTAAATATTCTATTTTACTTAATTTTATATAACTCACGCATATTCGCTCCTTTTCCTCTTACCTTTAAACAAAAAAATATATGAACAACGTTGAAAAAACATGAAATGTTTTTTTAAAAAAATATTCTAACAAGGACAAGGCGATTGAGCACACAGATGTCACAGGCTACCTGATGTTAGTGATCACTATCTTAAACCAGCAATCCTCAGATAGCAAAACCGCAAAACCATCCGTTTAACTATGTTAAGAATATTACAAAGATTCAAAGCTCGCAATCTATACTAATATAATAAATTTAATGTCAAAGAAACTCTGTCTTGTTACGCTTTCACGGATAAACCGTTGCGCTGAACCAATTTAGATGAAATTTTGTATGGGTATAGTTTTAGTCTCGGAAAGGACATAGGGTACTCTTTATCCCCAAAAATCAGACGGGTCCTGAGGGAACAGCGATACACGAGTTCTAAGCGGACGGAGTCGTGGGAAACAACTAGTCAATTTATTAAATGAACTTGTTGCTAAAGCTTGTCAAGAATCGAAGAATGTAGAATTGCGCTAGCTCAGTCATTGCTTCTACCTATTTTGGACTATGCTGATGTGTGATTTTTAGATCTTACTGTGGAGCAGCTTAATAAGCTTGAGGGAATTCAAAATATGTGCATTCGGTTCATATTTGGTTTACGCAAATATGAACACGTCTCTAATTTTCGTTCGCAACTCAAGTGGCTTCCTATCCGTTTTCGCCGGTACTTTCATATCCTTAATCTCCTCTACTGTGTTCTGTTCTTCCCTGCAACCCCGCGTTACCTCAAGGAGCGTTTTAACTTTTTTACGTCGATTCGTTGCTCCCAAAATTGTATTTTAACTGCACCCTCCTCATCGTCTTAATTCTACAACAATTCCTCTACTTTTCAGGCTGTCCGTCTGTGGAACTCCCTCCCTGTGGAGCTGCGGCAAGCTAAATCTTTACCTGTCTTTAAGAAACTTCTCCTTGAGCACTTTTTGTCGCAGTCTTAATTGTATTGTCTCAGTACATTTCTCTCACTATGCATTTCTGTCGTGTGGCTGCATTTTTTCCCTGATGTGGATGTATTGATATTAATGTATGTATTTATTTATTACTATCTATTTATTCATTTAAGTCATTATAATGTATTAGTTTGTATTAGTATGTATTTGATTAATTATTTATTAGTTTGGTAAGCGTGTATTTATAGGTATATTGTATTTTATAGCTAGCATAGTTCCTTGTTATTGTTCGAAATTGGTCTGCACCACCTACTGTGTAAATTGTTTTAACATGACACCTTATCCCTTCTAAGGTTGTCTGGAAGAGATCGCTAATCAGCGATAAGACCGCCTGTTGTTTACTTTTGTTGGGTCTTCTAAATTGTGCAAATTCTGTGTAATGTTTTTGTTTGGTGGACAATAAAGTGTTTTGTATTGTATTGTATTGTGTAAAGGGCGCTACTTAGAATGAAAAAAAGTAACTGTCACGACTTTTTTTTTTGCATAGCATGAAACATATTGAAAATGCAAACCAGCACAATGCCCTGATGCAAAATGCAATCATAAGCCATACACATTTCCAATCTTACGTTGACAACATCAAGACTCAACATTCATTGCCAACCTTACCTAACCACTTAATTAGATGGAATGCTCCTATGCCATCATTTCACCGGTATATCAAATACACTATAGTTTTTTAGGGTTCCGTAGTCAAACTAGGAACCCTTATAGTTTCGCCATGTCCGTCCGTCCGCCCGTCCGCTGCCTAGCGCAGAGACTCTTAGTACTAGAAAGC
Organism: Acleris holmiana; assembly: GCA_949316455.1. Taxonomy (NCBI): domain Eukaryota; kingdom Metazoa; phylum Arthropoda; class Insecta; order Lepidoptera; family Tortricidae; genus Acleris; species Acleris holmiana. Next base: position 24,895,692 of record OX438764.1, on the reverse strand, counting down.
TGTAATTTGGCATGAATATGCATATTAGTCACGCCAACAAAGTGTTACAATAAAAAGTAAAAAAAAAAAAATGTACCTCCCCTACTTGTAACGTTGGGATGTATATTTTTTTCGTCTACCGTATAATATGGGGTGTTGTTAAATAGGTCTTTCAAAAATATAAAGGGTTTGTGAGTGAAATTTTTGTTAGAGTCAATTGTCCCCCCAAGACAACAAATGCTAAAAAAAAAATGTTAAATAAAAGAAAATATAACGAATTTTAAGGGAAAACTATCAAGACTTAGTAGACATAATTGGTTCTTGAGATACAGGCGTTTAAAGTGTTATTACCTACTAAAATCATCTTAGACGGCACGGACTTTAAATAGAAAATTAGTTATTACTTGTTGATTTTTATGTTTGTCGTACTTAACGGCTTCGGAAACCTTCACTGAGCATGGTCCGACATGCTCTTGCCCGGTTTTTTTTTGGAAAAATCGTAATTCGTATCAGCGATGATCCTAAAAGTGCACCTTATGCACTCAAGCGCACCTCATTTTTTCCATTCCCAACTACTACCAAGTCAGGCAAAGGACAACTTATCGAGACGTCGACTCTAACTTGAATAAAAACTAGAAACTTAAATGAACTTTTTCGAAGAGATCCGTTGAACCCAGGTTACTTCAGCTTTAATTATTGTTAATATAAGAACAGTCATTTAGCTGCGAGTTAGTTGGACTTCGACGTCGAATTTAAATAAGTTTCTTTGGATGGAGTAATGACGTCGAGTTTCTGTTTAAAAAGGCGACGGATCACTCGCTTCTGTTTGTTATTCTTGGAAATTGCAATTCGTAATTCATTTAAGGAGTTGAGTCAGAAAATGTTCTTTTTTACGTAAATATTTTATTAGTTACCGCAGATTTGAAACTGCATTTAAAAGTAGTCTAAAGTAAAGAACGAGTTGTCTTTTTATCGTTCTTTGTTATTTTATAAAGATAAAATACGAGAAACCTTTTCACCCACCGCAGAAAAGAAAATCCAAAGTATCTATCCATACTAATAAAAATATTAAAAAACATAACTCAGCCTTCCTTTCTGTCTGTTTGTTTGTAACGCTTTCACGACTTAACCGCTGAACTGATTTAGATGTAATTTAATATGGAGATTGAGTCTCGGGGACAAATAACTTTTTATACCAGAAATAAGGGCGTAAGGAAAACCAGTAAATCGCAAATAAGGGTTCCCTCCATAAGGCATAATTTTTTTTTTGCATAATCATTTGGCATACAATCTTTTTTTCTGAAACCGTATACTTTTCTGGATTATTTAAAATATCATTGCATAGAACCAAGTAGCTTAGGTTAGGTTTGTTTTATAATTATAACAATCCTGAAAAGAATACGGTTTCAGAAAAAAAGACTATGCCAAATAATGATTATGCCAAAAAAAGTTATGCCAGTTAAATGTAAACCCGTAAAAAATCTGCTGTTTGAATAGAATTTACCATATTTTCGCAGTACGTATGTTCAGTGACCATTTTATTTATTTTTGATTTGTTTATGACGATATCATCGATCACCGAGGCTCCATGGAACTGCCGTAAACCCAGGCAAGTTTTACGGGACGTGGAACAGCAGTAAAACGTAGGGTGCACATAAAATATTGTGTTAGGGCAGGATAACTTTATCACCCGAGGCATTGAGCCGGCTAGGGTTTAACTATACGAAAACAACGAGAGCGTATGGTCACCGGTACTGTTGCTGTAGCTCTTCTTTGAAATACTCAGATGATGTAAGCAAAGAAGATAACTTCAGAATTGATGTTTAGGTAATTTAATGTTGATTAATTTTTGTTCTGTAATAATGTAATCTTTTCTGTAAATTTTTTGCTGTAAAATTACAAAAAATACGGCAAAGGACACTTTGGAAGGGAAAAAGGAGGGGAGGTGGGAGGTGATCGGTTGGCGTTGCACTTCAGGGTCCCGTACCCAAAGGGTAAAACGGGACCCTATTACTAAGACTTCGCTGTCTGTCCGTCCGTCTATCACCAGCCTGTATCTCAAGAACCGAGATAGCTAGACAGTTGAAATTTTCACATATTATGTAATTTATATGCCGCTATAACAACAAATACTAAAAATGAAATAAAATAAATATTTAAGATGGGCTCCCATACAACAAACGCGTTTTTTTTGCCCTTTTTTGCTCGATATCAATAATGGCAACAGGGAGGCACTTGAAATATTCACGAACTACTCAGTTGCATTTTTACTTTAATAATGAATTTATTTTAAGTATTTGAATTTTATTAAATTCAAATAAAGTAAAAACTAAAGGGGACTCCCATAGAGAAAATATAATTTTTTGCCTATTTTTGCTCGATATCAACAAATGGTAACAGGTAGGCACTTGAAATATTCACAAAATACTTATTGGAGTCAATGTTGGAACTCCTCGTTCGCGAGTGCGACTCGTACTTTTCAGCGGGGTCGAACTAGTAAAATAAATAAATATCAGGTGAGAATCTCACACAAATTATCCTAGTCCCAAACTAGACAACAATAAACATACCTATATAATAGAAAGGAACAAACTTAATAACATAGAAAACATCCAAACTAAGGAAAAAGTATTCGCACTCATCACAAAAATATCTGCCTTTACCGGTATTTGAACCCAGGACCGCAAGTTTCGTAGGCAGGGTCACTTATAATTAGGCTAACGTGCTATCAATCCACCGTTTACCAAAACGTAATATGATTTGCTTCTAGAACTTCACCCTCTCAAATTCTGTTCTAGTCTATAACGACTACATAATAACTCGTAAGGCTATGATTACTTCTAAAGTTAATTTGAGAAACTGCATAAGTTATTTATGCTTAAATAAGAATAAGTCCTTAAGTAAGACTTCACTAAATACTTCTGAGTAGTAAGCATGCAGAGACTGCAAGAGTTAAGTCAAAGAGCACCGCAAAGACGTCAGGTAAGAGTGTCGACAGTAATGAGGCGAAAGTTCCTCGTAAGTGCTTCTACTCAAGTCCTCGCAAGTTTCTCACTCCACCCAGCGCGATGACTTTAAAGTTCGAGAACTCGTGGGTCCCCTATGTAACTAAGCGAATAAAAATAAATACGTTGCATACTTTGAATAGATATATTTAAATGTGTTGGAAGTTGTGGATAGTTACAGCTTTAATATCTTTTTATTTAAGAAACGGTAACTTAACCATTACGCCAACCAATTTAACAATGCTTTAACCTCCTGCAGCCCTGTTTCAAAGAGGGTACTTCAGAGGAAGACCCAGCGTCCTAATATTAGAACAAATTATAAATTACATAACCATTAACCACCCGCCAAGCAACAGTGTTCGCATTGTTGTGTTCCGGCGTGGGGATAAGACAACCGGTGAAATTACTAGCATAGAGGCATTCCATCTTCGTCCTCAGGGTTGATAACGCATGTGAGGTTTTAGGATTATAGTCTTGACAATTCAAATGTTTATGGGTCCCAGATTCCACTTACCATCAGGTGGCCTGAGTGCTCGTGTGCCTTCTACTTAACATAAAAAAAGTCCGATGTGTCTTGTATCTTAATCTTATCGTTTGACATGTCCAACGTCCAAATTACCAACCGTTCTGAAGATCAAGATTGGTTTTCAGGTCACGGACACTCATATAATACTCATTATATGAGTATAACAAAGCCTACCTAATTCAAAATCGTATTCAGCACATCATCCATCACCAAACTCCAATAAAGCAGGATAATAAACGCCCTGAGCATAGTTTCTGACGCGCCACTCACATTGTAAAAGTTTCGCTCACATCAGTGTCAATACATTCCCGTCAATAAATATCGAGAGCACGTGACTTCTGTATTCAATGAAAGTATTGAACTAGCTCGAGAATATTGCCATGTCATGTTTCATATCTATATTGTCTTCTATCAGAGTGAGATTGATTTTTGCATTTATCAAAGCGGTCACGTGCACGTATTATTTATAGTAACTCTATAACACAGATTTTAAAATCAGCATAGATTGTTAGACAGTCTTTAAAAATATGCCTGCTTGCAGGTAGGGTTGCCTACGAAGCTCGTTGTCTCGGGTTTGAATGCCGGTTAGGGGATACATTTTGTGTGATCAGTGCGAGTGTCTGTTCTTGAGTCTGGGATGTTTTTGTATCCACTTAGTATTTATTTTTCTTTGTAAGTATGTTTACCGTTGCCTTATACTCATAACACTAATAAAGCTCGAGAATAAGTTAGGCTCTTTGAAAGTGTTTTCTAAAATGTTGACGACACGCTAGCCTAGTTGGTAGTGACCCTGCCTTCGAAGCTAGGGGTCCTGGGTTCAAATCCCGGTAAGGGCAGATATTTGTGTGATGAGCACACGAGTATTTGTTCATGAGTCTTGGATGTTTTCTATGTATTTAAGTATATATTTCTATATATAAGTAAGTTTATCGTTGTCTAGTACACCCATAGTACAAGCCTAGAGCTGAGTTTGGGACTAGGTCAATTTGTGTGACAATGTCCTGTGATTTATTATGTAACTTTCTATGATTAAATGACCAGTCGGCCTAGCAAAGTTGTATTCTACAAAAATAACCTGTAAAAATCTGTCATAATGGATGGCTTGTCAATTAACATCAATCCTATATAAATAAATATCAGGGACAATCTCACACAAATTGACCTAGTCCCAAACTAAGTTCTAGGCTTGTACTATGGGTACTAGACAACGATAAACATACTCATATAGATAAATAAATACTTAAATACAAAGAAAACATCCAAGACTCAGGAACAAATATTCGCGCTCATCACACAAATATCTGCCCTTACCGGGATTTGAACCCAGGACCACTGGCTTCGGAGGCAAGGTCAGTCCCAACTAGGCCACCGTGTCGTCAAGCATTTGAGCATATGCTTTAAAATATGCTCAAATGTTCGCGTTATGTAAATGGTATATTTGTCAGTGATATATTTCCGTCGCCCTCTACGTCTAGCACAAGTTGTATTTCCTGTATTTCCTGGCTTGTCGCTCAGTGCATCTCTATCGTGACTGGATAGAAATGGAGATCCGAGCGACAAACAAGTCGAGGACAACATGTGCTAGCCCTCCTAGTTTCTGTTTAATTCGGGCTAATCATTGAAAAATTATATAGAACCACACGATTACAAAGTGATTTTTAATCTAAGGCTGTCCGAAAATATCACTTTTAGATTTACGACCTTCTATTGACTCTCTATGTAACACTTCTTTTGTAATTTATATCTGTGTTGTAATATTAATAGTCAATAAAGAGTTAATAAACACATAGGTGCATAAAAACACGCTTTCATTCCCAGAGTGGGGTAGGCAGAGCTACAAAAATATCAATAACTCTAAAAAGAATTGTTGATAAATCTGTAACCAAATTTCTTTATTCCCTTAGTCGCCTCTTACGACATCCACGGGAAGACATGGAGTGGCACTATTCTAACCCGGCAACCACACGGCGTTCAATAAAGAGTAAGAAACTAGGCAACTCATCAAACAATCTCACGTAACAACCTAACATGGCCGAAACGTTCTGTCCGCATAGACGCTTCGAGAATCCCAATCGACTCGAAAACGCTACATCCTCAGGCATTAATGTCAGGCGGACGAGTGAATTCATCAGCGATATAGGTTACAAGTTGCATGCCTGCAAGACCCGGTCGGGAGCTGGCTATCGATCGCCCCCCGCGCAGCCGCCGTCCCGCGCGACACCAGCCATCCACACAACCTTCATTACACCCTCAGTTAACACTAGAAACTGGAACCCGAAATAAAACCGTCAATGGATCACACCACTCGCAGAAAATCGGGATCGTGATGTAAGTGAAATAGGGTTTTGCGACATCCGATTATGGGTGTTGCGGTTCGGATTTGCGTCAGGACCGGTCGCGCCGGTTTCTGATCTATTGCTGTTTGAGGAACCTCATTATGGCTTACAAAGGGCGAGGCGAGCTGATTGGATTCTTGACCTTGGGCGTAAATTATTATAATCGAAATTCAGGGAATCACGGAAGTAATTTGATGACGCGATCGCCTAGTTGATAGTGACTTTGCCTACGAAGCTAGCGGTCCCGGGTTCAAATCCCGGAAAGGGCATATATTTGTGTGATGAGCACGACTATTTGTCTTGGATGTTTCAAGGCAAATGTAACGTCACCTCACGTGTTAAAATCCATCAAACTGTTTAAGCTGCAGAGCGTGCTACTGGAATATACATACACAAACATACACACACTCGATAAAGCAGTTTTTATTTAAATGGGATTTGAGACCCAAAGACATTTGCATTCTCACAACTACAATCTTCAGACTGCAATACTAAGGATGAAAATACGCACCCAAACATAAGAATGCGAACACTGGTTGCCATTTAATTGAGTGCTAGTATTTGTTCCTAAGTCTTAGACGTTTTCTAAGCAAATTCTCTCTCACTTTTAACATATGAAGTGACGTTACAATGATCCCGGTTTCGGGAGCGATAGGGTATAATATTTTAATCGAAGTAACGACAGTATGAAACATGTATTCAGGTTTTGGAAGCTTGCTTTTTAGGGTTCCGTAGTCAAACTAGGAACCCTTATAGTTTCGCCATGTCCGTCCGTCCGCAGCCTAGCTCAGAGGCTCTTAGTACTAGAAAGCTGTAATTTAGCATTAATATACATATTAGGGTAATGGCCAAAAAGTTGGCCACGCTAACTCACTCAATTAAGTTTTCTATTAAACTTTTCCGTTGTGACACGAAAATTAGCCATACAATTTGTAGGGATAATTTCCGTGTCACAACGGAACTTTTTTCACTTTGTTGTGTATATGGTTAACTAGGTACGCTTAACTGTGGTCCAACTATTTCGTCCTTACCCATTAGTCACATCAACAAAGTGGTAAAATAAAATCTGGAAAATCGTTTTTTTTTAGTGTACCTCCCCTACACAAAACGAAGGTGAACGAACGTAACGTGGGGTTGTAATTTTTTTCTCGTCTACCACATCTTTCAAATATATTACTAGTTTCTGAAATCAACTTTTCGATTAAGGGGTGCGTTTATGAAATATTAAGCTTTAAAGCGCTAATTTTTGTTAGAGTCAAGTGTCCCGCCCCCGTGTGTCAAAACTACAAATTTTAATGTCAGAAAAAAACCCTTAATGTAGGTGCATATGATGAACTTATAAGAAAAACTATCACGAGTAAGTAGACATCATTGGTTCTTGAGATACAGGCGATTAAAGTGTTTATACCTACTAAAATCGTCTAAGGCGGCACCAAATGACTTTAAATAGAAAATTAGTTATTACTTCTTGTTATTTATGTTTGTAGTTCAAGACGGCTTTGGAGCCCTACACTAAGCATGGGCCCATGTTCTTGCTCGCTTATGTAAAATGTGTGGTATGTTAGAGATCACAGTTATCTCCAACGTACCACAAGTCAAATCAAGTGTCTAGGGTCCATGTCTCTACTGGTTTCACCCCGAATGCGCCGCGCCACTTCAATTAGCCACGGAATAATCGAGCATACGACTTGGTTGTATTTTTAATCACCGCTATGTGTTTGTCCTTCTGTTTGGCCGCGTCGTCCTGGCGGTTGGTTTAGGAATTCCCTTTGCAATAACTCGCTTGTGATTTCATTAACAAACCTTTTTGTGCGCATGCAACACTTACTCTCCAAAAATATAATGCAACAAAAAAGTTCAAGTTGATACAAATTATTTTTATTGTCTTTAATCTATTAAATTTCAACATAACAATGAAACGTCAAAACGCAGATTTGTGCTTTTCCCTCCGACCCAATTTCAAACTGTTATTAACTTCAAATTATGCGGATCACACTTCATCACCTGCTTATAAAAATAAATAAATAAATATTACCGGACAATATTACACAAATTGACCTAGTCCCAAACTAAGCTCTAGGCTTGTACTATGGGTACTAGACAACTATAAACTTACTTATATAGAGAAATATATACTTAAATACATATAAAACATCCAAGACTCAGGAACAAATACTCGTGCTCATCACACAAATATCTGCCCTTACCGAGATTTACAGTTCATGTATATCGAATATTATTTCGAGAGGTATGAAATCCTCTTCAGCAGTCAGGGTTCTGGTAGCTACATATTTATCTTGACCTGTCGATGTGTGTTGTACATGTTAGTGTAATGGTATAAATTGAATGTACTCGTATGAACTTAAATAACCTGTCGTCTATGGACACGCACTGGTGTCCATAGACGACAGGTTATTTAAGTTAAAAATAGTAAAAGCAATTTTTTTTTTTTTATGTTAAGGAGAAGGCACACGAGCACTCAGGCCACCTGATGGTAAGTGAAATCTGAGACCCATAGACATTTGAATTCTCAAGATTATAATCCTAAGACCTCAAATGTGCTGCCAACCCTGAGGACTAAGATGGAAGGCCTCTATGCTAGTAATTTCACCGGTTGTCTTATCCCCACACCGGAACACAACAATGCGAACACTGTTGCTTGGCAGATGGTTGGGATGGTGGTGTGAACTTGAATCGTGATCGCTTATGCATTGCGTATTTGCATATACAGCCATACAATATAATTGAACCAAGGTTTAGTGTTCCTTCCGGATCGCTACCACCATCTTATCCATTAACCACCCGCCAAGCAACAGTGTTCGCATTGTTGTGTTCCGGTGTGGGATAAGACAACCGGTGAAATTACTAGCATAAAGGCATTCCATCTTAGTCCTCAGGGTTGGCAACGCATTTGAGATCTTAGGATTATAATCTTGAGAGTTCAAATGTCTATGGGTCTCAGATTCCACTTACCATCAGGTGGCCTGAGTGCTCGTGTGCCTTCTCCTTAACATAAAGAAAAAAAGTTGCGGCACTCACGGACGTGAGGTCCTTTCGCGCCCACGGGAGCAGCCAAGCTTGTCGATAAACTCTGCAACGATTTATTCTTCAAAGAATAACACCCTGTTTCCACTTCAAAGTTTCTCGGAAACAAAATACGAGTATAACTGTTTCAGAGTCGCTTAAATTAATTTTGAATTAAGAACGTTCGCGAGAGTTTAAATAAACGGAATTCGGGTAGTTATTTTGTTGATTAGTGTAATAAATAAAGCGAAGGGACAATTTCACGCAAATTGAAGCCGATTCTCCCAAAGTAAGGTCTAGGTATAGGCACCAAAACATCAAAGACTTATGTAAAAACTTAAATTTATTCAAAACTAAATCGATTTAAAAAATCAAGAAAGAAGAGTAAGAGAAAAGGACAGAGCTATATAACTGCTATAGCTCTGTCAGTTTACGCTTGCCGTAAAATTAACTGCATAGCCATGTCATAACAACCCTTCTGTTTTTCACATGGCACAAAGGTCCAAATTCTATTAGTGTCCGCTAGAAAAACTCAAGAAGTTTTAATGATTGGTCGACGTGATCGTTCATAATTTACTAAGTTAATTTGTGTCAGATTGTCCTCTGATATTAATTATACAGGGTAATTTTTTTATCAGTGCACAAATTTTAACATATGATTTTGTATCGTTAATATACAACAAAACTCAAAAAATTTGACAACTGTTAACGCTCTAATCATCTGTTAAGTGGTTAACATCGTATGGTGAAATTGGTACTTAATCTATTGATTAATTAAATGTATTTGGATTTTGAACCTTTGACTCACGAGTTTGAACGTTTGATTCTCGGTAAGGCCCGGTAAATAATTTGTGTAATGAGCGCAGGTATATGTTTCTGAGTTCGAGATATTTTCCATGTATTTTAGTATGTTTCCTCTTTATTTGTAATACAAGCTTAGCTTAGAGCTTAGTTTGGGAAGGTTCTCTGCCATTTCGCCGACAAATCTTTGACAAATGCATCGTTTCGCAAGCTATTAATTTGCGAACCCGCTTTTTTTCTGTAACTACAAATACTTCAGGATTTTTATAAAACTATCCTAACCCAACCTATAAGTATCTATACGATGGTCCTGAAATAAATAAATAAATAAGTAAATATCACAGGACGATGTCGCATAAATTGCCCTTGTCCCAAACTAAGCTCTACGCTTGTACTATGGGTACTAGACAACGATAAACATGCTTAGATAGAGAAATAAATAGTTAAATACATAGAAAACATCCAAGACTGAAGAACAAATACTCGTGCTCATCACACAAATATCTGCCCTTACCGGGATTTGAACCCGGGACCGCTGGCTTCGGAGGCAGGGTCACTCCCAACTAGGCCAACGTAAAAACGTGGGCGTAGGCGGATAAAAACGCGGGTTGTCAAATGATACGTTTGTGAAATGAATCATTTGTGAAACGTTGGTTATAAAATGACAGGATCCCGTTTAGTACAGGTGATTGGCGTGAGATTGTCCGGTGATGTGATATTTCAATATAACATTTTAGCACAATCCTTATTCAAGACACATGTAAGCATTTCGCTGCCATGTGAGCATTCGTAATGTTCAAAGCGGAAATTAAATTGTTCATTACAAGTGAAGTGTTCGTAAGTTTATTATTTTAAACATCTCGCTTCTCAGTCAACAACGAATTGTGTTCCGTTAAGCTTACATTTTTGTGATCGAACGTATTAATAACATTTAATTGCATGTGTAACATTTTGTTAGAGGTGCCTAAAGCTGGGTCCGAATCTGAGTGGCTCAGCCTGAGGCATGCTCGCCCCGCGGGCAAGCTGCTCGCGAGCCAAATTGTTGCACATAAACATGCGCGGGTGAGGCAGCGTGCTCGCCGCGAGCAGACATTTCCCGCGCCGCGGCTGCGTTTATCATAATTTCGTAATTCACCTCGGTGGTGGAACGGCTCAGCAACTTTATCAAATTTGTACGTGCCTCGCCCACAGACAAGTTAGAACTTGTCGTTCTGCCCGCGGCACGCTCCGATACAGGTCTAAATTACGTGAGGCACGCACACCGAGGCGCCTTTGAGCACGGTCAAAAGACCGACTCTCGATGGGTCGCCGCGTGCCGCTCGCCCGCTGCTCACGCACAGTGCGTGAGCACCTACGAATTTATGCAAAATAGGAGAGCTGTGCGAGCCTCAACCCGAGGCTCCTCTAATTCGTAACCACCTTTACATGCCTCACGATTAACACGTTAATCCCGCCGATTACTATCTCTTCAAGGTGTTCAAAGTTTAAGAAAATGTATAGGTATACATAGTGTTTTGAATCCACGACATTCAAATGCACCCAGCCACTTTAATTGACGTTTCACGGTTACGTCTATTGAGGTTTAGAGTTAAAGAGTGGGGCGGGCCTTCCTTGATTGAAAACACTAAGCAGTTTCTTAAAAAAACATTCACCTGGCTATCGCCACCACACTCGCTCTTGCATCTATCCGTATATTTATCCCTCTTATTTCTTAAGAGATAGCTATTAAGGAACTAACGCCCTTCGGTTTATCTGCTCTATATTTGTATTACCTACGCAGTGAAAGCTAAATGAAGAAAATGTTAAGATAATTTAAGCCGAGTCACTGGTTCGGTGCTAATGTGTGTAAGTACACTAATTTGTTTCAAGTCCTATGTAGGCCGCGCGGTAGCGTTACCATAGGTGATGACTAGTAATGAGGCAAACCGAACACTTAGCGATTTACGTTAGCTTTAATTATCTTGAAGCGACCTAAATAAATAGTACCTGTCTGTTTTTATTCAAATAAGTAATCCCGTAATGCTAAATTACAAGTACTTATCTTTTTTTACCTAGGTTTACATTTGTGATCAGTGTCACGTCATTATGAAAAAACCGGCCAAGTGCGAGACGGACTCTCGCACGAAGGGTTCTAGGTATAACTTTTTTTTTAAGTTTCACCTGTCCCGGTGTCTGTCTGTAACGGTAAAAAAACACGTTTGTGGTATGGGAGCCACCCTTAAATATTTATGTTGTTTTGATTTAAGTATTATTTTTTTAGTGAATATACAACTAAATATGCTGTGAATATTTCAAGCGTCTTCCTGTTGCCGTTATTAATATCGAGCAAAAAACGGCAAAAAATCACGTTTGTTGTATGGGAGCCCCACTTAAATACTTATTTTATTCTGTTTTTAGTATTTGTTGTTACAGCGGTAACAGAAATACATCACCTGTGAAAATTTCAACTGTCTAGCTTTCACGGTTCATGAGAAACAGCCTGATGACAGATAGACAGACGGACAGTGGAGGGAGGGTTAGATTCGTTAGTAATAAGGTCCCGTTTTTACCCTTTGGATACGGAACCATAAAAACGAAAAGGTTCTGTGTTAACACATAAAAAAATTAAAGCCCGTAGTGATGAGTCATTTGGTTCCTATTGTCTTACGACTAATAAAAGATGTAAGTACATAGGTACAGGTCATATAATACTTTGATTAGTTATCGCATATTTATATATATAAAACACACAATTATTATACATTTTTTTGTCTCTAAGAGTGGAGATTAACGTTTTGAAATTCAATATTGGATAGACTTAAAGATTACGTTCGAATTGAATCCATTTTTTACATCAAACTGCGTATCCATTATACCTCATTTACATGAGCAGGAAAATTCGCTTAAAAACGTACAAGTATTTATAAAAGAAGAACAAAGACGTCTTGTCGCGTTCCACACTCACCTCGTACATCAACCCTTAGTTTCGCCCAGGTATCGGCAAGAACTCAAAGTGGAGCAATACGACGGTAGCAATAAGAACGCGCCCGCCCTAATGATCATCCTTGGGAAATGGGGAGGAAATTATATGCTGATTTTTATATTTTATCACAGACTGCGGGGAAATATGAAATCAACATCATTAGCTTAGATAGAATTTTGTTGGAATAAAGTGAGCTTTGAAAAATTTAGACAGAACACAGTTTGGTCAGATAATGACGTATTCAAGGGTTGCCGGTTCGCTGGATCAAGAAAAAAAGCCTGAGGGCTTAGTTGTCTGTCGTATTCCCTAGTTGTTTAATAAAAAGCGGCCAAGTGCGAGTCGGACTCGCCCATGAAGGGTTCCGTAGCAGCAAGTAACATAATATAAAAGTTCGTTGTAGCTTTGATCAATGTTTTTATGACGTATTAAAAAAAAACTACTTACTAGATCTCGTTCAAACCAATTTTCGGTGGAAGTTTGCATGGTAATGTACATCATATATTATTTTTACATTTATCATTCCCTTATTTTAGAAGTTACGGGGGGGGGGACACACATTTTTCCACTTTGGAAGCGTCTCTCGCGCAAACTATTCAGTTTAGAAAAAAATTGTAATAGAAACCTCAATATCATTTTTGAATACCTATCCATAGATACCCCACACGTATGAGTTTGATGAAAAAAAAATTTTTGAGTTTCAGTTCTAAGTATGGGGAACCCCAAAAATTTATTGTTTTTTTTCTATTTTTGTATGAAAATCTTAATGCGGTTCACCGAATACATCTACTTACCAAGTTTCCACAGTATAGCTCTTATAGTTACGGAATAAAGTGGCTGTGACATACGGACGGACAGACGGACAGACATGACGAATCTATAAGGGTTCCGTTTTTTGCCATTTGGCTACGGAACCCTAAAAACTGGTTTCTTTTGTTGTCTTACTTACAGTTTTTAGGTACTTTTTGATGTAACTTACTATAAAAAATGACAAGCAGTTTATAGGATAGTTTTCTGATAAAAAAAATATGGTTTATTTTCCTCAAATGCTCAAAGTTAACTCGCATTTCCGAAAGAAGCTTTTGTTTCCAGGACTTTCAAGCGGAGACGTTGTTTGCCACCCTCCATTACTATCACATCAGTTCGTTGATGCTATAACATTGCAAATTAAAATGCTATCGTTTATGTTTAATAAAGACAGACCTTTCAGCTACATATCACTTTCTCATAAAAAAAACTTAAATATAACTCATGTTAGTTATTATTATTTGAAGTTCATTAATCACTGGTGTTATTTAATACAAGCTATTGCCTTCGTCCGCGTAGAAAAACAAAATAAACATTATGTTACTCAGCGATAAAATAGCTTTTTACTGGTGAAAGATGTTTTGAAATCGGTCCAGAAGTTTTTGAGTTTATTTGTAAATTACGTATCCCTCGCGGCAGTGTGACCGATCATTAACTTGTGGGTTAGTACTCATAAATCTGTGCAGATGATCGAAGTTCTTCAGTAACAACACTGCGCAAATGTGGACTTTGAAAACTGATAAATATGACGACACGCTAGCCTCATTGGTAGTGACCCTGCCTTCGAAGCTAGGGTCCTGGGTTCAAATCCCAGTAAGGGCAGATATTTGTGTGATGAGCGCGAATATTTCGCATCTTTAGAATTATAGTGACCTAATCCAAATATTTTGACTTTCGATTTAGGTCTCTAAAGTACTAAATTTATGACTCGAAATCGAAAGCTGAAAATGTTTGAATTAGATCACTACCCCGGAAACCAAGGGCCGGGACGCTAGGCCCCAGCGTCCCCGCCCAACGGCGCTGGTAGTAGGATCACAGGAGAATGCCCCCCCGACGAATGTCGCCGACCGGGCCGCAGCGGGAACCACTATAATTCTAAAAGTGCGATTTGTTCCTGAGTCTTGGATGTTTTCTATGTATTCAAGTATTTGTTTTCTCTAGGTATGTTTATCGTGGTCTAGTACAATTCTAGAGCTTAGTTTGGGACTAGGTGAATTTGTGTAAGATTGTCCTGTGACATACATACATATCTTCACGCCTGTCTCCCAATGGGGTAGGCAGAGATTATGGAACGCCAGGTGCACCGATCCAAACATACAACCTTCGCTTCCTCCACATTCATCAATCTCTTCATGCACGTACGTCGGTTTCGGGTGCTTTTGATTCGGCCCTTATTCAGTACATCGCGAATCTGATCACTGTACGTCCGTCCTATCCTGTCCTGTCCCTTGATATTATTATTATTATTAAAAATAGAAATATGTGATATTACTCATGGTTATCAATCGTCACAACTGACAATCACAAAGTGCGTGTGAGTTAGTAATCCGGAAGGCTATTTAATTGGAAAAACTTGAGTCATAACATCTTCATTATATACAACACTGAAAAAACAAAGCAACCTCATTCAGTGCAAGGCAGCACATATCAATTGTTGCGGACGGCTAGCTTTTAAATTTGTGTAAAATGTTTCGTTGATTGTAGGAGCCAGAAATTAGTTGATTATGAGAGGGATAGCAATTGATTAGCGTTAAGTATTAGAGTAGGATAGCAATTGTACTTAGCGTAGCATACATTAGGGCCGATTGCCGCCGCTGAAAATAAAATAAAAGGTTGGATGTTGTTTTATTTGGTCCCCAGGAGTGCTCCACTACTATTAAAGTCTGAACTATAGAGTGGGAGCGCTCCTGGGAGACGGGAGGCGTCGACCTCTGTAGGAAATGAGGTCGGCGCTCCCACAGCTGAGAGAAAGCTGGCCCTGCCGCTATTAAAGTCTGAATTATAGCGGCAGGGACCCCGTAGGAAGTAGGGCGGCAACCCGCTGCATCACTATGGCCATAAAAGAAAAGTCTTGTTAAAATAATTAGGAAATCATAGGCCACAAAGTAGGAATTCCATAGTGAAAATTGTATCAATAAATCATCGAAATTGCGTAATAATTAATAGCCAATTAGAGGCAAGACGTCATGGAGGGAGAGGACTCTCCATGGTAAAGTAGGGCAGTATATAAACCGGTAAGGTTTCATGGAAAATTGTAGTAATAGTCGACTAGTAGTAGTCGATCAGGATCCGCCCTCAAGAAAACAGGAAGAAGTAAAGGAACAAAGTGCCAAGTCTGAAAAGTGCATAGTAGGGAAAGTTCCAATTAGCTTAGGATCCGCTACCTCGTCGCTCCGCTCACTAGTTGCGCCACGTGGGGTCGCACAGTGAGATTTCCGTGAGCGTCGATCAGCGACCTGGGTGCTCCCCTCACTAGTTGCGACACGTGGGTCGCACTGAGGCAGCCGCGAGCACAGGTCGCCGTACCCCTGGACGGTCGGGGTACTAAGTGTGCCACGAGGGCCACTATTGTGAGAAAAGGGACTCGAACTAGGTTAAGGGACTTGTTAGTGCTAAGTGTTTTAGTTATAGTGTTTTACTAGTGTTTGTACTTTTGTGTGACTTTATTTGTTGTAAATATATGTGTAATTAACACCAGTGGTTTTCTTGTTCGTGTCTGAGCTGTGTGTTGGTGTACTTTTGCCAGTGCCCAAATCCGGGGGCACTCGACGCCGGCCTGGTTGAGGCCGCGTCCCCCACATCTCTTGGTCCTTCGAGCCGGATCCTGGTTCTCACCAGGACACCACCACAGCCAGTGCCATGGGATTGGTACCGAAGGAGGTCGACGAGCTCGAGGCACGGCGCCGCGCCGAAGAGCGGCGTCGCGAAGAGGAGCGCCGCGCCGATGAAGAGCGTCGCCGACTAGCCAGACAGCAGGAAACCCATCAACGGAGGCGGCAGTCCATGGAAGAGTACGAGCGAGTACAGCCGCTCGTGTTCACGGACCCGCCCTTCTCACCGAGCGAGACGCAGCCGAGCGCCGGGCCGTCACACGAACGGGCTGACGCGGGCGCCGGCCCGTCAGCTACACAGCAGCAGCAGCAGCAACAGCCGCCGCCGCAGCGACCTGCGGTGGCCTTCTCCGTGCCGCTGACCGCGGCGCCAGAAGCGGAGCAGGACGAGGCGAGGCCGGAGCAAGCAGCCTCACACTCTTCGGCGTGCACAGCTGTGCGCATGCGCCAGGCCGAGCGCGATGCGCAGCTGCGCCTGTTACAACGGTGCGAACAAGACCTTCTGCGGAAGATGGAGCAGGAGGCGGAGCTGGCGCGGATCCGCCAGCAACTGGAAGCCGCGCGGTTGGCCGTGCAGCTTGAAGACATTGAAGCAGAGGGCTCGCAGGCGGGCACGGAAGCCAGCGTCCACGCCCGGGTAGCAGATTGGTTGAAGAACAATCCGCAGCCGTCAAGCCGGACGGACGCTACGTCTGCGATGCCGCCACCCGCTGCGCCTGCCGCGGCAGGGCCGCAGCGCTATGCACCCAGCCGGGTGCCCGCAACGACGACGGTCGGTGTGAGCCACACGCCGACCCACATTGCTGCCACCGAGACCACGCACGCGGCGCCCGCCTACCTGCCGCCGGCGTGCATGCAGCCTGCGACGTCGGTCGGCGCTAGTTATGCGCCACCGGCGCTACTCACCGCGACGAAACCATGGAGCTACGCGCCGCCTACGACGCTGGTTAGCGCGTACTACGCGCCGCCGACCGCGCCGCCACCGCAGCCAGCGGCGCAAGAACCTCAGCGGGCGCGCAGTGAGAGCACCGAGCGCGCCATCCGAGCCGTAGCTGAGGTAATCGGCCACTCTTCGCGCTCCCGTCTGCCCAGGCAGATTTACGACCTGCCTGATTTCAGCGGCGGATGGGGGGAGTGGCTCGCCTTCGAGGCGGCTTATTACGAGTCGACGGAGGCAAACCGCTTCGGCAGCGCCGACAATATGGCGCGGCTGAGGCTGTGTATTAAGGGCAAGGCGCGGGAGCTTATCGCGCCTCAGCTCTTCACCACGAGAGACCCGGAGGACATGATGGCCACGCTGCGCGCGACCTACGGCCAGCCGTCAGTGGTCGCGCACGAAGCTTTGGCAACACTCAAGAAGCTGCCGAAGCTCTCCGCATCGCCGATGCCCGCGGACTTGAATTTAATCGCGATCAAGGTACAGAATGTCGTAAGTATCCTTACAGCAGTGAGAAAGTTTGGATACCTCTATAACCCGCAACTGAACGAGGAGGTTATGGATCATCTGTCGCCGGTCCTGCGGTCGAAGTATTGCGACTACGCAGCGGACCGGGGCAACCCCGAGGATCCTCCGATCGTGACAATGGGCCGCTTCTTGAAGCATGAAGCGAGCCGGGTCATGTGCCACTGGACCATCGGAGAGGCGCACGCGGGTGCCCATGCACCACCCGCCCGCGCCGAACAGAAGCCGGCGCCTAGGAAGGCGCCAAGGAACGCGCTAAGGCCAAGCGCGGCCTTTGAGCAGCCGCGCGCTGTCTACGCGACGGCCGCCGCCGCCGACGTGGAAGAGGACGACGGCTGCTTGTACTGCGCCGGCCGCCACAGAAGTACGAGTTGTGGCCGGCTGGCAGCATTGGACGTCGACGCCCGCTGGGAGTGGGCCAAGCAGCAGGGGGTGTGTTTCCGGTGCCTATCGGATAGGCATCGCCGCTACCAGTGTCGCGCCCAGGGATGCAAGAGCCCGGGGTGCACTCGCCCGCATCACACGCTGCTACACACTACACCGCCTGAGAGGGCGGCGTACTCCGGGGCGCCTCGCGAACGAGAGGCGCCACACACCGCGTCGGCACGAGGGCCGACGCCACGTAGCGCGCCGGCACGTGGGCCGGCGCCGCGACGCACGCCAGCACGTGGGCTAGCACCAAAACAAGCTGCACCGGCACAGGTATCGGTGCAGCGAGCCGCGTCGGCACAAGCGCCGGCGCCAGAGGAGCATCGCATCTCTACAACCCGCAGCCAGGGACGGGTCGTGTTGAAGATGTGCCCCGTGACAGTGCGGGGACCGCGGGGCGCCGTGGACACATACGCCCTGCTCGACGACGGTTCAACCGTCACTTTGATTGACGCCAGCCTCGCGGAGGAAATCGGGGCCGGCGGACCTGTCGCGCCGCTAACGATGAGCGGGGTCGGCGCGACCATCGAGCAACCAGTAAGCCAGCGCGTGATCATCGAGGTGTGCGGCAAGGGGTCCGCGCACCGCATCGCCGCCAGGACAGTGCGGCCGCTGGTGCTGGGCCGGCAAACGCTGCCGGCCAGCCTAACCAAGTTCCGGCATCTACGCGCGCTAGAGGGTGCGTGCTACGAAGATGCTACGCCGCGTCTTCTCATAGGAAACGATAATTGGGATTTGATGCTTGCCAGAAAGGTGCGAGCAGGACGACGCAGCGAGCCGGCAGCAGTGAAAACAAGGTTAGGCTGGGTGATATTCGGGTCCGTGCCGAGGGCAATGGCACGGGCCTCAAATGAAGAAGTGATCATGTTTACGCGCACAGCGGAGCGCGACAACGAGCTCGCGGACGAGGTACGTAAACACTTCGCGATCGATGCGCTCGGCGTGTCGCTGGCCGTGAAGAAAAGGCCGGCGGACGCGCGGGCGGAGCGCATTTTCGAAGAAACCGTCGTGCACCGCGACGGGCGCTACGAAGTGGGCCTCCCGTGGAGGGAGGACAACGTCGCGATGCCGGCGACATTGGAGATGGCGCTGTCGCGCCTCAAGAATCAAGAAAAGAAGATGCGGCGTGATCCCGAGTTCGCCGAGCAGTACGAGGCGCAGGTGAGAAATTTGTTGGAGAAGGGATACGCCAAGAGGGCCTCCGAAGAGGATCTACGGCACCCACGAGCCTGGGTGCTGCCGCATTTTGGGGTCCGTAACCCCAATAAGCCAGGGAAATTGCGGCTTGTTTTCGACGCGGCAGCAAAGTCACAGAACCGAAGCCTGAACGACTTTCTGATCGAGGGGCCGGACTTACTGCAGTCCCTCCCGGGCATCCTGTTTCGCTTCCGGGAAGGCCGCTACGCCGCAACAGCCGATGTACAAGAAATGTTCCTGCGAATCAAAATCAGAGAAGAGGACCAGCCGGCTCAGTTATTCGTGTGGCGCAGTCCGGGCCAAGAAACGAAGCCCGAAGTTTTTAAAATGACTTCGATGATATTTGGAGCATCGAGCTCACCCTTCCTGGCGCACAGTGTGCGCAACTTTAACGCGAGAAAACATGCCGCAGAGTATCCAGAGGCCGTCGACGCAATCACCAAGAATCATTATATGGATGACTTTGTAGACTCGTTCGCTTCGCAGGAGGAGGCGGTGCGAGTGTCGGCGGCAGTGGCAGCGGTCCACAAGCGGGCCGACTTTCAGCTCCGTGGCTGGAGCACTAACAGCCCGGAGCTAAAGAAGAGGATCGAGCCAAGCTTGCTAGCGGGCAAGCCTGCCCAGCTTGGCCCAGCTGAGAACAAAATCCTTGGGCTGTGCTGGAGTCCGGACACGGACAGTCTGGGGTTCAATACAGCGATGAACCGCGTGCCGGCCGAGGTCAAGAACGGCCGGCGAGCGCCTACGAAGCGGGAGGCCTTAAGCACGGTCATGAGTATCTATGACCCGCTTGGGCTCCTGTCGCCATATACTATATGTGGTTTTGATGATTTCCCTTCCTTGGTGGAGCAAATTAACAGCGATCTTGAATCGATACGATGCTGGGCTGAGAGATTCGGTCTACAAGTGAATGCCAAGAAATCGCAGGCTATTGTTCTTGGTAGCCCCCACTTTATTTCTAGACTGTCTGAGACCGTGGTACCTAATGTTCGCTATGATGGGATTCCAATCCCCTTCTCCTCGACAGTCAAAAACTTAGGTGTTACTATGGACCAGACTTTGTCCTGGTCAACTCACATCAGTACAATAAGTCGCAAACTCTTTGCGTCACTCCACTCCCTGAGGCGCCTGCAGAATTTCCTGCCTTTCCCGACAAAACTGACACTTGCGCGTTCCTTATTACTCCCGCTTCTAGATTACGGCGATATAGCGTTCTTGGACTTAAAAGAGGAGCTACTTGACAGACTAGAGCGTCTGCAGAACGTTTGTATCCGGTACGTTTTTGGGCTGAGAAAGTTCGATCACGTGTCGATGTTTCGTACGCAGCTGAAATGGCTTCCTATCCGCCGCCGTAGAGATTTACATGTACTTTCACTCCTTTTCAATGTCCTCTTCCTTCCTTCTTCCCCTCCCTATCTTTCTGAAAGATTCAACTATCTGGCCTGCAGCAGCGGTCATCGCCTGCGTTCCAGCGCCAATCTTTCCCTTGCGGTTCCGTCAAATAAAACACGTTTCTATGCCAAATCCTTCACAGTCCGTGGTGTCCAACTGTGGAATGAACTTCCGTTGTCCTTAAGGCAGTCCCCTTCTGTAGTCTCTCTAAAGAGGAATTTAAAAACTTTGTGGCTGAATGAGTCGTGAAGTCAGGTTCCTATAATGATTAGAGTTGTTATTTATATTATATATTTATGTAGGTATATATGTATATGTATGTATATATGTATATATGTGTGTATTATACATGTACGTTTATATTAGTTTATGTACTTGCTAATTTGTTTAAAATTTATTTATTTATTTATAAGTATTATCATTTCTTTTTACTTTTTGTGCAAACTTGTATGTGTCCAACCCCATGGATTGTCCTTACTCATTTGATTCAGGGTTAGCTGGAAGAGATCCCATTTAGGGATAAGTTCGCCTTTGTACATTAATTTAGTATTATAATTGTAATATTTATATTTTTGTGCAATAAAGAGTTTACATACATACATACATACTATCCGAGCGAAAATTTTATTACAGAACCTGTGGCGGCAGGAGCTACCCTGGGACGAGCCTATCCCGGGGAGGGACTGGGAAGACTTCGGTGCATGGTTGAGCGGGCTCGACGCGGTCGCCGCGCTGCAACTCCCCCGTAGCTACCATACGGGGGGAGAGGTTGCACGCCGCGAGCTGCACGTGTTCGTGGACGCCAGCGAGACCGCCTACGCAGCGGCGGCCTACTGGCGGCACTTGACGTCGGACGGCGAGACGACGGTGCAGCTCGTCGCCGGCAAGGCTAAGGTCGCGCCGATGAAACAGCAGAGTGTGCCGCGGCTAGAGCTACGAGCCGCGGTCATCGGGGCGCGGCTCGCCGCGAACATTCAGAAGGAGCAACGCCTCAGGATAAACGAGGTAATTTATTGGACTGACTCGAAAACTGTGTTACAGTGGATTAGAAACGACGCGCGAAGGTTTAGCACCTACGTCGCGCACCGCCTCGGCGAGATAGCCGAGCTCACGCGCCCGGGCCAGTGGCGCTGGGTGCCGACGGCCCATAATGTCGCCGACGACGCGACGCGCGGCGAGACGGGCGCGCCACACAGCACTGACCGGTGGTACACCGGGCCGGGCTTCCTAACGCAGGGACGTGAAGCCTGGCCCCAAGACGAAACGACACCACCGGTCGCGAGCCACCAAGAGGAGAGGGTCAACGTGACGGTCACGAAGAGACCGACACTGCAGTGGCTCCCGGACATCGGCCGCTTCTCGAGCTACGAGCGGCTGATCCGGGCAACAGCGAGGGTGCTACAGTTCGTAGACGCCTGTAGAGGGCGTAGCAAGGAACTACAGCTACGCCACATCGAAGGAGCGGAAGAGCTGTGGCTACGGCGTAGCCAAACCGACGCGTTCGGCGACGAGCTACGCGACATCGGCGCCGGTAGAGCCGTAGCCCGTAGCAGCCGCCTCTACCAGTTGGACCCGGTAGTGGAGGCGGGGCTGCTACGCGTGCGCGGCCGCATCGACGCGGCGCCGGTACCAACAGCGACGAAGCGGCCCGTCATCCTGGACGGGCGACATCAACTGGTACGCTTACTAGTGTTACAGGCGCACCAACGAGCCGGCCACGCAGCGAACGAGCGCGTGGTGAACGATCTGCGGCAGCGGTACTGGGTCGTCAACCTGCGGCCCACGGTACGCGCTGTCGCCCGCTCCTGCCCGGTGTGCCTAGTGAAGAAGGCACAGCCGAGCACACCAGCCGCGGGAAACCTGCCCCGCGCCAGAGTGGCGCCTTACAGTCGGCCCTTTACGAACACGGGGGTCGACTACTTCGGACCTGTACAAGTCACCATCGGACGGCGCCGGGAGAAGCGCTGGGTAGCGCTCTTCACGTGTCTCACCACCCGCGCCGTCCACTTGGAGGTGGTGTTCGGTGCATTACACCTAACACAAGTGCGTGACGTCACTCGCCCGCGGTCACTCGCGGTGCGTCGGACATCGCGTGAATTAAGTAAATTAGTGTACTTTCGGAAGCCGCCGCGACCGGGTACATTCGATAATACATTTCCATATAACATTCTTAACATTTCATTAACATTTTAACTAACTTAGATCTTAACAACAGTATAACTGTATAAACAGTAGTATTTTAATAAATAAACTTTTGTACTCTTTCTCCGGACTTTAACATTCACTCGCAATCCCCGCACCCTACACTTTGGTCCTTCGAACTGTGGACCTCGCGCGTCGGTGTAATAGTGGTGCGACGGGTGAGGTGTACGAACTAACTATCTGAACATTTCTGAGGTGTAAGGATTGCAGTGATAACAGTGGATTGCAGTGGATGCCAGCGTTGGTTCAACAGAAACAGAGCGTCCAGTAAGCCACAGCAAACATCGGAGAAACAAGTAAGATCTAACCATTTTATGTTGAACAAATTATAACACCAACATGTCTAGCATCGAAAATCAATACAGGCTAGCAGAAGAAATAGAAAATAACTTTAGAAACTTTAAAAAAGATGGGGTGAACAGAAAGAGTCAGCCAGAGTATTTTAGACGGCAAATTAACAAGTTAGAAGAATTATGGGCGGAGTTCCAATACCACCATGATCGCATAGGTACAGAGACGAGTCAGACGGATCCGTATTTTACTGAAAAGTGGTATCAGAAAACGAAAGACATCTATTTGTCGTATCAACAACAATTGAAAGATGGTCAGTTGGCCGTAAAGACAATAATTAACGAACAAGATGCCGGAAAAGAAAAGACAAGCAGAAACGTGGAGGAGAACAAAGGAGAATCTAGCTATCAACCGGCAAGACAACAGTTGGGAAAGGAAGATGCTAGCAGGAGTCAAGGAGGACTGAGTAAAACAGATGAGTCACTCCGCAGACAAGAAGCAAACTTTAGAGCATTTGAAAGAACTGTCGCGAACATTGATTTGAAAACATTAACAGACAAGTGGGAGTTTGAAGATGCTCTTAGAGCATTAGAAGCCAGATGGAAAATCATTGACAATCTACATCTGGAAATAGACAGCGAGTTGAATGGCAGTAACCTCGAGTATGAGGACACATTTAATGAGTATGAGTCGAGATTTAACATGCTAAAGAAAAACATTAATAAGAAAATGTGGTCAGTCGCTCATAGGGAGAAAACTACCCCAATGTTGGAAACCCCTATTTTTAACGGAAACTATAATCAATGGGTGTCGTTTAAAGATTTGTTTTCTGAGGCCATTCATAACAATACAACATTATCGAACTCTCAGAAAATGCAATTTTTAAAGTCGAAAGTCAAAGGTGAAGCTGAAAGATTGATTCAACATTTGGCGATTACATCTGAAAATTACATAACATGTTGGGAAATTCTCAATCATCGGTACGACAACAAAAAACTAATTTTCACATCTCACATGAACACGTTATTTGCTTTACCTAACATACAACAGAATTCCATTCCGCTTATCAAGAAGTTGCATGACGTGTCTACAGAAACGCTTAATGCCATTAAAAATCTTGGAGTGGATATATCAACATGGGATCCGATTTTGGTTCATATCTTGTGCCAAAAATTAGATTCAGAAACATACACGGGCTACTTGGAGTCTCTGAAAAACTCGCGGGAAATGCCGGTCCTGCAAGAACTCTTAGACTTCTTAGAAAGTAAATTTACAACATTAGAAACATCATCTCGCCGCAAACATGAAGCTCCACTAACAGTAGGACAAAAAGCTAATAATCAAACATCTTATAACAGAAAGTCATACAATAATTTCAATACCTACAAAACCAATAACACGGGTAACTCAACGATTGCAAAACCTTCCGGTTTCAAATGTCCTTTATGTAAACATGAACATGGAATATACAACTGCAAATTCTTTTTACAAATGCCGAACGACAAAAGATTGAGTACAGTGCGCAGGCTAGCACTATGCGAAAATTGCTTATTTTCGCACAACGGAAATACATGCATTTCTACAAAGAAGTGTCGCAATTGTCGAGCGAATCATAATACAATATTACACGAGGCGCTTGAGGGGTCAACGCCTGGCCCATCTAAGCCAACACAACAGAAGGAAAAAGGGGCAAGCACTCACCACGTGTCTCAACATAAAACAAAACATTCTGAAATCCTATTGGCAACTGCCCAATTAAAGGTGAAAGGAGCAGATGGAAATTATCACAACATGAGAGCCTTAATCGACCAAGGCTCTCAAATTTCCTTAATATCGGAACACGCAGCACAATTATTACGTATTAAGAGAGACAAATGTAAAGGAGTAATCTTTGGAGTTGGTAAACGCGAAAACAATTGTAAAGGCAAGGTGAAGATAACATGCGCTTCTATTTACAACGACTATATATTCAACACTGAAGCTATAATTATGAACAACCTGATAAAAAATCTTCCAAATAAAACATTTGACAAACCTATGTGGTCTAACATTCAAAACATAGAGTTAGCTGACCCAGAGTTCTACGTCAGCCGACCGATAGACTTGCTCTTAGGAGCTGACATTTACCCGCACATTATTTTAGATGGGTTAATTAAGGGTGAAAATGAAAATCAACCTATAGCTCAACGAACACAGCTGGGTTGGTTACTTTGCGGGGGCGCTGAAACATTTCATTGCAACATCATAATTAACAATATTGATGATATACAACAGTTCTGGGAGATGGAGGACATCGTGGAAGACGACAATTTGACAGCCGAAGAAGCACAATGTGTAAAATTTTACCAAGAAACAACAATCCGCAATGAAGAAGGGAGGTACGAGGTGCGGCTCCCAATGAAACCAAATTTTGAGAAAAGCCTGGGAGAATCCAAACAAAAAGCTATTGCTCAATTCCGTAATCAAGAAAGAAAATTAGAAAAACAACCAAATTTATCCGCGGCCTATAAAACATTTGTCAGAATACCTACAGTTGAGTCATATGAAACCTGCTGACAATAATAACACGCTCGAATGCTATTTACCTCACCATGGCGTCGAGCGAGCTGAGTCGACAACAACCAAGTACAGAGTGGTTTTTAATGCCTCTTCTAAGACTTCTACAGGATGCTCACTTAACGACCTTATGTACAAGGGTCCAAACTTACAACAAGACCTTCAAACATTACTATTAAAATGGAGAGTATTCCCGTATGCGTACACAGCAGACATCGAAAAGATGTACCGCCAAATACTAATACATGTCAAGGACGCAGGAATACAAAAAATAATATGGAGAGATTCTCTGAAACAGCCATTACACTCATTTCAGTTAATGACTGTAACATACGGAACAAAGTCAGCACCATTCTTAGCGATGATGATGTTGCGAAAATTAGCTGTAGATGAGCGCAACAACTTTCCTGAAGCCTCCAAAATTTTGGAAGAAGCTTTCTATATGGATGACTTAGTACATGGTGCCTATACGGTGGAACAAGGAAGGAAAACAATTTATGACCTAAATTTACTATTAAAAACAGGAGGATTTAACTTAAGGAAGTGGTCGTCAAACAACCATGACTTATTGGAAACCATTACGAACCAAAGTCAAAACGAACAGGATAGCAAGACAATATTCTATTTCAAAACAGAAGATACATCAAAAACACTTGGCCTATGCTGGAACCCAGTAGAGGACAAATTCACTTTTAAGTGCGAAGTGATGAAACAAACAAAGCTAACAAAACGAATCCTGCTATCAGAAATTTCAAAAATTTTTGACCCCTTAAGATGGCTATCGCCGGTGGTCACAAAATTAAAATTACTGTTTCAAAAAGTTTGGAAAACCAACATTCAGTGGGACGAGGAAGTGCCAGAGGATATCTATAACGAGTGGTCAAAAATACAAACAGATCTGAACAGAATTACTGAATTTGAAGTTCCGAGATGGCTGAATAGCCAGGAACATGACATTATCGAGCTGCATGGATTCTGTGATAGCTCGCTGAAGGCTTTCGCTTGTGTTATATTTGCTCGGATAAAAAACCAACCGAAACCAATAATAGTCGCAGCAAAGACAAAATTAGTACCTCTGAAAAAGATTTTAACATTACCGAAATTGGAGCTGAGTGGAGCGTACCTTTTATCAAAGCTCATGAAAAAGGTCAAAGAAGCGTTTAAAAAACATGAAATAAAAACATATGGCTGGTCAGACTCGAAAATTGTCTTGGGTTGGTTACAGGGAGAGCCGGGTCGATGGAAACCCTTTGTAGCCAACCGAGTAAAACAAATAACTGAAATAATACCTAAAGAACAGTGGAACTATGTTAAGACAAATGAAAACCCAGCTGATGCCGCCAGCCGAGGGATATATGTCTCTCAACTCCTAACAGAACAAGCCCTGTGGAAAAACGGACCCACTTGGCTAGCAACATTTCAGCCTGAAACATTAAAACAAGAAACATTCATAACAGAAACAGAAAGGAAAGTAGGTCAAACTAACATCGCACAGCATGACAACAACAGCGAAAACATTATAGATGAGTTATTAAATAATTATAGCTCGTTTAACAAAGTTATGCGAATCGTCGCATGGCTACAAAGAGCGCTGACCTCAAAAAGTAAACAACAGCGGCCGAGCTACCTCACATTGCAAGAATTGCGTAAAGCGAAATTAACAATAATAAAACATGTGCAACACTGCGAATTCGAAACAGAATTAGAACACTTACGCAAACACAAACAAGTACAAGCAAAATCCAAACTTTTAAAACTAAATCCGTTCATTGACAATCAAAACATCTTACGAGTCGGTGGACGCCTTAGTAAAGCAACAATGAGTGACGAAATGAAACACCCGAAAATCATTCCCAAAAATTCACAGTTGGCTGTGCTACTAATCAACCAAGCACATGAGTTAACATTTCATGGTGGCCCAGGACTGACGCTGGCTACGCTGAGACAGGAGTACTGGATAACCAGCGGGAACAAAACGGTGAAGAAAGAGTTAAGAAAATGTGTTACCTGTCGCAAGCAGGAAGGCAAAGTACAGTCACAACTGATGGGGGACCTTCCAGCAGCCCGTGCCAACCCAGCCAAACCGTTCTTCCACACAGGAGTGGATTACACTGGATTTATGGACATCAAAGCAAGTAAAGGACGTGGAGCAAAAACATTCAAGGGATATGTGGCAATCTTTATTTGCATGGTCACTAAAGCCGTGCATCTAGAGTTGGTAACAGAGCTAACTAGCTCCGCCTTTCTGGCAGCCTTGAAGAGAATGGCAGCAAGACGAGGAGCGCCAAGACACTTGTATAGTGATAATGGCACCAACTTCATAAAAGGAAACAGATTATTACAAGAAGAATACCAACAGCTGCAACAAATCTTCAACGACAGCTTTTTGACGGAAGTCACGCAGATGAACATTGAGTGGCACTTCAACGCGCCAACCTGGGCAAGTGCTGGAGGACTGTGGGAACGAGCAGTCCGTAGTCTGAAGCACCACCTGAAACGTGTAGTGGGAGAACAAAAATTAACTTTCGAAGAGTACACAACCCTCTTAACGCAGATTGAAGCCTGCCTAAACTCACGTCCACTGTGTGCCCTAACGGAAAACATAGAAGACATCGACTTCT
The DNA here is from genome assembly GCA_949316455.1 of Acleris holmiana. Taxonomy (NCBI): domain Eukaryota; kingdom Metazoa; phylum Arthropoda; class Insecta; order Lepidoptera; family Tortricidae; genus Acleris; species Acleris holmiana. The sequence continues at coordinate 24,867,274 of OX438764.1, read as the reverse complement.
TAACACCTGCTCACTTCCTAACGGGAAGAGCTGGACTAACAATAATTCAAACACCTGAAGACGCACGCACACGGTGGCACCTAACCCAAAAACTGTTTGAAGATATCTGGAAGAAGTGGAGATCGGAATATTTGACCCAATTAACATCCAGGCAGAAATGGCAACAACCACAACAAAACGTGAAAATCGGTGATATAGTGACTATTCACGAAGATAACCTTCCCCCCGGAAAGTGGGCGCTCGGCAGGGTAACAGAGGTCCATCCCGGCAATGATGGCTACGTGAGAGTCGTGACCCTGAAAACAAAAAATGGCACATTAAAAAGACCCGTAGTAAAAATATCGGTTCTACCGTTAGACAAACAAGAAAGTACAGCGAACGAACAAGACGAGAAAAAACAACAAACAAACTTCAACAAAAGATCGAATTTCGTATCACTAGCGATGATGCTTATGTATTTCCTAAGCATATGCTCACCAGGACTGGGATTTAATGTGACCAGTTTAAGAGACCAACAAGCTCTTTACTTCGACAAGGTCAATAACATGCAACTTATTAGAGATGAATGGAAGATTATCGCATACTACGATATGGAACCGTATTGGACAGGCACAATTGCTTATGAACGATATTATCAACATCTGAGCAACATATGTAACACTATCAAACAGCTGACCCATCGTGACATCATCATGTTACAACTGCGACACACCTACAGTGAGATTGAACATAGTAACAAAGTATTATTGAATCAACCATTAACAAACAATGTGCGAACGAAGCGCGGCCTTATCAACGGTGTCGGGTATCTGGCGAACAGTTTATTCGGTGTATTAGACGACAATTTCGCAGAAAAATATAAACAGGACATAGCTCTTGTCCGTGCAAATCAAAAACATTTAGCACTTCTGTGGAAAAACCAAACATCTATAATTGAAGCAGAGTATAACGTGTTACAGAGAACAGAACAAGCGATTAAGACCCAACATAGCATGATTAACAAACATTTGATGAACTTAGATAAATCTGTATACGCGCTGGCAACACAAGTGAATGAGATAGAAGCAATGGCAGAATTTACATTATCCGCAATGGCCACAAGTAACATTTTGATGCATCTAAAAAACATACAAGATTCTCTGCTAGACACGATTAGCAGTGTTTACAACGGGAAAACTAACACCCAATTGATTAATCCTCAATAGCTGCAAAATCATCTCAACATAATCTCTGGATTATTAGATAATGGATTGACGTTACCCATTGACAACATCCAAACAGACATGACAAACATTTATCATCTTCTAAGAGTCAAAGCAGCAATGACCAAGCAGTATACTATATTCGAAATAACAGTACCACTCATCAGCCGAGACAAGTACGACCTTTATCGCATCTTTCCAGTGCCTCATCAGCTAGGCAAAACAATGATAACAGTCACACCAATTGAAAGCTACATTGCTATGAATCTAGAAAAAGAAATTTATTTACCCCTATCGCCGAATGATTTTGAACATTGTATACCACGTGATTCTTCAACATACCTATGCCAACTGAAAACACTCATCTACAACATAAACTCAGATCAAGACTTCTGTGTCAAGGACGAAAACAATGCAGGTCAATGCAAAACAAACAGAGAGGCTTGTCAGAACAAATGGATAAGTTTAACTATAGTCAACCAGTACCTATCATTCTGCTGCGATAGCTGCCAGTTACGAGTATTGTGCGGGGATCAAATTACCGCCAACCAGCTGACAAAAACAAATATTATAAATCTACAACAAGGCTGCACTATAAAGATAGACAATGGCACAGTTTATTCGCAAAAAAGGTTGACCAGAACATTTAACATTAAAGATCAATTTAAAGTTCCCGAGATATCACCAATCAACAAAGTAATAAACATAACAATGGATAACACCCCGGTTGAAAATGAAGATGAAGACAACACGAAAATGCTAAGGGACATAAACGAAAAAATTAAAGTTATGAAACAAAGTGAACCCCTGGCCGACAGCATAACAGTTCATGACATTCATCACTACACCCTGATCTACAGTATGTGGGGAGTAGCTGTGGTGATAACTCTCATCTTCGTGTACCGTCGAGTACGCTCCCGGTGGCAGCAGACAGCAGCCGCCCCGGCGGCGGCGGCAAGCGCGGTGACGCCCGCGCCGGAGCCGCAACCGCAGGAATCCAGCAGTGGACAGTATAGTGCGCGAGTGAAAGTGAACGAGCAGTGCAGTGCGCGAGTGATAAACAAAGACCACGATCGTTGTTATACTGAGCAGGGCACAACCCCAATATTAAGAAAAGTCTCTTTTAATAACGATATGTAAACTAAACAATTTAAATATCATTTGTAACATTAACTTTTACTTTAAATTTGTTTATCACCTTGTAATATCATAAATCATTTCATGAGTGTACCCAACCCCTATCTTTGCCCCGGCAAGATGTTCGGTGCATTACACCTAACACAAGTGCGTGACGTCACTCGCCCGCGGTCACTCGCGGTGCGTCGGACATCGCGTGAATTAAGTAAATTAGTGTACTTTCGGAAGCCGCCGCGACCGGGTACATTCGATAATACATTTCCATATAACATTCTTAACATTTCATTAACATTTTAACTAACTTAGATCTTAACAACAGTATAACTGTATAAACAGTAGTATTTTAATAAATAAACTTTTGTACTCTTTCTCCGGACTTTAACATTCACTCGCAATCCCCGCACCCTACAGGTGGTGCACTCATTATCGACGGACTCGGCCATCATGGCCCAACGACGAATGGCGGCGCGACGAGGTTGGCCCCGCATGTTGTATAGTGACAACGCAACATGCTTCCACGGGGCCGACAACGAGCTGCGCGCCGCCCACGAGGAATGGCAGCCGGCGCTGCAACAGTACGCCCAGCTGCGACGCGCCGAGTGGCGCTTCATCCCGCCCGGAGCGCCCAATCAGGGAGGCGCCTGGGAGCGACTAGTGCGAAGTGTAAAGAACGCGCTAGCCGCCACGCTACACGAAAAGGCGCCTAAAGAAGAGGTGCTGAAGACCGTGCTGACAGAGGCCGAGTACACAGTCAACGCTCGGCCTCTCACGCACGTCAGTGTCCAGCCGGGAGATGACGAGGCCCTCACGCCCAACCATTTCCTGTTGGGCAGCTCGGAGGGTCTCCCAACTACGGGGGCTTGCGAGGAGGCGGACCGACGAACTTGGCGCGCCGCCCAAGCCCTAGCCGACCAGTTTTGGGCCCGTTGGGTGCGCGAGTACCTACCGACACTCGTGCCCCGCGGGTCCCCCAGCGGAGGGGAGCGTCCCCTGAAGATTGGCGACCTGGTGGTGGTCGCTGATGCCACGCTGCCGCGGAACCTTTGGCCGCGTGGAGTCGTCGAAGCAACACACCCGGGACCGGACGGAGCCATCCGGAGCGCCGACGTGAGGACATGCGGAGGGATCTTCCGTCGGCCCACGAGCAAGCTCGCCGTCCTTGCCGTGGAAGAGGCTACGCCAGCGAGAGCGCTGGACTAACGCCGGGGGGAGAATGTTGCGGACGGCTAGCTTTTAAATTTGTGTAAAATGTTTCGTTGATTGTAGGAGCCAGAAATTAGTTGATTATGAGAGGGATAGCAATTGATTAGCGTTAAGTATTAGAGTAGGATAGCAATTGTACTTAGCGTAGCATACATTAGGGCCGATTGCCGCCGCTGAAAATAAAATAAAAGGTTGGATGTTGTTTTATTTGGTCCCCAGGAGTGCTCCACTACTATTAAAGTCTGAACTATAGAGTGGGAGCGCTCCTGGGAGACGGGAGGCGTCGACCTCTGTAGGAAATGAGGTCGGCGCTCCCACAGCTGAGAGAAAGCTGGCCCTGCCGCTATTAAAGTCTGAATTATAGCGGCAGGGACCCCGTAGGAAGTAGGGCGGCAACCCCCTGCATCACTATGGCCATAAAAGAAAAGTCTTGTTAAAATAATTAGGAAATCATAGGCCACAAAGTAGGAATTCCATAGTGAAAATTGTATCAATAAATCATCGAAATTGCGTAATAATTAATAGCCAATTAGAGGCAAGACGTCATGGAGGGAGAGGACTCTCCATGGTAAAGTAGGGCAGTATATAAACCGGTAAGGTTTCATGGAAAATTGTAGTAATAGTCGACTAGTAGTAGTCGATCAGGATCCGCCCTCAAGAAAACAGGAAGAAGTAAAGGAACAAAGTGCCAAGTCTGAAAAGTGCATAGTAGGGAAAGTTCCAATTAGCTTAGGATCCGCTACCTCGTCGCTCCGCTCACTAGTTGCGCCACGTGGGGTCGCACAGTGAGATTTCCGTGAGCGTCGATCAGCGACCTGGGTGCTCCCCTCACTAGTTGCGACACGTGGGTCGCACTGAGGCAGCCGCGAGCACAGGTCGCCGTACCCCTGGACGGTCGGGGTACTAAGTGTGCCACGAGGGCCACTATTGTGAGAAAAGGGACTCGAACTAGGTTAAGGGACTTGTTAGTGCTAAGAGTTTTAGTTATAGTGTTTTACTAGTGTTTGTACTTTTGTGTGACTTTATTTGTTGTAAATATATGTGTAATTAACACCAGTGGTTTTCTTGTTCGTGTCTGAGCTGTGTGTTGGTGTACTTTTGCCAGTGCCCAAATCCGGGGGCACTCGACGCCGGCCTGGTTGAGGCCGCGTCCCCCACATCAATGTTATGAACTATAACCGTTCACAATTACTATGAAAGGTATTTCAAAGTCCAACTAATTGCAATTCAAGTCACGGCTCTGGTGAGCGTATCAGACAGCTCATTGATTCTGAAATGAATGCATGTAAATGAATAGAATAATGGATTATTAATACACTGATCCATCACGAGAGCCTGGAGCAGGCTTTTGTTAATATAATATAACATTTAAAATGGATTTCAGATTGCTTTCTGTGGAGATTATATTACAAAACCTTACTGAATTATAATTCAGTTTTCAATCAAATATGTAAAATGCCTATGTTTTAGGTTTAATTTCGTTCAATAACTAACGATAATAAATCCAATCTTGAATATACTAATGTTTTGAATAATATGAATAGAAATTATATGATCACGTTTGATTAAAATTATATAGTCTGCATATAATGAGAAAACATTTTACATAGAAGTATGCTCATAATTTCAATGAAGATCTTGAATTCTTGTGTCTGATGTCCCAGAACTTGACGAAAATAATATCTATATAATAAGAAGTCCCTATATATACAGATCAAGAATATCGTTTTAACTTTTTAACATGTTTATTAATTTAGGAGTTATTAACGTTTTAATGATACTGGTAATGAACGCTGCCTTGCGGTACACCTTTTGCTCCTTTGGCTAAACATAACTAAATATTATTTATGATTCTAAAACTTATCTAATTCTCAATAACATAGGAATGAAATTAATTACATCACAATTCCAAAATAGCGACACATTCAATACATACTTGCATACTTTCTAAACCACTAAATCATATCTCGTTTTTCATTCAACAACTTTCATTCTTCTCTTAAAAATGAATTCTTTGTCGATCGGTGGATGAAGCGAACGAGCTCATAATATGAGTGACGGTAAAGCTTCCTACTTGAAAAATCATCCATCCAATCTCTTGTATCCACCCACTGTGGGGTAGGTATACGTTTCTGCCTTATCACGCCACTTTCCACGCCGTTTTACGGATGTCGTCCACCCATCGGGCAGGTATTCTAGCCACGGATATATTTAACTTCCTTGGTCAAGATTTATTAACAAACTTCATCCATCTGCCATCATTTCAAATTGTCAAGTGTTTCACCTACTTATGCTTAAGGTTTGTTTTTCATTTCCCGAGGTCAACGAAAGAAAAATGCACGCCGTAATATATCATTGTTTGTGAGTTGAAAAGTGTATTATATAGAGAACATGGCTTAAAGCATAAAACCGCGTCCGGCTGCGGTGTAAATTAACCAGTAAATGTGTAGACTTTTAATTGTACTATCGTTATCGACACGATGCGAGAGTTTTAACGGTACACGAGATATTAAATTTCTGATTAATTCTACGGAAACATTTAACACTTCTTGAGTGGAGACCACGACCAAGCACGGCGTGAGGCGACCGTCTACACGATGGACAGGTGACCTAATAAATGTGGTAAGTCCATCGATGCAGGCCGCATTGAAAAGAAAAAAAAGAAAGAAAGAAAAATACATTTATTCACTGAACACAACGAGACACATAAATAATAAAACAGTAAACAGAGAAAGAAAAACATAGTGGTTGGTGTGTCTTCGTGGCAGTGAACCGGACACTGGCTCAGCATAATGCTGAGGTGCTAGGCACCTGCAGCGCTGATTTTCAGCCAGCACCGAGTGTGACAAACATTGCATCGTTCTCGATGGAAAACAAAAGGGGAGACCTATGGTCGGCGGTGGGCGACTACGGGCAATGAAAGGATGATGATGATGATCTAAGGCTTTAGCCTAGTTGGTATTGCCCCTGCTTTCAAAGGAAGTGGTCTTAGGTTACATTTAAGGCCGGTAAGAGCAGCTATTGGTGTGATGAGCGCGATTATTTGTTCCTGAGTCTTGGATGTTTTCTATGTATTAAAGTATGTAATTCTCTATATAAGTATGTTTATCGTTGTCTAGTACCCATAGTACAAGCCTAAAGCTTAGTTTGGGACTAGGTCAATTTGTGTGACATTGTCCCCTGATATATTTTTTATTTATTTATTTATATATTTTTGGTTAGGGCTACTATTTGAGTGATAAGCACGAGTGATTGCTGAAACAAAAGAAAGAGAAGAAGTATAACCAAAATAAAAGTGAGTTGAAGAGTCTTGGATGCCTTTTGTTTCAAAATGTATGTATGTATGAATATGTTTGTTGTATGGACTAGCTTTATTTGTGTGTGACGGTCCTCCGATATTCATTTCTTTTGATCACATCAACAATTTTGTGGTAAACAAGACTATAACTAAAGAAAAACATTTTGATGACGTTTATTTTGGGAAAACATTTACAAATTAACCGACCCTTCTGTAATATTAATTATGTGCCATTGGCTTTGTTGTCTATGTCAAAAAGCAATTTTACAGAATAATAACATTAAATATTATCGACAAAAACGTCTATTAACCTAGTTTATTTTCGTCTACAAAAGCTCTCAAAGATTTTTATGTGTTTCTCCTGATTTTTCCTCTTAATATCTTATAACTTCAAGTTCCTGTTTCAATAACCTACAAGCTAAAAGCAGGTTTAACGCAATTTTTTTTTCTGCTGGAATAAAAATCCTGCTTGAATTGTTTCATTTTGACGTATAAAGCATGTCAGCATCATACTAATTGCCCATTCCGTTATATTCTACTCCATGTTAGTAGCTAATTAACTATTTTTTACGAATAAAAGAGAAAGAAGGCGAGGCACAAACGCAGTTTTTGTAATTAACGTCTCGACGCAATTAATTTTCTAAGCAACTTTCATATTCTTTTTTAACCGAGCTGTGTGTAGTTAAGTTCAATCAAAACACGTATTTATCGAGCAGCAAGCAAATGCCTTGATAAAGTATAAACAACTAAGTAAAATCAAACTTACACTGATTAGTTAATACACCAGAAATTTAAATATATTTCGACGACACGCTAGCCTAGGGAGAAGGGCAGATGTTTGTGTGATGATCACAAGTATTTATTTCTGAGTCTTGGACGTTTTCTATGTATTTAATTATGTATGTGTCTATATAAATAAGTTCATCGTTGTCTAGTACCCATAGTACAAGCCTAGAGCTTTGTTTGGGACTAGGTCAATTTGTGTGACATTGTCCCGTGATATTATTGTTATGTATTTCTATTTATAATAATTATGGTTGGACAGGTCAATTTGTATAATATCGTTTCCTGATTGTAATTAGAATTAGCATTTATTTATATACTTTGAATGAACGCGTCCCTGGCGTGTTACCCCACGCCACGTATTTGGGACGGGTAGCGCAAAAGAACCCTGTATATGCTATTTAATAGGGGTTACTATATTCATGAATGTTGTATGAATGTGGAAGAAGCGAAAGAGCTTTGTCAGGATACATTGTCCTGTGATGTTTATTTATAATTTTATTTTTATGGTAGAGCATGCATAGTAGCTAGCGTGTCACCTGGTGTGCAGTGATCACCACCCCCCATGATGGATACCTGCAACACCAGGGGAGGAATCGCAGACGCTTCATGGTACTTCTTCAACTCCTTTGTAATCCATGGTAATCTTTAACCATAGTATAAGTTACTCATATACAGCTTCTTATTGTAGTTTGCATTAAAGAAAAATAAAGGTACAGTGTAGTGTAAAGTTTCCCTTGTAACTTAAACTCGCTGAAATGTAACCGAGAGCAAGGTGCAGCCTGAAAAACAGCGCTGTGCAGCATGCTGAGACATGAGCCTGTTGTCGCAGAAGGGTGACATCGAAGACGCGATCAGAAACCAGTTTTTGAGACCTGGTAATTGATGGCCATTTTCAAGTAATATTAGTCGCAAGAAACAAAAGTAATTTCGTGTTTGTTAATTTCCCCCTTGAGGCAATCACCAATGTAGTAAATCATGGTTACCCTATTTTTAGAATCCCTCTATAGATCCTATTCAGACTAATTTACTTTAATGACACTTCAATCACAGTGACAATTCAAGTCAGTCATTGTCAATTAATTGTTTTGTTGTTTCTATCTTTATCTTTGCATCTCTTTCTATCAAGTAGGGAGACCACACTGTTTACGATGAATACTACATCTAAACACCTACATAATTATATTGTTAGAATCCCAATTTAATGATTAATAAAGTCATACCACTTTTGGTCACGTTTTTGATGTCTGTGTGTATTTTTTTTTAACTTTTTTTTTTATACATAATACATACATACAGATACATAACATCACGCCTTCATTCCCAGAGTGGGGTAGGCAGAGCTACAAAAATACCAACAACTCTAAAAAGTCATGTTATTTATTCTGAAACCACATTCTGCACAAGTAGGCTTTGATAATTACTAGTGTATTAGTGACAGGTTGCAAGCCCATCGCCAAACAGTACTACAAGTCCTTATTCCATTCGCCGCCTCTTACGACATCCACGGGAAGACATGGAGTGGCACTATTCTAACCCGGCAACCACACGGGGTAAAACATAATAATGTAAAAAATCTACAGTTGTCATCGTTAACATCTCCAAACTCTTCCTCCCGCCGACTCCCCCGATACCAGCCCCGCGCTAGAGCCGGCGCTCGCCACTCTCATTTCCCGAATATCTTTCCGCGCCATAAACCAACGAGAATTAAATTACCTGCCCATATAATTGTGACATTATAGCCGAGTACGTGAGACGCACGATCATCTGATATTATGGAAAATTCTCCCTCTTTATGAGCCTAAATCCCACATTTGTCTTCCCTGGAATTACTTAAACATTTATTTTGTCTTTGGGCCTAAAAGAAAGGATAGCAGGTAATTAATTTAGAGATTTCGGGGATCATAACCAAGAATCTATGCTTCGTAAGCGTTTGTTGGAACGGGCGTGGGTGGAATATCGTTATATTTACTCTTGTATGAGTAAAGTTAGCACCAAAAGTAGCTAAGCAGAATAGCATGCTCAACATGATCTAGACACCCCGTATTCTCTTTACAATAGAGTCAAGTGCTGATCATTTTGAGCTCTTCGGTTGCGTACTTCTGTTGTTGACTTTACATCTATTTGTTTAATGAATATCGTACATAATTATTTATTGTTTGGTATTTTAAACATTTTATTGTATGGCTAGATTTACTGTTAATTATTGGGTCGCAATGTGCGCTCCTTAACATTTAAAATATCCATGAGCCTGATATTTTACTACCAAAAGATGGTTTGTCTACTCGCCTTTCTACCCATTAAAGAAACATAGTCATTGAAATGGCTGGTTTTGCATATATTCAATTAGTCTTTCAGCAAGTCATTGCCCCGCGAAACACAGACACTAGTTGAAAATACTTGTTCAATTTCTCTGCTGTTTCAGCACTCTAGAACACCGGCTCAATTACTAAGTTAAGTATTGCAAATGAACCAAGTTCCGAGGAAATAGTTGAGAGAGAAACGCGTCGTAAATGAAGGAGAGTAGAATTCAAAATTAATTGTTAGGTAGAAGAAACGGTAATTTATTGCGTCGATACAAATCGCAATTTGGACGGCAGACGAACAACTCTTTGGAACTGGAAAACAACTTATTGGTTTCGGGGAAAGTTATGGTTTGTGCCTCGTTTACCTTACTGTACCGGGGCCTGGAGAGTCATTTTCTTAAATAAATCATCGGTGACGTTGTCGTCGAAGGCCAACGGCGCGGCGATCCCTGAGGATCGAGAGGTTAGTGTCGTTTGTGGTAACTGCACCCAAGTGCTGGACTTGTCAGAAGTCTGAATGGCCTGTTTTACATTATGATGTTAATGTGTATGTTGTTCTATGTAGTTTTTGTAATAAAAGTTTATCATACACAATTATATTATGATAATATGATCTTCTATCTGGGCCTCTTTTCAACTGCGTTATAACGATATCGTGTTTGACGTATTTTAGGATCGTTTATGTCACAGTCGCCATTATTGTAAATGACGTAAGAGTTATGAAAACGTTGACAATACGGAAACACGTCAAATACGATATCGTTATTACCGTGTAGAATCCCAGCACAGGAGCTGTGTAATGAAGTGTCAAAACCTGTTAAGTTTAAGGCAATGACGGTATGGATGTACGAGTAATATGTAACTACTGTAGCGCTGTCCACCTGAGAAGAACTGAATTGCGGCTCCTAGTAACAAATTGCCTAGCATAGACACATTCCATGTAATCCTAGGGTTGTCAATGCATTTGTAGCCTTAAAATTATCATTGTAAGATTGCAATTTTGAGTTTATGGATGTCTATGGGCTTAAGAGTTCACATACCATGACGTAGTCTATGTGCTCGCTTAGCTTCTCTAAAGCGTATTAAAATGCAAGAAAATGTTTTTTCTAGTGCGATTATGGTCGCAGTTATCGGTTTCCGTCAGGTGACCCGAATATCAGAATTTTTAAAATAACTAGCGGCCAGCAGCGGCTTCTTTGATGCAGTCGATCGGAAGTTATTTACATACATACATTTCGGTGATTCGTTTTTATTGATACAGATAAGTAATACATTAAATACATTGTAAAATTATTAACTGTATCAATAAAATGTTAAATTTCAGACAATGGTATAATACATTTTAAATTCGCAAAGTTGACAACTTCAGTTAAACTTGTTTGAAACCCGGGCCGTGTATACATAGAATATTTACACGTAATTATTAACCGTTGGCTCTGATATTTACAGAGGGATTATTCGGCGTACTGAAATTAATTGATGAAAATTCGGAAACCAAATATGTAATGATATAGGTGAAACTGGAGTAGGTATGTGATACTCTAAAATGTAATATTTTGTGTGATGTCTGAAAATATAATGTACCCTTTAATTTTTAAACATTCAGGCACTAAGTAAAACAGAATATAAAATATTTTGGGAAGGTTTCTCAAGTGTCAAACCTTTTTTGCAAATTTTTCATTGCCTAAAAATTTTGCTTGTTTGTTATAATAGTTAAAGAACTTTAATTCTCATCTGTAGCGACCTGAGGAACTCATAAAAAGGTAATAACATTAAATATTAATAATTAAAAACAATAAAAACACTAATCAACATAAATAGTTCACACTAGTAAAACACTGATAATATAAAAAAATTAATCTAAGTTGAGAACTCAGTAAAAGAAAGTTCGATTTTAAAGTTACAGTTTATCGACGACACGTTAGCCTTGTTAGGAGTGACCCTGCCTCCGAAGCCAGCGGTCTTGGGTCCAAATCCCGGTAAGAGCAGATATTTGTGTGATAAGCACATATATTTGTTCCTGAGTCTTGGATGTTTTCTATGTATTTATGTATTTCTCTATATAAGTATGTTTATCGTTGTGTAGTACCCATAGTTCACGCCTAGAGCTTAGTTTCGGACTAGGTCAATTTATGTAAGGTTGTCCCGTGATATTTAATTTTTATTTATTATAGTAAAATATATTTTACACAGCAATCAAGCAATACAAAATAGTTTTATGTATACGCTACATACGAGGCAAACAAAGTATTAGATGCTTCAAGTAACTTTTAGTTTCTTTACCCAACCAGGAGACATTTTCATAGGGCGATTCTTGTAAGCTACCTGACGCCCAAGCCAAGATACAAACACTACTAACGTTTTTCTTTTCTATCACTCAAAATGTATAGGATGAAATTCTCGTGTCTTACGATAAACCACGTCGTCAACTGTCATCCCATACATTTTGAACGATAGAAAAAATTAATGTCTGGAGCGTTTGCATCTTGGCTAGGTCTATTCTACTGTGTTAAAACGATATCGTATTTGACGTTTTTTTTTATTTATTTATTTATTTAATAAGTACAATAATAAAAATAAAATTACATACATTGCCCCACAAAACTGGACTAACAGTTTGACTGTGGGAGCGGCAGTCTCTAGGTAAGGCTTAAATTAATTAAATAGCAGAACTATGCTGTACACAGTGACAGTACGAAACATAAATAATATTATATAAGTAAATCTAGGTAATGCTTTTTCAATAGTCTCTTGAATTTATTCTTATTTTTCTCACGTCTAATCTGCCGTCCTCAAACTAAAAAGCCGTTAAATGCAAGAGGGTCATTTTGAGTTATGGCCAAAAAACGTTTGAAACTATGTCTCTACAAACTGGTGCATGATATCGATGTAATTTTTTTATATACTAAGTAATGAGGGTTGCTTTATATTTTTATATGAATTTGATATTTTTTTACTCATTTTTTATTGGTAAAATCTTTAATTTTCCTTTTTAGCTATGGACCCGTTGAATTTAATGTAATACTTTACATAGCTTAATGACGGTTAAAGTATGTTTAGCGGCCTTCTAGCTCAGTAATTTAGGTTATTTGCGTTACATTTTACAAATATATCAAAACTTATATAGAAAACATAACTAAAAGGCGGTTATATGACATAGCCACTTTTTAGCTATGTATGTCTAGTTAAAACTATGCAAACATACATGACTAGAAAACGGCCACGCGACTTCAACTTTAAGAAAAGGTAAATGAGGTGGAATCTGACATATAGTTTTAATATTCAATGCTTGAGAAAAAGGCAGTTAATTGCAGAACAAATCACAATAACTGCTTTTTTGTTATGTATTGCAATCAAAATATGTTTTTATATCCAATGACTTGGGGAAGTTACTGCCACAATGTTATTTGGATCCCTTAGAGGAGTGTGAAACTACATTATGCAAAGAAAAGAAAGTTGTGCTACCTGCGTAATACGTAAAATAACTACAGAATTACTGTTTTATTAAATAGAGAGGTGTCCCAGAATTTAACGCAAATATTACGTATAAGAAAACCTCTTCCACACCGGTCAAGAATTTAGTTTTAACTTTCTAATAATATTAATTAACTTAATAGTTATAATGGTTTTCATGATACGGTAAATAAATAACCTTACGGTACGTGATGTTTTTAGCCCTAGCTTCCGCTGGCTAAAAACATTATGTAATTTGTAATTCTAATACTTGAGAACTGTAAAGCTGAAAATTTAAATGCAGTCCTAAGAAAACTTATAACTCACTAGGTTAATTTACTGGTCAAAAATACACTACAACAGAACGGACATATTATTATTAGGTACAAAAAAGCAAAATTAGACCATATTTGTTGCACTGCACTGTGAAGTCAAATAGGACCCAGCTTTTGTTCTGGCTGCAGCACATGCTCAGTGCTGCAGCCGAAGCAGCAGCGCTGGTTTTCAGCTGAATCCATATATAAATAAATACAGCCTATACATAATAACGCGAGGGACCTTCAATAAGCTCTCGGTATTGATATTTTTCAACCTTTTTAGAAAACTTTTCAATACGGCCGCTAAGTATCGTTCATTAAAATTTTAAAAAGTTAAATTCAAATATTCGATGGTTTGATTTTCTGCAATTACCTAATAAACTTGATTACAGGAGTGATTTGCAATGTTAATTAAATTAAATACAAATATCAGGAGACGGATGGATTATGTTTATGTTTATGAATGTCATAAGTCTGCTTATTCACTATCTAAAATTCAAAAGTGGTCAAGTGAATTTAAACGTGGGAGGGAAAGCAACGATGACGACCCTAGACCTGCAGGGCCTGTCGAAGGTACTTCACAGGAAAATGTATAAAAAAGTGGAGAAAATTATATTGGAGAATGGTCGAGTGAAGGTAAAATCGGTAGCTCAAACAACCAATTCTTATTAATTAATGTATACTTCTACTGTATAACGATATCGTCCTTGACCATCTTAACATTATCATACATAAGTTAGTGTGAAATGGGTGCCGCGAATGCTGACAACGCTTCAGAAAGATATTCCTGTTGCTTGTTGATCTGACTTTAACTGAGCTATGCAATGAAAATCCTGATGAGGTATTCCAAAAGATTGTTACTGGAGATGGGTTCATCATTACGGCCGAAAGAGCAAACAAAAGTCCATGCAGCGGACATTAAAGGAACACCTCACCCCAAGAAGTTCAAGGTCGTCCCTTCAGCTGACAAGCCCTTTGCCAGAACATTCAGTGATTTTGAAGGAATATTACTGAACGATTATAGAGATAAAGCGTGTAAATATCACAGGACAGTGCTACGCTAATATTTAAAGGCAGTTAAAGAAAGTAATCAAAGAGAAGATGCGGGTAAATTACCCAGGAATGTTCTGCTTCTGCCCGACAACGCCCTTGTGCATACTGCTCATATTATAGAGGCTGTCGCTTTTGAATCTGGGTTCTAAACTATTATTCACCCACCGTATAGTCCAAACTTGGCCCCCAGCGACTTCTTTTTGATTTCTAAACTTAAAAAGGTTCTGGGCTGAAATCGATTTTCTGACGATGACCGTTGAATATATCGTAGATATATTATTTAAAACTAGGTCTGAACATTTAAAAATATCACTACATAATACAACAAAATACATACATAATAAAACAAAGTCGCTTGCCGCTGTTTGTCCCTATTTATGCCTTTAATACTACGAAACGGATTTTGATACGGTTTTTTTTAATACATCGAGTGATTCAAGAGGAAGGTTTATATGTGTAATAATTTAACCCGGAGCGAAGCGAGGGCCGGTCGCTAG
The DNA here is from genome assembly GCA_949316455.1 of Acleris holmiana. NCBI lineage: Eukaryota > Metazoa > Arthropoda > Insecta > Lepidoptera > Tortricidae > Acleris > Acleris holmiana. The sequence continues at coordinate 24,852,025 of OX438764.1, read as the reverse complement.
TACTTAATATTGCAATAAACGACCCAAACCAAGATTTCCTGAGTACCTCGGATGGGTACGAAATTGAACCGATTGAATTCGGTCACTTAGAAGAAAAGCAAGCTGGAACATTATTTTTTACCCATATTAAGTAGAACTTGTACACAATTTCGAAATTTTGTTTAACTGCGCCAACTTTTGAGAACATGCCACCTTGGTCGAAAGAATTTATTTTTCCTGTACGAAAAGTCATAAGTTGTTAAATGAAAAACGAGAAATGTAGTGATGGCTTAGAAAGTATGAATTTATTCTGAATACGTCAATATTTTGGAATAATAGTTTAATGCAATTTACTTACGTCATTGAGAATTGAATATCAAAAAGAATTACGAATTATAGGTAATTTTAGCCAAGGGAGGCAAAGGTAACATTTTTTATAACAATCATTCAAACCTTAATACCTGTAAACTAATTAACAGATAAGAAAATTAAAACTAACTAACGTATTAGAAACTTAAAACTATGGGTATGTAATAATATTTACGTCAATATCTGGGGCACCCTGTATGTTATAAACTTTGGGTTTAACAGCAAAGTTTTACTATAAAGAAAATAAAGAGACTAAATTCGCTACAATATGGTTTATGGATTATTTCTAAATACCCAATATTTACTGAGATACAATACTTGGAACTTGCCAAAAATTTCAAACGAGACTCTTGCGCGGGGGTCGCCTTGCCGCCTTCTAGTTAGGCAATATCGTGTAGCTGTGATTTAATTAAGCAGGGATATATTTTTATTACTATTATTGCTAGCTTATAAAGCCGTGACGGCATTTTTGGTATGTATTTTGATAAAATTAAATTTTATTTACAAAACAATAAGGTGGCTATTGGACATTAACCGCTTTTTTCTTAAGTATACACGGATTGACCGCCTTTTAATCTGTGACCTCTTTGCAGGTGAGTATTGTGTTTGTAAGCTTTAAGGCGGCAAAAGTCCAAAAGCCGCTTTTAAGTCATTGAAAATCAAATAGCCGCCTTTAAGTCTTGTACAGTATTACGTAAAATTGGCAGCTATCAACCTTTAATCACCTTCAAGTTAAGCAAGTGTCAAATAACTGCCTTTTTAGTAGCAATAGCTCAAAAAATCGTCATTTAGCCGCTAGCGTGAAGGCTGTATCTCGGTGGTTTTTAAAGATATTGGCACCAAACCTAGATAGATCGATAGCTAATAATTAGCTGAATCGCGCTGTATAGATAACTCAAAAAGGTCGTATGATCCTTTAGTCGCCTTTTAGTTTAAGGACGGCAGTAATGGCTTCAGGCAAACTATTGAGTAGGTAAGGGATACGCTTTTTGACGTGTTTTAGTATCATTTATGTCACAGTCACCGTTATTGTAAATGACATAAGAGTTTTTTTTATGCTAAGGAGAAGGCACACGATCACTCATGCACTTGATGGTAAGTGGAATCTGAGACACTATACATTTGAATTCTCAACACTATAATCATAAGATTGCAATTCTATGACCCCAAATACGTTGTCAAGCCTCAGGACTAAGATGGGATGTCTCTCTGCGAACACTGTTGCTTGGTGGTTAGTTAATGGATAAGATGATGGTAGCGATCCGGACGGACCATACCTCCTCCACTAAAAATAAAATGTTTATCAAAACGTTGACAATACGGAAACACGACAAAGACGATATCGTAATTACCGTGTAGTATCCCAGCCCTCGAGTACTAGCGCCAGCAACTTACCCCGCCCCAACGAGCCAGGCAGCGAAACGGAGAAAACTTGTTGTTGAATTATTACGAGTCTGCTTTGGAATTCCTTCAAGGGGCGAGCACAAAATTAAATTCTCAAATGGAGTTTCCACTCTCGAAGGAGGCCGGAAGAAACATTCCGCGCGACTTCTTCCAACACCGACGCGGTGATAAGTGTTCCGTTTTAGATCGAAGAAAGCAAAATGTTAGAGGTGAGCTATTTTAAGTTGCTGAATCTTCTTTACTTTATTTAAGATATTTGCTGTCACCAACTGGCGCGGCGACGCAAAAACTAACGGTATCTCACACACAAGTTTTTTTTTAATAATAAGGAGAAGGCACACGAGCACTCAGGCCACCTGATGGTAACTGGAATCTGAGACCCATAACCACTTGAATTCTCAAGACTATAATTCTAATTCTAAGACCTCAAATGCATTGCCAACCCTGAGGAACAAGAGGGAATGCCTCTATGCTAGTAATTTCACCGGTTGTCTTATCCCCACACCGGAACACAGCAATGCGAACACTGTTGCTTGGCGGTTGGTTAATGGACCACCACTAAAATTGTTTCTGAGTCTTGGATGTTTATTTATTATATGTTGACGACACGCTAGCCTAGTTGGGAGTGACCCTGCCTTCGAAGCTCCCCTAGCTTCGAAGGCAGGGTCACTCCCACGACGTCCTCGGATTTTCGTATCTAAGTAGGTAAAGTGTTCAATAAAGTGTTATGAAGCAACACGCCCGTATAGCGTCACAATGTGTAGCTTTACGATCGTAATGCATATATTATCGGGTGATGAAAATGATCTTTGGAAACCACTTTTTCTAAGACAGATTTGACGTCTAGACCTAGACACTTCTTTTTTGAATATTATTGCTTTAATAATACACGTAATAACACATTGGTCTAATTGGGAGTGACCCTGCAGATATTTGTGTGATAAGCACGAGTATTTGTTCCTGAGTCTTGGAGGTTTTCTATGTATTTAAGTATATATTTCTCTATATAAGTAAGTTTATCGTTGTCTAGTACCCATAGCACAAGCCTAGAGCTTAGTTTGGGACTAGGTCAATTTGTATAATATCGTTTCCTGATTGTAATTAGAATTAGCATTTATTTGTATACTTTGAGTGAACTCGTCCCTGGCGTGTTACCCACGCCGCGTATTTGGGACGGGTAGCGCAAAAATACCCTGTATATATTATATTCATGAATATTATATACTATATTCATGAATGTGGAAGAAGCGAAAGAGCTTTGTCAGGATCACAGCAGGTGGAAAGAAGTCGTCTCTGCCTACCCGTAGGCAAACAGGTGTGATTTATGTATGTATGTATATATGTTCTTGATTTCGAGCTATTTTTTTTAAATTATTATTACATACATACATAACATCACGCCTTCATTCCCAGAGTGGGGTAGGCAGAGCTACAGAAATACCAACAACTCTAAAAAGACTTGTTGATAATTCTGGAACCACATTTTGCACAATCAGGCCAAGAAGTTTACTAGTGTATTAGGGACAGGTTGCAGTAATTATTATTATTTTTCATAAAAAGTCGAAAGAACATCCTCGCTTTTTTATAAATCATGATCTCTCGCTTCTGTAGCTACGAAGGGGGTAGACCGCTCATCGTCACGATCAATCTATGTTATTGTTTGATCCTACTCTCACAACGCGCAAGCGAAGTCAGTGCCGTGATTGTTTCGAAGCGAGTGCTTGTTAAGTGAAGTGTTCAATTATTTAATTGATAAAAAGAATGGCTTGGCAAAATTTACTTCTGGACGATCGGGAAATGTTTGATGTTGTAAACACTTATTTTGTGAGTTGTCAAAACATTACTGACACCGTTAGAAAAGGTGAAAGATGAATCTTAACATTGTGCACGGTGATTACGTCATTAAAGTCTTCAGTAAACAAGGCGCATGGTAACCACAATTAAGTGAAATAATGGGAATAATTGAAAATGCTATTTCTCTGACCTCCTAAGGTAAAGTTAAGGTTTTTGAATTTTTTAATGTGACATTCGGATTCAGCATTAATTAAACTATCTCTCCTGTTTTGGAAGTTGTCGACCAAAAAAAACAACCTGTATACCTATGACATACTAGTCAATATTACATTGATTGCAATAAGTGATAAAAAAAATAACATTATACTACACTTTATGCGAACTGCGGGCTTATTACGTGGCGTATTATCGATTTGGATAAACGTGGATAAAACATCTGTCACTTTCTGACCAGTGTGTAAGTGCGAGAGTGTCGGATGCTTTATCTACCGCGATAAAAGCGACCATAATACGGGCTCTGATGGCCATTTAACCTTCACGCGAGATTTGAACTGGATGTTTTAATTTTAGCAAATTAGCAAATATTTAAATAAGAGAATATTGATTAGTTTCTCTCGTGTCGAAAATTAATTTTCACGTTCCAACTTTTATAATTATTTGTTTTCCATGTCAATATCAAAAGATTCAATACAATTTACAACGACTGGGTGTATAAAATTAGTCGTTTTATGAATACTCGCATGAACCAATCACAATTTAAACTTTAGAACTACAAATTGAAAGTTTCTGTGTGCTTAGGGGTGATTCTCCCAAAACAACGCTGCGTCGATCTCAAAGGTGAAGTTTTATCCGGCAAGTTTAAGAGGTCCCATCGGAGCGTACAAAACACATTTTAGCGCGTGTATTCTCAATTAGGCAGCAGGCAGGTGAGTCGAGTTCAGTGTCGTATAAAGTTGCCTAATTAAGAAGGCACGCGCTAAAAAGTGTTATGTACGCTCCGACGGGACTTCTTAAACTTGACGATTAAAACTTCACCTTTGAGATCGACGCAGCACTGTGTTGAGAGAATCACCCTCCTTGCACTTTAATTACTGTCTGTTTCGTGAGCAAACTCTGCAACAATGATTATGCCGCCATCGTTGGTTATTCCATCGTTCAATTAAAATCTACTGAAGTTGTTTCATTGATGGGTGCTGATGACGTCATTATTAAATTAATAAAGTTTGCGATAGTTTGTATTAACCGAGTGATACTATTAGGAACGGGTAAGGTTGAACTTTTCAATAGAGAAATGATTTAAGAAAAACGTTCGATGTTTATTTTGTAAATTCATTTGTTTGGAATGTTTCTCTGCCTTTTCGCCGCCAATCTTTGACAAATGCATCGTTTCGCAAACTATTCATTCTATACAATGGTCTTGAAATAAACCAGAATTATTTACAGTTTCGGAATGAAACGCGGGTTGACTAAAGATATGTTTGTGAAATGAATCATTTGTGAAACTTTGATTATGAAATGATAGGATCCCGTTTGGAATATATTAAGTCTTGGTTACAGACAGTTTATAAATAAGGTTATGAAAGGTTTTTTTTTTTAAACTGATATAAAAAGCCACAAAAGTGACTTTTATCTACGCAAACGTTTGAACGTAGTTCTTTGAATACATTTTTATATTATGAATTCGAAAATGTAGCGTTAACGGTAATATTTAGCTTTCAAAGTCCTAAACGATTTCGGGCAAGTGTAATTTCGTTTAAAACGCAACAGGTAACTGGCTACTAAGTAAAAAAACAATATTATTTTTGCCATTTTATGATAAGTATTCTTTCTACGCACCACCATTACTGTCAAGTAAATAAGAGCTATCGTAACGGTGACAATGCGATTACCCGCTAAGGCAATATTACCGTGTAGAATCAAAGATGTCCGAGTCAATAGAAGTTGTTACTGGCCCACAACAGACTCAGCACCTTTCAACGGGGTGCGTCAAAGTTCATACGAAATTGCAAATTAGATTATTGGAACACCGAAAATGTATCTCACACCATTTTATATCATAATGATCACACTTCATAATAAATATGAATATCACACCTGTTTATTTTCAGGATTTTAAAAATATCCAACTGTCAGTTAAGGTTTGGTTTGTTTTATAAACGTCCTAAAATTAGAACAGTTGTAGTAAAAATCACTTTTAGAGTTGCGATGATTATGAACAAAAAAATATTAGGAGAAAAATATAAAGAGTCATTATTATGAATACAAATCAGTAGTAAAACAAAAAATAGGTAAAAGAATTTTATGTGAGCCAATAAGGACCCCTTTCAACGAACGTATCATTACGCAAAATTTTATTTTCATCAAATTAATTTCTCGCCTCATGAGTTTTTTTTTGTCAGTGATAAGTCAAACCTACCCTAACCTACATAGGTCACATCATAAATCCATCACGATTTCAGCAAAAATAAGCTTTCGATGGAATTAAATTCGATGAAATAATTCAATCGATGAAATGATTCAATCGATGAAGTGAAATTCGATAAAATTATGGGTTAAATACCCTAAATTTTAGCTGGTCTGAGTAGCCAGTGGTCAACATATAACTGGCTATACGTAGTGAATTTGATACAAATAAAACGTTTAAATGCGAGTCGGACTTAAGCACTTTCGTCTTATTCGTTTAATATATTATAAACCTAGATCTATCACCCCATCAAGGTTCAATTTCTTTTGCACAAACAACAGTAGGAAGATAATGGAATATGCGTCAGTTAAAACGATCAACGAGTACCTTAGCGATATTTTAATTTCATAGGATGTTGTGTCAAGAGAGAAAGTCTACTTCTTGGCGAACTATCAGTTTCTGGAATATACATTTTATTTTACTGACACGTATTTGCCATCTCCTATCGCATGAGTAAACATTTTGAGGCATGTCATCTAAACTGCATAATAAATCAGAACACATCACTTGACGGTAAAATAATTGCTATTGAAAATAAATTTGGTGAAATAAAGCCGTTAAAAGAAAAGAACATGTACACAGATTTGTTTGATGAGATTGTTTGGCTCACATTTGATGTGAAAATATCCTGTCATATCTGATTGTTTCAAGCTTCATTCCTCAATAATTGAATATACACATGAAGCTGTTCTGAGAACTTGTTACGGTGGGTGTAAGTGTAATCACTACATAGTATAAAACAAAGTCGCTTTTTCTGTCCCTATATCCCTATGTATGCTTAAATCTTTAAAACTACGCAACGGGTTTTGATGCGGTTTTTTTTTATAGATAGAGTGATTGAAGAGGAAGGTTTATATGTATAATAATTTAATCCGGAGAGTAGCGAGGGCGGGTCGCTAGTCGAAATATAAAATGGCTACCTTTGTCCACTTGTCGAGTAGTCCGAAAATAGAGAAGTATGAATAAAATTGTCACTGGTCAGGACATAGGTGATATTTAGACTAAATCAATAATTTAAGCCAACATAACTTTACACCAAGTGATTGACACAAATTAACTTTGAGCAAGCACAAAATAAACTTGGATATGGCATTTGTTTGTAGACCTAAATGAGCCAAAGCCAATACGCGTTCCTATTGTAATAAAGATAGAACCAGCATCGCTCCCACTGGCCCCGTTCCATAGCTCATTTGTAGAATCCGGTTTTATGGCGTGCGCACCTCTTACGCGTAATCTTTATGTGCGAATAAAACGCAATACTAAATGCGCGTCTTAAATAAATTGAGAGCATTCCGGATCCGACAACGGCCGCCATTAAGTTAAAACGGGCAAATACCCTAAACTAAAACGACCAAAATATTATGGTGGTAAATACGAAACTCCCCATAAATTAATGTGGCTATCACTTAAATGGCGCACTTTGTATGGGCTTAGGTTTGACAAAAACGGAAACAATGATAATATTTTCCACGTGAATTTCAGGTGAGATGTCGGGTATTATTCAGTGGAGTTGTTTAATGTGTGGGCGTTTGGAATGAGCTTTAAAAAGTGGCTTGTCGAGTCTTTTTGTACTCTAGGGATTGTATTGTAATCCGAGAGAGCGTCAAAATGTAACGGATGTCTTTAAATTTTATAATCAAATTATTTCTTTGTTAGGAAGTTTAATTGAATGATCGGAATGAGTTTGAGCGAGTTTTTAATACGCATTTTTTTGGAAAAGTTGAACAAAATTACTGTTTAAAATAGCATACAATATTCTTGACTGCGGGCGGCCAAACTATTAATGTATAAATCGCTCTGACCTCCACTCTGATTAGCCAAGAGAAAAGTTAATGTATTAAGTACGTGGTGGTTAAGAGCTCTGATAATTATGTTTGCCATTTGCGTTGCCAACTCTGACCTGTGTCCCGAAACTAATCAAGACCATTGAGTAAGTAATAGAAGATAAAGAAAAAGGTGAAGAAGAAATACATTTATTCAACATAAGACACACATACATATTATAAAAATAGACTTCAAAGATTAAAGAATATTAAGGCAATCAGAAGTGTGTCCTCACGGCAGTGAAACGGACACTGGTTCAGCAAAATGCTGAGGTGTAATAGGTCGGCTTTACAGGAGTAAGATTGTTATATTAGTTGTACACATAAAACATCAACTTTAAATGTATGTATGTATGTAAACTCTTTATTGCACAAAAATATAAATATTACAATTATAATACAAAATTAATGTACAAAGGCGAACTTATCCCTAAATGGGATCTCTTCCAGCTAACCCTGAAGCAAATGAGTAAGGACAATGCATGGGGTTGGACACATACTAGTTTGCACAAAAAGTAAAAAGAAATGATAATACTTATAAATAAATAAATAAATTTTAAACAAATTAGCAAGTACACAAACTAATATAAACGTACATGTATAATACACACATATATACATATATACATACATATACATATATACCTACATAAATATATAAATAAGAACTCTAATCATTATAGGAACCTGACTTCACGACTCATTCAGCCACAAAGTTTTTAAATTCCTCTTTAGAGAGACTACAGAAGGGGACTGCCTTAAGGACAACGGAAGTTCATTCCACAGTTGGACACCACGGACTGTGAAGGATTTGGCATAGAAACGTGTTTTATTACACGGAACCGCAAGGGAAAGATTGGCGCTGGAACGCAGGCGATGACCGCTGCCGCAGGCCAAATAGTTGAATCTTTCAGAAAGATAGGGAGGGGAAGAAGGAAGGAAGAGGACATTGAAAAGGAGTGAAAGTACATGTAAATCTCTACGGCGGCGGATAGGAAGCCATAAATAAACAAATAAAAAAAAAAACAAATAAATAAATAAATATACTTGGGACCAGTTAAATAGATCCAATTTGTGTGGGAATTCAGTACTAACTAGCTCGATTTCTTTGCTCCCAAGTATAAGAATAACTATATCAGACGCAGACACGCATTCAGACGTAACCAATGTCTTTAATCCACCCTGTTAGGCCTGCATAGGCCATCGACATAATATACTCAAAAGCAATGAAAACGAGTCACTTAGTACAGAATTTCCATAGAAAGTGACCTGGAAAGTGTTGTTCTTATTCGTTTGACGGTAAGAGTTACTCCAAATATGATAACGATAGAGAAGCTAGATAGACCACAATGTAAGGCATTCCAAAATGTAGACAAAGCTAACTCGCAGCTACGCCAAGATGCCCGCACCGTCCCGGCCACAAGTATGCAGCCACAAAGGGCATAGCAAGAAGCTCTCCACAAAGCATGTGCAGGCGAGAACGATATAGTTGCACGTTACAAAAATAATGTAAGTAACAGGTATTTATTAAATACACACATAGCTACAAAGAGTACTAATATCAGAGTAAATGTGACAACATGGATGCACTTTGGCATTATATATTTTTCAAAAATTGATATTTAGCTTGATTTTGCAAAATTTGGTTACAGAATTACCAACAAGGTTTTTAGAGATGTTAGTATTTCTGTAGCTCTGCCTACCTCTGGGAATGAAGGCTTGATCGTTTAGGGGGGTCACCCGAATCAACCCCCTAAGCCACTAGGCTACCGACGTCACTTTATGTACCTAAGCTATAGAGCTTGCAGAAGGGTTTCCCAGTATTCTCAATAAAAGGAAGACATTACATCACACACCTAATAATCTATTTCCAACACACATGCTCGGCAGTAATAATATGTCGGAGCACAAAGCCCGTTCAAAATTCACCGAAAACTGCTCAACTACGTAAACTGCTCGACGCTAGTTCCAGGAGCGTAAGTCTCGCAGATGTGGAAGTTCATTAAGAACTTAATCCAGTTAACAACTGCGTGAATATTGATCAGTGGAAGGATAACCGAGACGGATATTTTACATACCATCATGCCTTCACTCCCAGAGTGGGGTAGGCAGAGCTACAGAAATACCAACAACTCCAAAAAGACTTGTTGGTAATTGAGTCATTATTTGGGCGTTTGTTCCGATTTGTGGTCACATTTTTATAGAAGTAGCAGCAGATTTTGATTTCGTTGCGTTAGGTATTTCAGTTTACCGGGCATCTAAAACAAAAACAAAATGGCATCAAAATAGCCCAATTCTCCAAAAATACGTCCACAAAAGTGAGGCAGTTGAAATGCTCGAAAAAAGATCCAATTGTGTAACCATATTTTTCACAAACAGGCTTAGATGTTTACAAGTGTATTACAAAAGCCTTAATTTCCTTTGTCGCCTTTAAAAAACACTTGGTTAGATATTCATTTATTTAAAAATCACATGTTACTATTTACATGCAAATAGGGTTAAGCAATTAGATACCCTTTTAGGTATAGCAATGTAGACAAATAGACTGAGGTTAGCGTAGTTTTAAATATCACTTGAGTGAGACCTGGCATTTTGTGTACCTTGTCACATTGACGCCTACCCACCGTACAATCATGGAGAATAGTCCTTTCACTGACTGGACTTTGGTTTTAACCGTTCATAATACGGTCTGAGCGTAAAGGACAGAGTTATAGCAGTTATATAACTCTGTCCTTGTCCTCACCGTGAACTGAACTGCATAGCTATGTCATGATAACCCTGAGGTGTGAATAAATATAAAACGTTTTCGTTGTCATGTCATTTGCCATAAACTTTATAAATATTTACTAATCTTTTCGTCGCACACCGAAACTTTTTTTGCTTTCGTTGTTTGGATGTTTAACTACACTTAACTATGGTCAAACTTTTTGGTCCTTATCCATACGGCCGCTAAGGTTCGTATTTCTTTCGTCCATTCCCGCAAATACTAAGTGGCGATAAATAATAATTGGCACTCTAAAATGCTCGGTGCAGAGCGCTACCTTACTTCGGTAATTGTTGGCACTTAGAGGTTCTCTTTTATTTATGGACGATTTATCCATTTGTTTTAGGTACGTCAACTAAAATACCGAAAAAGATTTAGCTATTATTTGATGTACTCAGACATTGTTTAGTTTATTCTTACAATCAACTATGGTTTAAAACCATAAATGATTTTGAATGCGACTAGTTATTTATTACATAAATTTAAATCGTCGTAACGTTTGAACAACAAAACACCAAGATTTGTTCCTGATTCGTCATATTCCAAATTGGTCATCTTCCAAACTCGATAATTTCCTAACTGGTCATATTCCAAACTCGTCATATTCCAGATTCGTCATCTTCCAAACTCTTCATTGTACAGTCAAATTAAATCGCGAACACGTGCTTACAGGAATAATAAGTATTACTTAGATCGTACTTAGTAGTTATACTTTGAACTACGGCAATAATTTACTTAAGGCGGAGTCCAAAAGAATGGGCAAATAATGGAACAATACCACATTTACCACAGAGGATTTCTATAATAAATTTGTGCAGGTTTTACAAGGTATGACGAGTTTGGAAGATGACGAATCTGGAATATGACGAGTTAGGAATATGACAAGTTAGGAAATTGTCGAGTTTGGAAGATGACCAGTTTGGGTTATGACGAATCAGGAACAAATCAACACCAAATCTAAACTAAAACTATCTGGGGGTTACCATGACATGCCTAAGTAATACAGTTTAGGATGGGTGTAAGAGGCAGAGCTATAGCAGTTACACGGCTGTCTCTTTCTCTCACCGCAAACTGAATTGCTAAATGCTGAGCCATACCATAAATTAATAAACATCCCAAAAAAAATTGGAAGCTATCTGTAATTAACGCGGCCAAGAAATTAATTTGTGCATTGTTTGATAAATACGTATATAACAACAAAGTATTGTACGTTTGTAAATACACCTATATAGATCTAGGAGTAATTACTTTAATGGTTAATACTCCTAGGTATCGAGCTAGGGATACGTTCGACCGTCTAATTAACATTTAACCACTCCGAGGCATCCGTGTCACTAGGGGTTCGGATTCCATGCGAGTTTCCTGAACGAGTACTGTATTATTCGGCCAGAGCCCAAAAGCATGTGAGGTGATGTGAGGAGATGTGAAGCGTTTAAACAAGTAGCTCTGTCCCTCCGTCTTCGTGAAACAGCAAACTTTAATAGTTCTCATCATGACCATGTTCTTCAATCTAAATATTTCACGGGTTCAATTCTAATCGGTAAAGCCATATTGTTTTTGACATGTTGTCTTATTGTCAACGATACAAAATCAAAAAATCAAAATCAAAATGTTTATTTAGTAAATAGGTCCCCATGGGGCTCTTTTACACGTCGGTAATATGAAGTGAATTTACTAGCGCTTCAGATAAGACCATCATTGCGGAGAAGAAGCGCCAAGAAACTCCAGCGATACTACGATAGGTCTTGTTTACTTGGATGGCGGCCGATTTAAAAACGATACTAAAACACATCAAACGCAATGGAGCGTTTTCCAAAAAACGTACCTATGAGTAATTTAGGATAAAAATAATTTTAACGGTATTTTTTCCATTTCGTCACGAAAATTAGTCATATTTATATACTGCCCTCATAAGCCAACAGGCAGCTCACCTGTTAGTAATATGGTTGAACTTGCAACAGGAGCTTTGTCTGAGTTGCCACTATTTCTCTTAAAGCAGTAATAGTTAATTTCGTGATGTAATGGAAATATTACCATTGTTAAATTTGTCCTTAACTATAGGTACTTTTTTTGGAAAACGCTCAATATCGTGTTAACGCAGTAGAATAAAGCCCCGAACAGTGAGTATCGTAAACCGCTAGTAAGAGTGTCGAGCCATTTCAATTACAACGTCTCCCTTGCCTGGCTAACGAACTATCACCGCCGTGACTTCGTTAGTCTGTAACGTTATATCAGCACTTATCCTAGTGACGGTTCCATTACTACCCAGAATCAAGGTAATTCTAGTGGTACCATTCTGAAGAGAATCCTTACTAATATTATAAATGTGAAAGCGTGGATGTATGTTACGCTTTCACGCAAAAACTACTTGACGAATCATCATGAACTACACATATTCTGGGAGGTATTAGCAGTAACTTAGAATACTTTTTATTACAAAAATATTTTATTTTTTTACAAAAATTAAAATTTAATTTGTCAAGAAAAATACCTTGCAGCGGGCGAAGCCAAGCGAAGCTAGTATACAATAAATTTGGATCAAATTGACGTGTACTTTTCACTTAGATTATAACGTGTTTTTATTTTAACTTTTTGACCAGCTTTGGTAACGTTTTGTGAATTTTTTGAGGCTTTAAACTTAAATAGATAATCTAAAGGAATAGAAAAAAGTACAGCTCGGCAGCTATAGTTATTTTGCTTTGTCTCTCTTTGTTAACTAAACTAAAAAAAAATACCGTATAAAAATAAACCCTTATATAAGCTTTAAAAAATCCAGATAATTAACCATAACCACTATAAAAGAGCGTAAGGAAGTTGAAATGGCTTTAAGAAGACGTTTATACGCAAAACCAGACTCTGTAAGTACAAACATTTTCACAGCTATAATCTCTTACTTAATCATTCAAACCAAGAAGCAAAGGCTAGGAAAAGTATGTTAAAGGAACAAATTGCGCCCAAACATGTTTCGCGGGAAATGCTAAGTGGATAGGCTAAGAGCTGGGTTGTGTCAACCTGGATTACTTCACTTAGGGCGTGTTTTACTTTCACGTGTTATGTAATTTTGTTTTTTACGCAAATGAAAGAGGCAGAATTTTGGATAGGTTCCTTGAACACGTTTTTCTCTTTAGAATTATACTTGATACTTTGCTACCTTTTTTCTTTGTGAAAATACGTCTGAGAATATTAACATTCTAGTAGAAAACTGTCTTGTTTCTGTTACAAAGTTGTAGATATTCAATGAAAGGTTGATCATAGTGGCAAAAAAAATGTGTTATAAAATGACAGCGTATGTTTAAGAGAGATTAAACGTCTGTAGCATAGGTTTGAAAAATAATACGATTTAGTTATATTACTTGGTAGTCAAATCTAGGTGATTCCCTTAACTAACTCAATTGAAGTATTATTAACCAGTGAGTAAAAAATTTCTCGTCTGAACGAACAAGCAACATTATAGAGCGACCATCAATCGAGCTCAAAGACGTACCTAGCTTAAATCTAGCCCTGACTGCGCGACAAGAAAGAAAGAAATAGGTTTTTTCGTGACAAACAACAACAAAAAACAGAGGAATACGCACAAGAAGAATGTAGACACGAAATAGTCCCAACTTAGCGTAATGCTAGCATTTGTCAGCGGTGATCTTCCGTTGGAACCATCAGGTGAAACCACGGAAGGTTACACACAAATAATTATTTAAACAAAAACACAAATTATAGCTAAGGAAAATACAATTAAATAAATAAAATCAAATATAATTCGCACGCAACCTTTTACGCCCTACCTTTTGGCTGAATGTGCAAAGGTCCCTTAGCCTTACCCATACAACAAGAAAAAAAGAAAACAGACAGAAACGAACGTCAAAAACCAAGCGTCACTAACTATTGGTTTTAAGAAACCGTTTATAAGATAACACCTGGGTTTTCCGGTTACCTTCGGGGAGGGAAGATGGCCGATTGAAAGATGTCCGGCTTTTGCTTTTGATTTATTCTGTTTTCTATTTTACTCTATTCACTTGACATTGACAAAATCACTACGGAATAACTGGACAGCCATTAATAAAAAAAAGCGGCCAAGTGCGAGTCGGACTCGCCCATGAAGGGTTCCGTAGCAGCAAGTAACATAATATAAAAGTTCGTTGTAGCTTTGATCAATGTTTTTATGACGTATTAAAAAAAAACTACTTACTAGATCTCGTTCAAACCAATTTTCGGTGGAAGTTTGCATGGTAATGTACATCATATATTATTTTTACATTTATCATTCCCTTATTTTAGAAGTTACGGGGGGGGGGACACACATTTTTCCACTTTGGAAGCGTCTCTCGCGCAAACTATTCAGTTTAGAAAAAAATTATAATAGAAACCTCAATATCATTTTTGAATACCTATCCATAGATACCCCACACGTATGAGTTTGATGAAAAAAAAATTTTTGAGTTTCAGTTCTAAGTATGGGGAACCCCAAAAATTTATTGTTTTTTTTCTATTTTTGTATGAAAATCTTAATGCGGTTCACCGAATACATCTACTTACCAAGTTTCCACAGTATAGCTCTTATAGTTACGGAATAAAGTGGCTGTGACATACGGACGGACAGACGGACAGACATGACGAATCTATAAGGGTTCCGTTTTTTGCCATTTGGCTACGGAACCCTAAAAAGGAGAAGATGTCACAAAATTTCCCTCCAATTTTCATTGAACTGCGCTATCATTGGCTGAGGCAAAGAGCCAACGGCTTTACTTTTCACATAGACTCAAATTTGAAAAAAGAAAGATACGTTTAAAAATCGAATCTGTGTCGAGTCAAAGGGTCATTACACGGGCGAGCGACTCGAACGGTTAGTTTAATCGTTAGCGGTATGACTGGCCGAAACAAAATTCGAATTACAATAATAAAAACGTTAGTGAAATGGAGTAAAAAGCGGAACGTGCTGAACTGAAATGAGCTCTGTGCGTTGGTAACACGGAGCCATCCATTTCGCATTAGCAAGTACAGGCCTTTTTTGGAGTTCCGCGGAATTTGAGTGTAGGTTTCGTTTTGCTGTGGCTCTTTCATTTGGTCGCCATTGAACACGTGGGAGGCAATTATAGAAAGCTACACAATCACTTCGATTGGATTGAACAGTTTTATATATTTATTGAAAAAAAAAAATACAATTAAGCCACTTCACGCCACTTTTGACGACACGCTAGCCTAGTTGGGAGTGACCCTGCCTTCGAAGCTAGGGGTCCTGGGTTCAAATCCCGGTAAGGGCAGATATTTGTGTGATGAGCACGAGTATTTGTTCCTGAGTCTTGGATGTTTTCTATGTATTTAAGTATTTATTTCTCTATCTAAGTATGTTTATCGTTGTCTAGTACCCATAGTACAAGCCTAGAGCTTAGTTTGGGACTAGGTCAATTAGTGTGTTATTGTCCTGTGATTATTATTATTATTATTACTTTCCATCACTTTATAACTAAGTATAATATGCCTTCGCTTCAATTCGCTTTATGTGAGGTTTATTGTAACACTCGTACATAAACGAGAATTTATTATACATAAAAACTTTCCGTGAAAGAATATACCGGGAGTACAATCCAAATGGGTCAGTATGGAGAAGTCAGAAACTATGAGAGATAGCGAGATCTGTTCGTAGGAACCATGACGTCGATTTTAGATTTAATAATAATTACATTCAAAATTTTTTATTAACTCTCATACGTAACCGGGAATCGAACCTGGTCAAAATCAATGTGTATAAATTCTGCAAGTCGCACGAAGCACAACAAAATTGAAATATTAAAAATATATATTAAGTATATATTTTTTTTATTATTATAATGAAAACTGCATGAAGATCTTATGAGATCATCGCGAACATACATACAGACAGATAGACGCAGCGGGGGATTTGTTTTATAGTAATATGTAGTGATTTGACAACTTGTATATAATATTGTTAATGCTTCTTATAACATTGGTATATCTTCTGAAACCCAATTCAGGTGAATATTAGTTATTTATTTCAGGTAATCCCGGTTTGTTTTTAAGCTACAGTAAGTTAAGTATTTTCTACTCTTGGAATAACTTGTGTGTCTATGATGATTTAATATTAAATCACTATCAACAAAAAAAATAAGACTTTCGATTGCACATTTTACATTCTGTTAATTAATAAAAGTGTTAAGTCGTAGGATCACAAAACACGATTAAAAATTTACGCAATGTGCTTTCTAGCTTATTTAGTATTATAATTGTAATATTTATATTTTTGTGCAATAAAGAGTTTACATACATACCTACATACATACTAGCCTTAACATTTTGCTACATGCTCGCTATTAGTATGTACATACTTCTTCATTTTAATAAAGTTCTTAAGTGCCTCATGTAAATAAATGCGACCTTATTTCTAATAATTAATTTACCGAATACCGCCGATTAGACCGCCTTTTGTATACAATTTTTTTTTGGTGTTAAATAAAAAATAACTGTAAACTTCCAGCAGGAAGTAAATATTCAATTATTTCTCTTTTTGCAAGGTTTTTTCCGGTTCTAACTTTACCTTTTTCCATATTAATTGCGAATGCTATTACCAACGCGGGTCCCTACGCAAGCGGCTGCGAAGGCAATACCCTCTGAATCACTTATCCACAATACCACTCTAAGCTAAAAGGCCGTATCTGCCACTTAAATCCAATAAAAATGTACCTTTAACGACTACGAATAAGATTGATCTTGCTATTAACTATTTGCATCGGTTGTGCTTGTGTTTTCTAAGCAGCGTACAACAGCGCTTCAGTAAATTCGGTGTTTTAGATCCGGTTATCGGGATGTAAACTTAAACATTTACGTCGTTCGGTTGAATTTGCATTGTTTTAAGGGTTTGAATTTCTGAAATGTTAATATTGTTTTATTAAATCGTTATAAAACAGAGTTTAAAACTAAAGTTATAAAGTAAAAATTTAAAACGAGATTAATACTCCAAAGTTAAATTTGTGGTTTAAATATCTCTGTCAAAGTAATTTATCAAATGTATAAATCAACTAACGACATTTTAAACGTTATCATGTTGGTTTTGTGTAACTAAAAGAAAAATAATGAATGCGTGATTCTCCCATCCCAGCATCGGCTGTACCATCCACGCGGCAACATGGAGACCCTGACATAATCCAACACCAGATCTGCTTGCCTTCATAAATGTTTTCAATTCCATGCAATAAATCCCGGTCATCTAGTTGAGGTTACAGGTACCTCCAGAGCAGGGACCGGAAAACCCCTTTATTTGATTAAGTCTATCGATTGGCTAACTACATCATATACGTTAGGGTATCCCTATCGATAGGCTTACCCTAACAATATGGAAACTGCTTCGAACTACTTAACTACGAGGGGCAAACCGAAATGATCGGGAATTCAAAAAACTATGTACACTGTATATATAAATTATGTTTTATTGTTTTTCGAAGTATTCTCCGTTGCAATTGATGCACTTTTGCATTCTTTTAAACCAGTCATTGAAACAGTTATTCCAGTTTGGACTAGACATTGCCAGAATGGCCGAATTATAGGCTTCTACGGCGGCTTCTGGGTTTTCAAACCACTGACCACGCAATAAATCTTTAATTCTAGGGAACGTAAAAAAATCATTTGGACTTAGGTCAGGGCTGTATGGAGGATGAGACATCAACTCAACGTTTTCCTCGTTCAAAAACTGTTTAGTTGTATGGGCGGTGTGGGAGCTCGCATTATCGTGGTGTAAGATGACGCGGCGTGTCGGGTTCCCTCGGCGAAGATCGGCCAGCATCTGTGGCAAACAAACTGTGATATACCAATCAGCGGTAACCGTTCTTTGTTCTTGTAAAGGAATTGTGGCAATATGTCCTTTTTTTGAGACGAACGAAGCAACCATCTTCTTTGACACGCTGCGGGAACGCACAACTTTCGTTGGTTTGACCTCGCCATCGAAGACCCAAACTGCCGACTGGTGCTTTCTTTCAGGCTCATAGGAATAAATCCAGGTTTCGTCACCTGAGACAATATTATAAACAGCTTTTGACTTTCCTCCATTGTAGCGTTTCAGAGTAGATCGGCACCAATCAACACGAACCGCCTTTTGCTCTTCTGACAAGTTATGGGGTACCCATCGGGAAAACAATTTTCTGACACCCAACTCACTATGTAAAATAGTATGGATTGCAGTCATTCCAATGCTTATGGTTGCCCGAATCTGCTCGTATGTCACATGTCTGTCTTCTTTGAGTATTTTTTCCACAGCCGCGATGTTTTCAGGCGACACCGCTGTTTTCGGCCGACCTGTTGAAGGTACAGTGCTGAGAGAGGCACGACCCCGCCGAAACTCTGCATACCAACGATATATTGTCGTTTGACTAGGTGCTTCAATTTTATATATAGAAACAAGCTCATTGAGACACTCATCTGGAGATAAGCCTCGACGAAAGTTGTGATAAATAATTGCACGAAAATTTCACGCGTGAGCTCCATTTTGTTCACCGACTTGCCAATTTGAAAGTGGAATAAAAAAAATATTACGTTATTTTTTTAAATTGTTAAAACGGCATCGTGATTGTCAGTGGCCAGTACGCATATGATAAAAAAGGTTTTAATGTAACTTAGTTTAAAGTACTCTATTCCCGATCATTTCGGTGTGCCCCTCGTACAACCACTGAGGTTACCAGTTTAGTGAGGGTTTCGGATTAAGCGCTTAGCATTAAGTTAGTGTTACCCTATCGATTCTCCCTCTCCGTTGACTCTGTTACGCAGATTCGTGTGATTGGTTGGTTTTAAGCGGCCTCACTGAGGTTGCGTTGGTGGGAAATACCTAGTGTAAAATATGTTGTATGGATTGCGCGTAGGGATTGAAATAGCTTGAAGCCGTTTAACAACACTTGATAGGGAAAGTCAAACGTGGGTTTTAAGGATACGGTAAGTGCTTAGTCGAATTAATTGTATCGTGTTGGATAGCTTTTCGTTGGGGTAGCTCGATGATATGCTTACCGCATCGTTAGGGTGTGTAAAAACCAGTCAATCAAATACCTTATCGAAAACTCTTTAAAGGGTAAGCGGTTCCGGTCCCTGCTCCAGAGGTGCATAGATGGCGCTGTTCTACATATGAACATGATCCCGGGCAAATGCCCTATG
Source organism: Acleris holmiana (assembly GCA_949316455.1). Taxonomy (NCBI): domain Eukaryota; kingdom Metazoa; phylum Arthropoda; class Insecta; order Lepidoptera; family Tortricidae; genus Acleris; species Acleris holmiana. Next base: position 24,832,284 of record OX438764.1, on the reverse strand, counting down.
CCCTGTTTTAGCATTATCCTCGTTATTTCATTAAACTTTCATATGACATTGTTTTAACATAATTTTGACCAAAACGAACGAAACATGTCATTTGTATAAACATTCACGATAAAGCTTTTCAACATCTAAACTTTCGGGATGAACTCGTTGTAAAATCTTTGTTTGACATTATTTTACCGTATAACATAATTGCACTATACCTAATAGTTCGCGAAGTCAGTACAAATGGCGTACCTAATAACTTAATGCATTATCTATTAGTCAAATACTAGGACAACAGCGACCAGGGGGGTTATTATGACCTAACTATGTAGTTCTGTTTACACTCAGAGAAAAGGATGGAGCTATGTAACTGTTATAGCTCTGTCTTTTTCTCTGAGCGTAAACAGAACTGCATAGTTATGTCATAGTAACACCCTGTTGAAGTTGATGTATACGTTGATGACGTAGTCGGTCTAGTGTATCTGCCAACAAAACTAGCGCTATCGAATCTATCTCCGGAGTATTTGTTCCAGAGTCTTGGATGTTTTCTATGTAATTACGCATGTATTTTTCTAAATATTAAATATTTTTATCGCGTTCTTATATCCATAGTGAAGCCCTAGAGCTTAGTTTAGGATTAGGTCAGTTGTGTTCCATAATATTATTTATTTATTGATCAAAGTAAAGATATAATAATAATAATAATATCACAGGACAATGTCACACAAATTGACCTAGTCCCAAACTAAGCTCTAGGCTTGTACTATAGGTACTAGACAACGATAAACATACTTAGATAGAGAAATAAATACTTAAATATATAGAAAACATCCAAGACTCGAGAACAACTCGTGCTCATTACACAAATATCTGTCCTTACCGGGTTTTGAACCCGGGACCGCTGGCTTCAGAGGCAGGGTCACTCCCAACTAGGCCAACGTGTCGTGTCGTAATGTGAGCTAAAGTGACGAATCCCATCAAACGCCATAAATATCTAACGGAATATCTCACTTTATATCAACTAAGACTGATCTCTGACAGAAGCGCGGGAGCGGAACGAGTCAAGGAATGAAGTTTATATTTATAGCCGCCATATTTCAGCCATCTTTCAGGTTTTCCCTGGAACAGCCCCATTACTCTTTAAAGCTGTATTTTATTTTACGATATATAATTGCTGGCCTCTAATTAACGGCACTTGCTTCGTTGTTAAGTTGATAATTGCTGCGATAACACGGCGGGTAAGGATTCAGGGCAAAGAAAAATGAAGCTATTAAACGTGTTTAAAGATAACGGAGTTAGGAGCGGATTTTTTATAGTATCCTGGGCTGGTGGAAACTTCTGTAGTGTTATTTCACGCAAAATGATAGCTTAATTATTTTAATCAGGTTTTAAGCTATTAAAACTCTTTTTGTGTTCTTGGAAATAAATATTTAAAACTTCGATTTTATCACAGAAAAACAAATATAACAAATATAGAATTGGCATGCTAAGAGATAAATTTATCTCTTATACCATCACCATTGATCAAACATACTTCGTGATTCTGGCATTTAAAATTTCCAAAAAAACCGGGCAAGAGCATGTCGGACCATGCTCAACGAAGGGTTCCGATGCCGTTAAGTTAAAAAAAAACAACAATAATTTTCTATTTAATGTCAATTGGTGCCGTCTTAGATGATTTTAGTAGGTATAAACACTTTAATCGCCTGTATCTCATAAACCAATGATATCTACTTAGTCGTGATAGTTTTCCTTTAAAATTCGTTATAATTATGCTCTTTCATTTAAGATAAAATCTTAAATTTCTGATTTTTTTGTATTTGTAGTTTTGGCTGTACAGGGGGGACACTTGAGTGTAACAATTATCGCTATAAAGCTTAATATTTCATAATCGAATTACGTAATCAAAAAATGTTTTGACAAATCCATAATATTTTTGAAAGATCTATCCAACGACACCCCACACGGTATACGGTAGAAGAAGTAGGGGAGGTACACTAAAAAAATGTTTTTTACTTTTTATTGTACCACTTTGTTGGCGTGACTAATATGCATATTCATGCCAAATTACAGCTTTCTAGTACTAAGAATCTCTGCGCTAGGCTGCAGACGGACGGACATGGCGAAACTACAAGGGTTCCTAGAACCCTAAAAAAGAAAGATTGCGCTGCGATTACGCTTTCATATTATTAAAGATACGTCGATAAACAAAGCTTTGTAGTCTATTTTTGGCAAAAGATTGGCAATAAGCAAAATCTCCGGCAATCCAGCGAAATTCTCGAACAAGTCAAACAATGTTAAAACAAGGAAATCGTTACCCAATTTGCACGTCGGATCTCCCAATAAACACAACGGCGACAAAGAGTACCTTTGTTTGTTTAGAAAGATTTATTCCCTTCAACGTTTACTTATTGGTTCAAGTGGCTGGCTCTTTATTACGATTATTACTCCGCCCGACGATCCGGATATTATACAAAAAAACACAAACATCGCTACCGACACGTAAACACTTCGTTGTCTGTTTTAACAATAAGTCAACTACCTCACAACTTTACAACAAAACAAATGCAACCTAATGTTTAAATATACAAAGTTCACTTTCAAATGCGCAGTTCATAGAAGTTATGTCATTTCCATTTTGGAATGTGCTGTATTTAAGGGTAGGTGGCTCAGCATTATTTGCATAAGGTTGTTTATAAAATTCGCCTGCTCTTTGTCAGTCGACGCCGCGCTGGCGCTGCCACTTAACTAGATATCTGTTTATTCAGTGAAATTGAAAGCAAACAGAGGACAGGTAGGTACTTCGGTACTTTTGTATAGTTCGTGCTTGCGAGTATAATAACATATTTTATGTTATTTTTACTCGACACGGGCGGGTTTTATGTTTTACACACTGATGAGGCGGTTTTTTTTTATTTTTTATTTATATTACGGAGAAGGCACACGAGCACTCAGGCCACCTGGTGGTAAGTGGAATCTGAGACCCATACACATTTGAATTCTCAAGACTTTAACCCTAAGACCTCAAATGCGCAGCCGACCCTGAGGACTAAAATGGAATGACTCTATGCTAGTAATTTCACCGGTTGTTTTATCCCCACCGGAACTCAACAATGCGAACACTGTTGCTTGGCGGGTGACACATATTAACTTCGTTTTTGGAATAACGAAGTTTTATAACTTTAACTTACTGAACAATGTAAATATGCAAAAGGACCTTTAATATTTTTCAATGTTTAGTTGTTTGTTAAAATGAAGCGTGAATTTTAGTTTGGTTTAATCGTATTTAAAAGGTGAGAAAATACTATCAAATTTAGAGTATTATAAAATGTCCAGTAAAGGTAATAACTCTTCATCACATAAATAAGCTCATAGCAAAAATATTGCTTAATCTTTGTACAAAATAGATGCTACCTTAACATGCCACTCATATTAAACGATGCAATTCTAACATCTCCCATTCAATTGCTCTCCCACATTTGGCTTTGACGGACAGTACAATGTTCGCTACTGCTAATAACTGCCAAAATTCAGCGCTAAAATCATCCTTGTTCATAAAGTCACCCCCCTTGCCCCCTATCACCCCTACCCCCTCCAACGCTGGGCACTTAGGGGCATCGCCATATGCGGTAAAAACTAACGGTGGGGCTTATTAATTCAGAGCATTGTCCACGCTTCGGAGCTGTTTGCGAGAAATATGGTGTGGCGTTGAAAATTGAAGTGTGGGAGAATCGTGATGAAGTTGGTTAGTATTTTCTCCTACTCTCGCGGCCAAGGTCAGTGCGTTTTTAGGGTCCCGAAGTCAAACTAGGTACCGTTATAGTTTCGCCATGTCCGTCCGTACGTCCGTCGGCAGCCTAGCTCAGAGACTCTTAGTACTAGAAAGCTGTTATTTGGCATGAATATACATACATATAAGTCACGCCAAAAAGGGGTAAAAAAATCTTAAAAAATATAGTATTTTTAGTATACTTACCTCTCCTACACGTAACGTGGGGATGTATTTTTTTTCTCGTCTACCCCACAGTGTGCCGTGTCGTTGGATAGGTATTTCAAAAATATTTCGGGCATGTCGAAACATTTTTTTCATTAAGGGAACCGTTTATTAAATATTAAGCTTTAAAGCGTTAACTTTTCTTAGAGTCCCCCCCTACAGCCAAAACTACAAATACTGATAATCTGAAAAAAACTAAAATGAAAGCGCATATAACGAATTTAAAAGGAAAACTATTAGACATCATTGGTTCTTGAGATACAGGTGATTAAAGTGTTTATACCTACGAAATTCATACAAGACTATTTTATCTTTGCAGTAGTCTTAACGGCTTCGAAACCCTACACTGAGCATGGTCCAACTTGCCCTTGCCCGGTTTTCATACTAAAGAGGTTATTTCGAAGCCTTGGTTTCTCGCCAGGGGATACTTTTAGTGACCTCTGATGATGGATACCCCGAGCTTCGATACAGGACTTCCAGAGCGCCTAGGATACCTAACTGATTGAATCTGCGGTTAACGCCGGAATTGTGTATGTTCAGAAAAATATCTTAAATGGAAATAAAATGTAAGGAAATCCAAATGCTGACCCAAACTCTCTCGCTGTGATGTAAACTGATTGTGCGATCAGTTACATATCTACTGAACCTCGGAGTATCCACCATTAAACCTCACTCAAAACAACGCCTGGTCAGGAACCAAGGCTTCGATATAGCCTCGTGGAGGTTCTAGTTACAAATATTAAAATCTTAAAAAAATTACTTGAAATTGTCCAATTAGTCTTCAAGTATAATATCATCAATATGGAAATAAGCCCTTTTGAAAACTTAATTTGCGAATGTCGACCGACTCACCTTGATCAGCACGGACAAGTGAGTACCTACCCACATTTAATTGGTTTTGAAGCACTTGCGCACTGGCACTTGGAGATAATTAATTTTATGCTAAAACTGTGATTGGAATAAGACCTGATTGGATAAATGTGGCCGAGAGTAAAAAGACGAAAGTCAAATCCATTTACAATTAAAGTTTGAACTTTGCTCGCACAATGTAAGGTTCAGATTGAGAAGTGAAGTTGTTTTTGGTTATTTCATTTTAATAAGTGTGCTGGATGTCTGAATTTTATGATCGTAATTGAGATGTTGAAGGAAAAGCTAGGTATTTCAATTGCTGACATAATAACCGGGGAAGAGCATACTGGGGCATGCTCAGTGTAGGGTTCCGAAGCCGATACTTCAAACACAAAATACAACAACCTAGATACTAATTTACTGTTTAAAGATATTCTATCTAAGATGACTTTTTGTAGGTATAAACACTTAATTCGCCTGTTTTCCTTTTAAGGTTTAAGATAATTTATTCTTAGAAGATTTACAATCACTAACTGAGAAACATGCAGTCCTTAATTATTTTTTTCGGTAAGCGTAGACGGATACTTATGCTAAACAACAAATAAAATAAAATAAAGTAAAAAATGCAAAAGACTAAATACACATATTTTCACCACAACATTCAACAATTTTAAATCTTATTCCTTATAAATATTGTATCACTTCTCAGAGTAAAAAGATCGAACAATCTTTAAAATGTTGGAATTAAATTTGATATTATTATTTCCACTATAACCAAACAGTAGCTACAGCATTAAATCATTTCATTACATACATACATACATACATAACGTAACGCCTTTATTCCCAGAGTGCAGTAGGCAGAGCAACAGAATACCAACAACTCTAAACTTGTCGATAATTCTGTATCCACATTTTGCATAGTCAGGCTAAGATGTTTACCAGTGTATTAGTGACAGGTTGTAAGCCGATCGCCTAACAGTACTACAAGCCTTTTTTGCCTTATTCGCCTCTCACGAAATCCACGTGAAGACATGGAGTGGCACTATTCTAACCCGGCAACCACACGGGGGATATTTAATTAACAACTATATTATAACAATCTAAAGTGCTACTAGACAACATGTTAGTATCCATACACACTCATCACAACTCATGTCATGACACACTACATTTTTAAGTTATTTAAGATACTTATCAGATTTTTTTTATTAGTAGTTTTGGCCGTGGGCACGTAACATTAACTTCCAACCAAATCTAAAAATTAATAATAGTGTACTCGTAAGAGCTATCAAAATACACCTCACTCGATGTCAAAATATTGAAAAATGCCTTTACTTTACGAGAGAAATCCGTTTTATTTTTCAAGTATTATTTTTACTGCATTGTCGGTGTAACTTAAATGTATAACTATGGCAAATTAGAGTTTAGCACTATTACGAGTCTTTGAGATATCCACGAACATGGCTAAACTATAAGAGTTCCTTGTTATGGACTACAGAACCCTAAAAACAAGAAAAGTACATCCATACATTCATTATTAGTAAGAGGAGACAAATTTGTAAATCTTGTATTACCTGAATCAAGAAACAAGACAAAGACAAACAACTATTTTTCGAGTTGTTGGTATTTCTGTAGCTCTGCCTGCCCCACTCTGGAAATGAAGGCGTGATGTTGTATGTAGGTAATACCTACAAATAAATAATAAGAAATGTTATGTAGGTTAATACATACCTACTAGGTATGTATTAACCTACATAACATTTTTGGATCATTGTAACTTAGGGATGAAGAAAAAGTGTAGGAACTATTTTCTGAAACGTCGGCAATGCTTAGATCTGCGATTCCTGTCCTGGTGTTGCATGTAATCAGCGGTTATCACTTTCTATCGAGTGTATCATTTCTTCTAAACACCTTTCATCGAATGTATCATTTCATCTAATTTCATTTCATCGAACGCTATTTTCTGCTGAAACCAATATGTTTTCAGGATATCTTAAATATCTAACCTAACCTAACTTACGTAATTTATGTTTAAGATACCCTGAAAACATTATGGGTTCAGCAGAGAATAGCGTTCTATGAAATAAAATTCGATGAAAATTATACATTTGATGAAGTGAAATGCGATGTGAAGAGTTACCGTTTCTATCAGATGTACCACTGCCAAGTAACTCTTATTAAATATCTACTGGCTCATTTGCCACCTCTAGCGAAAACAATGACAAAATCCTAATAGATTTTGATTCAGGGACATTATTTCTACGTCGAATACAAGGATGAGATCCTCCTAAGCGTATCACTTTAAATCGACCTATTTTATATTATCCGGTGAGTTGATAGTCCCGTCAGAGCGTACAAAACACATTTTATCGCGTGCATTCTTAATTAAGCAGCTATGTACGCAAGTTCCAATTTACAAGAATCTTGATCAACAATCAAATTAGGTGATGCTATTAAATAAAATTGTGACTATAACTTTTTACAACGTGAACTAACTTCAGCAAAGCATTGCTAACAAAGCCAATGAAATTCTAGACTTGTCATTCCGTTCGCATGACCAATTCTAACAGGACAATCGTCATTCAACGAACAATATCGCCATTCCAGACCTCAGGTCAGGTCCACTAGGGACCCCAACTATACTGAGCAACAAAGGCATATCTGCAATCTAACAGCCGAAGCATATCGAATCCTTTAGAGTTATATGTACATAAGATCACTTATGCAAAACGGTTTAGATGACAAATGCGTCCTTTTGTCGGGACCCATTTCAATCATAAGGACTAATATAGCAATTTCAGGAATTCTGGAAGACATTAAAGATTGAAGATAAAATTGATTTGAGACATTAAAGTGATGAAGTTTTTATTAGGTTGTAAAAGCTTGAAAAAATAATAAATACATAAATAGTATAAAGCTCCTACTAAACTAATGTTGTGTATTAAAAAAGGTATTATTGGAGGTTTTAACTTAAGTCGTACTCAGTTTCGTGTGACCTTAACTCATTTGCCATAATGGATATTTAATGTTCAGTACCTATAATGTATCAATTTGTCCTAAACCATTGAAGTCATAATTAGGGTTGTCGTTATTATTTAAGTCGTAATTGTGTTGGTAGTAAATATGTTTTACGTACTGTAATAAGTTACTTATTTGAATGTCAATATACTTTATTATCCTTATTTTATTTGTAAGCAGGAATAAGGATTACAAACGTTAATAGAGATCCGTAATTAATAAAGGGTGATACATAATTAGAAAGGAGCCTGAGATGCTAGTCAATAATTAATTTAATTGAATTTCCATTTAAAATGGATTTAGAGTCCAAGTTATTGGTGTTATTTTTCGCGTAACGATTACCTAACTAGTTTATTAATTATACTATTATTTGTTTTCTTCATATCATCAAACCAAAGTCGTTACTAAATAAAAATATATATAATTATAATTAAAATCTCTTCAAGTTAAAGTTTTTTTACTAGAGTTATTTTGATTTCAAATATCAAGATTGATTACCAACCATGTTATTACACTTAGACTTCTTTCAAGCTCTGCTTCGGTTGTATAAATATGTTATATGATTAGGTTATTTTCTATAGAAGTATACGAGGCGCCGTATGCTCATCCAGCGGAAGTAACTTCGTTACCATCTGAAAGGCGGCTCTCTGCTGCATGACAGCAGACTGGCTTTAACCTTTTCAACGCTATGTCAAATACAAAACTAGAGCGAATGTCAACCTTGCCTCATAGACACTAAGGTCTGGTTTGCGCTGTCAACCATGACGTAAATATCCGTCAATGGTGTTTAAAAGGTTAAAGGGGCACACAGGTCTAGCCAGACAGAGATAAATATACATTTGTGTTGGATTACTTTTGATCGCGTGCCAATAATGACACAAAATATTTTCTGAAAACGCCACATAATAATCAGGTCGAAGACAGAGAGTCCATAAATTTGACTGCTCCTTGTGTATCGTTAATTATATACGTATTTCTCTATATAAGTAAGTTTATCGTTGTCTACTACCCATAGTACAAGCCTAGAGCTTTTATTTTTCCGTAGATTAGGTGCAGTGTCCAGAAGTACTGCTTTCTGTATCTGGCCCGTGATCCAGCCACGTAGCGAGAGTCTCTTAAAGTGTTGGTCGAGACGGTACTCTTCGCTATAAGACCGTTCACCAAAATAATTATCGGGACAATGATCGCCAAGTCAGTATCTCACATAGCGGTCACCTCGTGAGCCGAGTCAAGGTTTATTATTATTATTTCAAATAAGGTTAAGGTAGTAATTTAATGTCAGTAAATTACTCTAGTAGGGTAGCACAAGTTGTATGTTCTCGCTTGTCGCTCAGTGCGTCTCCTTCGTTACAGACTTGATACCTAGAAAGGGAGATCCGAGCGACAAACAAGTCGCAGACAACTTGTGCTAGCCAGAGCTTCTGGGCTGAGATTCTAAACGGTAATAGGTAACCTAATAACGATATCGTCTTTGACGTGTTTCCGTATTGTCAACGTTTTGATAACTCTTATGAGCAGTATACACACACAGGGCTGGGATTTTACACGGTAATAACGATATCGTCTTTGGCATGTTTCCGTATTGTCAACGTTTTAATAACTCTTATGTCATTTACAATAATGGCGACTGTGACATAAACGATTCTAAAACACGTCAATCGCGATATCGTTATAACGCAGTAGAATAGAGGCCCTTTAGTGGCACCCGAGTTATAAACGATACTAAAACACGTGAAACGCAATATTGTCTTAACGTAGTAGAATAGAGGCCCTGTTAAGGTGTATTTTGGCAATGTCAAGTTAATTAATGACACTCCCATGGAGTTATTAGAGAAATAACGCGAGGGCAAGAGTATTTTCTCTTGTGCACTAGACAGAAGCACATGGGGTTAGCTCCACGCGCTCGGTCAAGTCCAAATATGTAACTAACCTTACTTAAATTCTGATTTTGACGCTCGGAAAAAAGATAGTTTCATGCGACCTCAAAGTATAGTCCAGTAAGGAATTTAATATAAAGTTATCATTTCGCTCGTACCGTTATATTTGAAATAAATTTGAGAACAAATGAAACAAAATCGCATTTATTTTTTTATTAAATAGGATTAGCATTAACGACACGCTAGTCTAGTTGGTAGTGATCCTGCCTTCGAAGCTAGCGGTCCTGGGTTCAAATCCCGGTATATGGGCAGATATATGTGTGATGAGCACGAGTATTTATTCCGGAGTCTTGGATGGTTTCTTTGTATTTAAGTATATATCCCTCTATATAAGTAAGTTTATCGTTATCTAGTACCCATAGTACGAGCCTAGAGCTTAATTTGGGAGTAGGTCAATTTGTGTGACATTGTACTGTGATATTTATTTATTTACTTTATTATGCATTTTTGAAATTCTCAAATGTTAGTGAAGCGAGTGTTGTCTCACATCAAACGGCCCGCAACTTGTTCACTCGGGTATACCGAGACAGTGATACCAGTGTAATAAATAAATTATCCATACGAAAACAGAAGTCTCTTTTTTAAATATAAAACAAGGTGTAAATGTTACAATAAAGTTTGCCATCAACAAATTAAATTATTTTAACCTTTTTAAAATATACAGGTTGTTGTAGAAAGTTTATTCCTTTTAAGTGGATAGTATTTATCTCGAACGCTGCAAATGTTTTTCGTTAACGGCATATCAGACTGAAAGCGTAGAAGTATTAGCTTACATAGCTGGGAATTGCTTTAGGAAAAAATGTTGCTTTATATACCATACCACGGTTTGACGCCTAATGACCAGGAGCTACCAGTATGTAGGTATAGATACGCGTGAGTGGCGCAGGACAGCCCCCAAACTTACTACAAGTAAATCATAGCATTCAATATCGTGAAAGGTTAACTTTGCTTTGTCTAAGCTTTAACCGATCACGTGACATGCAAAATTCACGGTGATTGATGAACCATTGTTGGTTAAAAATTTAACGTATCACGATGACCGTTTTGAGTTTTCTATGATGGAAGGACGATGAAGGGACCTTTTCTAAAAACCAAAGTCCAAGCATTAACAAATTTCATTCGAAAACTTCACTTTTGACACCAGTTTCAGACGTGTGTCCCAATTTGATGGGTCTGTTGAGTGCGACAGAGACCTTGCTGCTCAGCTGTTGTCGTCTTGAATATTGCATTGCTATTGGGTTATTTTTATATACTAAATCTCAACCTACAAATGAATGACAGACAAACAAACTAGAGGAGTTGAATAAATGTTTGTTATACCGAATTATAAAAAAGATCACCTGAAAATTTTCGTAGATAACCTAAGAAAACTTTTTTTATGTGGAATTTTGCCGTGTGATTGTCGGGTTAGAATAGTGCCACTCCGTGTCTTCTCGTGGATGTCGTAAGATGAGACTGAGGGAATAAAGGCTTGTAGTACTGTTAAGCAATGGGCTTGCAACCTGTCACTAATACACTGGTAATCACCTTAGCTTATTTGTGCAATTTTGTGCGTATTTATACAGTGTGTAAATGGTATAAGGGCGTTCCTTTTAACTGTGGTTAGTATAACCCCTACTGAGCACATTTAGGCAGCTTTTGTCAAAAATTAATTAAAAAAAAATACCCATACAAAATAATTTAACACGCAATGTATAACGAAAAATGCAATGAATTAAAAACGCAATTGATGACGTTTCAAAGTTAAGTATTATTAAAGCTGAGGCTACTTAAGCCGAAATACACATTTTCACAAGTAAACATTACGTACTTACCTGACAGATGGACTTCGATGTACATTGCGGGTCGATAGTATGTTCAAAAATTAATAACGGTGTATACGTTAGCGTAATCAAAATAATTATTTCTGTTAATGATTACTAGAGTCTTAATCTATGTCCAGTTTTAATAAACGCCCGTATACCATTAACACACTGTATATCTGGAAGTAACATTTTATTTTACATAAATTTTACATGTCGCTGTGTCCGTGTCGCTAACTACTTACTCTCGAACACGTCAAAACCACACTCGTAACTCCATCTAACTTCCATTTCAATGCCATTCAAAAACAAATACACTAAAAACATTCAATTTTTCTGCCCGTATATTATTTTCCATTGAGTGACATATTTCAATCACCAGATTCGCAAAACAATAGTGCAATTTCATAAAAACCGAGTTGATACTTTTTCGAACAATTGGTGGATGATACGGTGGAGTTATATTGTGATAAGGTCGTAGTGAAATTTGTATGGTTTGTTATTTTGTGAATTGATACCAATCGGTGAAGGTAGCAGAAAAAACTTGGCACTAAAAAACAAACGAAGACCATGTTTTGGATATCACTTAATAAGTTTGGTTTCGAAGTTTTTCGCTTTTTCCATATATATTTTTTTACCTCAGCCTTGACAAACTAAGTATAGGACACGAGTTAGAAAACTTTGTCTCATTGTTGGCAACATCGCCAACATTAGACTAGTTACCAGTTTTGTATGTATCTTTATGTTAAGTCTACTTGTCTACGCGTTCTGTGGTACGCGTCCTTTTGTCTTCTCTGTGGTGTATCGCGAAGCTAACGTTGTGTGCGCTCGGCTCTTTCTATCCTACTAACTTCAATTGAAGGTTATTAAATTACCAGTGCATTCTAACTACAGTCCACTCACAATCCTCAACACTCATAACGATATAAAATAAACGGATAAACCAATTGTTTATTCATCTTCGAGTAACAGTTTAAGATTTGGTCAGGTTAGTTTTAAAATAATTCAGACTTCAAGTTTTCAGTTTTAAATTTGAAGTCATTCAAATTGACATGTACTGCAATTCTAGTTAAATTTTAATCATTATCATCAATGATAGGTACGGTGATTATATTTCACCATTCAATATTTAGGACGCAGACAAAAAAATCTAAACAATTTATGATAGCAATATAACCGTTATTCTAGGTAATAGGGTTACTTCGCTTAGAATCTGAATGTGGATGCCAAACAATGGCTAGACGAAATAATCCTAATATCAAATAACAAGCACACTGATTGTGATGGTTAATTTAAACCCAGGCTACTTCAAATACTCTTGTCTAAACCACAACCTAAGAAATTGATATTGCTAAAACTGTTTAAATAATGTTTTGCCAAGGTAGAAAAACCAAAAACCAATAACCACAAACTAAAGGAAAAACAAAAAGTTCCCTTCATGTAATTTAATCAGCCATGACTCAGTGTTTGCGAGCAGCAATCAACTAATTGCGACCCTTATAAATCAGGAAGGATCACTTACTCCGGTAAGTAATCCGTGTACTACACTTGTGAATTACCTGCGAACAAAAACACTCTGATTAATGACGGGAAAATACATGATTTTGGGCTTGATGAGGAATTAATATTTATGGAACAAGTTATATCCAGTGACCGTGGTAATGCGATGTTGAGACGAGAAAAGTTTTCGAAGGGATATAATTAGTAATGTTATTGAGAGAAGTAAGATTATTATGGTGTCATTAAGTCAAACCGGATAGTAATGATAGATAATGAACGTGCTATAAAAATACACAAACTACAGGAAAATCGCTAATAAGTTACTGCAATGGGGCCCCAGCCAAGATGCTAACGCTACGCAACGCTTTTTCGTTTCTATCACTCAAAATCTATGGGATGACATTCTCGTGCGTTTAGCTAAAGCACGTGGTCAACTGTCATGCCATACATTTTGAGCGAAAGAAAAGAAAAACGTTAGGAGTGTTCTTGGTTAGGACCCCTGGTTATTAGAAGGTATATTTAATATTTTCTGATGGCATTTAAGACTGCACCTAGTACATGCCGGATGTTCAGTGGCGATTTCATTTTGTATTTTCTAATAAGCTAAAATATTTTCTTTCAATCGTGTTGATTTGCTGTAGAAATGATTACAGAATTTATAGAACAAATGAAATTGTTTAACAAAAACTCGATAGTCCACTTTTGTTAAGTCAAGTTGTTGGAGTTTGCACAGTGAAGAGATAAATAAAGTTGTTAAAGAAAGTAGTCGTCTTGTTCTTCTTTAACACTTGAACTTAACGATCTTGCTGATGAAGATAAGGCAATTAAACTTAAAATACACGCAGCCAACAAACATAAAGACGTACTTAATATTGCAGTGCAAACAAAAATCACTCGGCGAACTCGTTAAGATCCGTGACCACCAAATTACGCTAAGACAGAATTCTGGTACTAAAACGTTGAAAACAAAACAACGTGCCTCCATTTGCCGCATCACTGGAACTGTCCGTCGACACTTAGTTACATCTAAAATAAACTGTTGAATAAATTAAATGTTAATTGGTTCACCGTTAAACAAAGAACTTGGGACAAACTGGGTGCCGTGATTATTTTCAGTTTCACGTCAGTTTGGATTAGTTTTGAATGTAATGGGTAAAGTTTGTTTAGTTAACTTTGCATTTACTTCAAAGTCATCATTAATTTTATTTAGCTCACCTATGTTTTATTTTTTTACATTTTTACCTTGATGACAGAATACAATCATTTTTAACATTTTCACAAGTTATTGTTTATTTATGTAGCGTTCTAACGAATAACAGTTTTAACTTGGTCCTAAGCGTAAATACCAACGTAACAAGTCAAATTAAAATGTTGGTCTTTAAATGGCCCATTAATTGGTTCCATACGATCCATACTGAGAAATACTAGTTGGACCATGAAGACTAGAACCAAACCGGAGGAGACAAGGTTAATCATAGCTTGCTTTGCTAAATATTTAGAAGACCATGTTTTAGTGAAGCATGGTGGCGCCATAACATGCCGTATCGGTTGACAGACACGAGACACAAAAAAACTTTGCCTTTAAATGTAATTTAACATGACACGTGTTCTTACATTGCCCTTTGCCGCTTCGCCGTCGTCACAAACAGTAATATATTCTGCGATAAAATTCTTGGTAGAAACAGGATAAAAGTGTTTTTCGGCGGTCGCCTCGCAAATTGGGTACGGAAGTTGTTAACGCCATTTCTGTCTCGCCTGGTGTGCGCAAGCGAGACGCATTGACAGGACAGGGTACAGAATTTCAATCATAAAATCGCAGTGTTGTTCTTTGTTAAGAAATTTAGATTTATCTCATAAGCAACTATCTTCCGCAATCCTATCTGGCTACTATATTTATCCGTTGTTTAGAAAAAAGCATTCACACAACTTTCTGCACTCTCAATTTCTGAGGTGCTAATTAAATCAGGTACACCGCTGCGCTGTAGCATAAGAGTGACCAGAAATGAGGGCATCGAAAGCCTCAATGTTATGCTAAGCGAGGTTCCATGCTAATGAGTAAACCACAATCTGTGCAGAGCTACAGTGCATCTCGTTTCCTAGTAACAGGAGCCAATTTCCAAAATTCTCTTCAATCTTTTATGTCTCTTTTTTTCTCTGCGTTTTTTGTACAAGTAAGAGCCAAGCACTAGTAGGTTTCGTTCATTTTTTCTAATTCCAGCTGGCTAGCAGACGTAAGTAGTCACTCTATCTCGCTGCAGGATGATATTGAGTAAAGTATCTAAAATGATGCAAGAATAATGTATTTTGCAGCAAAAGGGCAGCGCGTCAGCGTAACTATATAGGTATAACTCTGAATAAATAGGTTTATCGTTGTCTAGTACCTATAGTTCAAGTCTAGAGCTTAGTTTGGGACAATTTATTTATTTATGAATTGTAACACAAAAAGTCTCAAACATGATTCTTAGAAAAAAAATCAAGTAAAATGATCATCGACTAAATAGTGTTCACAGTTAACATGACAAACATAATTATTAACAGTCATCCTAGCCTGCAAATTACGTAAGATTATAGCCCTAACGTTTTTTCATATGTATTTTACTTGATTGGTACGTTTGTCAAATATTGGTGCAATAAAACTCTTAAAATAAATATTAAGTTAAAAATTAAAATACTATGAAAAATAAGTAAAACCTGATAAAGAAAGATAAAATCAAATAGACAAAGAAACAACAGTAGATTAAGACCTTCACCATACAAGAGCTATGTCGCGTGATGAAAAGGCACTGACTCAACATAAAGCTGTAAAAACTGCAGTTTTTAAACTAGTTAAAATGAAAACCCCTACTCCAACCCGCCTTCTTCAAGAGTCCAATAAAACATAGTGCCTTATAGGTATTACTCGAAGTCCGTCCATTGACCTTAAAGGTTTACACAGACCCAAGACACGCTATCTGGACATGTAAAACAGCTGTCGCCTGTTTTGGTGTTTGTGAATGAGCACTTACTATGCAGATTAAGCGACTGGTGCTGCCTTGACCGCTGCATATTCTACGGCTGGGTGAAGATGCAGCGAGAAAGGCTTGCAGTTAACGACGTACCAAATTTATACAGATAGTTATACAAATTTAAAGAGAAGGAATATTGACGTATTGAGATTAGACTGGGTGGATCTTACGTTGCAGTCAGTTGAAGAGACAGGGCCATCATAGAAGTCGTATATCTCTATCCATTTTACTGCCTGAAACTTGTCAGGTTTTGACAATTTATGATGCGAACTTTAATGCAAAACACAATGAAACTGGGCGTTTTCAAAAAAAAGTGTACATCGTTAAAGACAAAAGTTAAGAAAATTTAACTTTTCCATTTCGTGACGAAAGTTAACGTATGTAAATGTATGGCTAATTTTCGTGACGAAATGGAAAAAGTTAAATTTTCTTAACTTTTGTCCTTAACGATGTACACTTTTTTTGAAAAACGCCCAACAACGAGTATCTTATTCATTCATAGCCACAATTTTTCACTTTTATTAAGTCAATGTTGCGTTAACTCATCATCATCATTATCAGCCGGAAGACGTCCACTACTGGACCTTCCCCAAGGTTTACCACAACGACCGGTTCTCTGCTGCTGTCACCCAGCGGTTTCCCGCGACCTTTATTAGATCTTCGGTCCACCTTGTGGAGCTTATTTGCTCTTAATTTTCATATATAATTAACAATAACTTCCATTTTTCCAAAATATGACATCATAAGTCATCAGTTTCTTTTCAACTATCGTAACTGCGATAAGAGATGTGTTGATTAAAAATCATAATCTAAATTTGCAACAAAATAAATTTTGCACCGTTTTCTTAATTTTGGCAGAGACAAAGCATCTTGCTGTGTGAACCTTAGCACAGAGTTTGGTTTGAATTCGGTGTCGTGGCCGCGCCGTGAATATTTGATGCCGGAGTCGGGCAGTTTCGGGCTCCTTGCGGCTTCCAAATACTAACGGTTGGACCGTTGAATTTTTATGTATTTGCAATTCGAAGTTAATTGAGATTTGACCTTTTCGAAATAGGGTTGAGATTTATGGGTGAATCTATGATTTCGTATAACCTTTGTATTTGCTTATATCAATGATAGATTTAAAATGCGGAATTTGGGAAGGTGCTTGTAATTTAGTGTTGTTTTTAGTCGAGCTGTATGTTTTATGGGTGAATTGCATAAATATTGTACATAGGTAAGGACCTAATTGATGTCAAAGTTAAATTGAAACAAATTATTTTTCCGTTGTATAACGAAAATTAGCCAAATTCGTAATAGTCATTACACAAAGGAAAAATAATTGGTTCAATTAAACTTCGACATCAATTAGGTCCTTAATTATGTACAATGTTTATGCAATTTACCCTTTTACCACATTTTCGGATGAATTCACTTTTTTATTACTTGTTTATTTGTGACCAGTAAATAATTTCCAGGGAGTTCAAAAATGTTTGCATATTGCCATCGTTAGCTCTGATTGCTAGCACATTGTTTTTTTTCGTTCACATGCTTACTATTTTGGCTGCATTTCCTGCATTATTTTAGATATTATCAAAGAACATAACATTGAGCATTGCAGAGTAAAATGTGTTCATAAGAAATATATAAAATATTTTCACACTGAAAATTTTAATGACAACCGAACGGGTCACGACAGCAATAACTCCAGTCATTTGTTTAATATTGCAAGAGTCCAGTGTGGTGGCAAATTGGCTCAGCTTTATAGTACTACCCCAGGACGTGGTCGACGTGACTGCGCCGTTTACAGGCATCTGTTACTGCTTCGACTGGAGATCTATTGCTGGCGATATTGAGTCGTATTGTCATTGGGATTAAATTCGATTTGTCTTCTAATTCATCAGGTGTCCTGGGGGATAGACAAGAGATTTATTCGAAGAGATTGTTTGCTGCTGGATTTAGAGTTAATTATATTATGGTGAAGTAACAATGTAATTAAATACTTTGTTTTGGCGACTCGTTGGCCTAGTTGGGAGTGACCATGCTTCCGAAGCCAGCGGTCGGTGAGTCTTGGATGTTTTCTATGTATTTAAGTATTAATTTCTCTATCTAAGTATGTTTATCGTTGTCTAGTACCTATAGCACAAGCTTAGAGCTTAGTTTGTGACTAGGTCAATTTATGTAACATGATTGTCCCGTGATATTTCATAAATTGATTTTAGAGATTGAATATTTTTTTTAATGACGTTTACCTTAGTTTTTGCACATTAGATCCATAAGTGTTTTTTTTTATTATGTAATCTATGTTGTACAAATGAATACACTACAATTCACATGCAAAAGGCGAATTTAATGCCGTAAGGCATTCTATACTAGTTATCGTTTGGGCAAAGCAGAGATTGTAGTGGCGGGCGGTGCAACATAGGCTCTAACTATACATACTCTTATCAATATTGGATATTAATATAAATACATAATAATATTATATAAATATGGAGATAAGCCGTCCGTTTGGGTCTGTCCGGATCGCTACCACCATCTTATCCATTAACCACCCGCCAAACAACAGTGTTCGCATTGTTGTGTTCCGGTGTGGGCATAAGACGGTGAAATTACTAGCATAGAGGCATTCCATCTTAGTCCTCAGGGTTGGCAACGCATTTGAGGTCTTACGATTATAGTCTTGAGAATTCAAATGTCTATGGGTCTCAGATTCCACTTACCATCAGGTGGCCTGAGTGCTCGTGTGCCTTCTCTTTAACAAAAAAAAAAACACAGAATACAGATAACACAATCAGAAAATCAAGATGATGTCAATTCTACCTGCAAAGAAATTCGCGAACTTTCTTTTTAAACGCTGTTTGGAGCTTACTTGATTATAAGGGGAAAGTCGTTCCAAAGTCGTGCTGCCTGAAGGGCGAATGAGCTGGACATAAAGCTGGTGAAAGGGATAGAAAGTGTGAGATCGTCAGTGGATCGTAGCTGACACAGGTGAAATCATGCTTGTTTAAAAAAATATCTTAAAATAACATACGACATGGTTTTTGATTCCTTAGCTTCCCTAAAACTATTATAAAGCTGCTCTGTAAATTTATATGACTAAAAGTGCAATTAAGCAAAAACACATCGTGATAAGAATAGAGCTCTCTCTGCGGAGCTCGGACGCAGTTGTTTACATTTATAACTTTATTTTCATCCACCAAACGAAATAATATTCCTAATGTACTTTCAAAACCAAATCTGCACACCACATTATGATTTTTACGTGTGAAAATGATTCATTCGCCCCATTTGTTCCACGGAACGACTTCCGATTAGATCTACATGACATGCTTTATACCTAATTGACCCATCCCTCCCTGAGGTAATGTACATGACATCTGAGTTATGGGCTCATTGATCGAGGCCTTTGACCCTGTGCTGTTATTCATTTACGAATATCGTTGAAATATCATGTCATTGTCTGTTAGAAATAATACATTGGCTACGTTTTTTATGGCAGAAAACTCGAAGGCTTCCTGATGGTGGTGGAATCTGAGATGAGAGACATTTAAATTCTCAAGACTACAATTTTAAGATTGCAAACCCAAGACTGCAAATGCATTGCCAACCTTAAGGATTTGGGAGAAATATTATAAATATCACCGGACAATTTCATACCAATTGACTTGGTCTCAAACTAAGCTCTTGACTATGGGTACTAGGCAACGATTAACAAAAGAAATACCTTAATACATAGAAACATTCCATACCCGCGCTCATCACACAAATATTTGCCCATACCGGAAATTGAACCCGGGACCTCTAGCTTCGTAGTCAGGGTCACTACCAACTAGGCCATCACGTCGTCTATGCATCGATACTAGTCATTTCACCGGTTTTTTTATCCCCACACTGAAGCAACAATGCGAACACTGTTTTTTTGTAATAAGTTGAAGTACAATTAATTATGGTACCACAAGATTCTACCACTTAAAAAGAACCTAGGTTTTAACGTAGAGTTTGAAACCAAAAATCAAGATATTATTTTTGTAACTTGCTGCAAACTTGATAGAATCTCTAATACCAAACCACTGTTTCAAATCTAGGGGTCAGCACAAAATGGCCCGCCAGTAAAGTCCACATCGAGGTCAACGTTGTTGAATTTGAGAATAATACCACCACCGTTCATAGCTATAGCAGACACTATACGGCAGTTTTCCGACTAGTTTCCCAACTAGTTTGCAGGTAGTTGGAAGCTGGATTGAAATTTGAATTTGTTGGCTTTGTGTTTGGAGGATAACTTCGAGTTAACTTTATGATACCTGTGCTTGCTAACAATGATGATACTCTTAACTAAAGGTTGGAAATTAATATTGCAATGCACCGTGTCACCCAACTGCACTTTGTAAGGATATCTATTCGTTTATTACATGTACTCGTATTTATTTTGTGCCGCTGCTATACTGTACGAGTAGAGTACACTTACGTTTCGGATGATCCATACACCAACAGTACCTAGAGTCAATCGTCTTAACCTTATAATTGAAGTGTCAGATGAACACACTTAATGACGGTGCTAACTGTATGTTACAGTAGTATCTATTAATATTTAAAAGTAATAACCGAGCAAGAGCATATCGGACCATGCTCAGTGTAGGGTTTCAAAGCGGTTAAGTACTACAAACATAAACATCAACAAGTAATAACTAATTTTCTATTTAAAGTCAATTGGTGCAGTCTTAGATAATTTTAGTAGGTATAAACACTTTAATCGCCTGTATCTCAAGAACCAATGATGTCTACTTAGTCGTTATAGTTTTCCTTTAAAATTAGTTATATGCTCTTGCGTTTAATTTTTTTCCAGATTTTTAATATTTGTAGTTTAGGTTGTAGGGGGGGGACACTTAAAACGAGAAAAAAAAATACATCCCCACGTAACGTGTAGGGGAGGTACCCTAACAACCCTTTTTTTCCATTCTATTGTACCACTTTGTAGGCGTGACAAATAAGTATGCATATTCATGCCAAATTACAGCTTTCTAGTACTAAGTCTCTGCGCTAGGCTGCGGACGGACGGACGGACGGTATACGGGTTCCTAGTTTGACTACGGAACCCTAAAAAACTGATCTCATTATATTAATAAATAGCTAACCCTATACTATGACTGTGCAGGGTCCGTTCGGATTACTACCACCATCTTATCCATTAACCAACTGCCAAGCAACAGTGTTCGCATTGTTCTGTTCCGGTATGGGGATAAGACAATCGGTGAAATTACTAGCATAGAGGTATTCCATCTTAGTCCTCAATGTTGGCAACGCATTTGAGGTCTTAGGATTGCAGTCTTAAGATTATAGTCTTGAGAATTCAAGTCTCACCAGGTGACCTGAGTGCTCGTGAACCTTCTCCTTATCATAAAAAATCTGTGTTGATACGTAAAGAAAAAAAACCGTTTTAAAATTTCTCCAAATTTTAATCACGTCTGACAACTTGATGTTTCCAGAAGTTTGGTTTTACTTTTAAGCTCTTGACATTTGAAGTAAATAATTACACTTTGATATTGAGATTTACAGCCATAAAGTGCCGCGATAATTTATCATTTTCCTCAAAAACGTTATTGTCAACAACCTCATGCTTTCTTTCCGCAGCGATGAGCGCCAGAGGCTGAACTTCCTCCATTTACAAGTTTCGAGCAGTTTCGCCCTGTTAAAATATTGTCTATGGCCTCTTGAGTTAACAAACGGATAGCCGTCTTCCTTAAACGTTATCTTGCAAATGATTTTAATTTAAGGTTAAAACTTTCGTTCCATTACTCATAACTTTTGAAGTTTGATTTAAATGTTGGTTTTCTTGGGCTAGTGCGCTATAACGACCATGTCAACATCATGAAAATTATTTGTACGTTTAATCTGATTGATCCACTTTACAGGAAATCAAACCTCGGAAGCCTTATGAAGGCTTACAAAAGCAAGTCAAGGTTTCCACCAATTAATCCAGTAATTAAATTACATTCAGACCAGAGAGTAAGAACATAAAGAAATAACAAAAACTTACTTTAAAGGCACTTCTGTATTCATAACTCCATAACTCCTTTTTACTGCCTGTTAGATCACACAAAATAAACGTCGTCACCCAGTAAATTGTCCAAATTGAATAATAAGTTACAAAAATCTCGAACTGCGAATTTCAAACGGAATATTCCCATTTGGTTGTTTGCGGAGTTTTGGTATGCGCGGTCACGCGTCATGCTTCGCATTTAATTTTGCAAGTTTTTGTGTTTTGTTCAGGTGACCTTTGCTAGGTCGGAGAGATCGGGCGCAAGATACAGACAATCTCCATTTCAGCCGAGGCGAATATGAAGAAATGGGGCGTCTATCATATCATCGAAACATCTTTCATCGAATGCATCATTTCATCGAATTTCATTTCATAGAACGCTATTTTCTGCTGAAACCAAAATGCTTTCAGGGCCTAACCTAACCTGCGTAAGTAATTAAGGTTTAATATACCCTGAAAACATTATGATTTCAGCAAAAAACAGCGTTCAATTAAATGAAATTCGATGAAATGACACATTAGATGAAGTGAAATTTGATGAAGTGATGAGTTGTCGAAGAAATGGTACAAATACATTTTGTAAAAAGCAATTTTACTCATTTTTATATGCCCTGTGGTAAAAAATTAGCAGTTATCTTGGCTGTTTGGGTTTTTTCTTCTTACTAGATGTTGGTTTTCATACGCATATTTGCTCTTAGGACGTAGTTCTTCGCTTATCTTGTTTTATTATTATATCCATCATTTCATTTCGTTTTGTTACCAAATCTTCTAATATCTACGTTAGACATTGCTTTTAAAAATAGGTTGATCCTCTTCAAAACACAGGTAAGAAGCTAAATATTTGCGTACTTATTTTCAATTTCTTTTTCAATCCTTAAGAATCAAAAATAATCTCCACTCGCCGCATCATTTTCAAACTTTTAATTAAAATCAAATTTAATATTGCTTTCTTTACTTTCATCTCTTGTTATTGTTTTGTCAACATCTGTAGTCTGAGGGTCTAGTAGATATAAATAAAGAGGCTTCTTTTAAAGGGTTCCGCTGACCTTGGCACTCTCTACAAAGCCTCGCTCTCAACGGTTTGAGCCCTACATTTACATAAAAGCCCTGCCCAGGCTTATTCCGGGCAGGCGACGCTTCGTTTACGTCACCCTAAAAATGTTTTAAGAAGGTCCTTTTGATACGACTAGATACTTCCAAATTAATATGAAATTTCAGAAGCTATCCTTTTTACTCTACTGTTGTTTTACAATCGGGAGAATGTGACAGGCCTAACGTATCGAACTTTAATTTTGGAAGTAGAGTCCCAGGTGTAAGTGCCATGTTTATTGGTCTTGATGATGGGAACGATTACGCTGATGGTGATTGTGATCTTTATTTTTACGAAAGTGGATTGAATAAAGAAAGCGTTGAACGAAGCAATTTTATAATTTTGAACGGGAGATTAAGATTGTATTTTGGTGTTGGGAATCTGTTTATTGTATTTGAAGAAAATGTACAATGACTGAATAGAGGTAGTAAAGAGAATTTCCGGTGAGAGGTATTTATAAAACAGCGTAACTTTGTGTAAAAATATTCTCTGATATTTGTAAAAATCTCGCTTATTGTATTTGGATTGTTGAAAGAAGCAAATAGAAAAGTATATTTTTTATTTCAACATTATCAGTTAAAATTATTGTTTTTATTAAGTTTAAAACCTTCACCATAGTATTCACTTGTAGTTTTTTCGTAACTTTACAAAATTATTTGCAAAATTCGTTGTTCCCAAAAATAATTTACTTGAATCAGATATCGATTGTTTCTTTCAAATATTTCGACTCAAGGTCCTCACGCTTTATTAACGTTTTCCATATCTTGAACACCGATTCTTTGACTATTTACTAACGCATCAGTTTCTAGAAACTTCGTTGAACTGACTGCTCATTAAAATCAGACATTTGACTTAACACTGAGCACTTTGCAGAATAAAGGTTTTTTTACAAAGTTTTCATCGCCTACGTTAAATTTACAGAGCACACCAAAGAGTGAAGCTAAAATGGTTTAAAATATTGACCAAGCACAAAGAAGCCCTGGGGTTTCTTAATGTATGCACATGTTACAAAATATGCAAAGGGTATTACTATTAAATCCTTTACTTAGGGCAAATCCTGTGCAAAATCCACCGAAATTATGGGAAGCGAGTTTGGGTCCGTTCTCTAAATATTATCAAACTTAAACATACAGTGTTGTTAGGTATTATACCTATGCAGTGTTATGTAGTGGATTACACAACATGGTTTCTACAAATTCTGGCAATTTGAGAAATGGGGTCATCTATTTAACCGTTAGATACCATCATCAAACTATGTTTAATTTTTACTATGATTTGTTTTTCTAAAATTGTTTCTTTTTACAGATAAAGATTTCTCATCGTAAATTCTAATGAAAGAAAGGGTTTTTATTTATTTCTTTTACGTGGCATAATGCCAAATTACTGTAAAATTTAATCAGAATTTGTATAAGAATCTCTCCTAACATCAACGTCCCCTGGCATCATAATCACGCAAGCAGGGAAACATTTAAGCGGATGTCTGTAAGTAATCCCGTAAAGACCATTGACCAACCACAGCCCTTCATTTAAATGTGGAACACGCTAATATCGCCCCCTGATCACGCGCAGCGATTAAGATAATGAAGTGCCAATCACCAATTAACCTAAAACCCGATAATTGCCTAGATTCAATGAGTTCGCATTAGTGAGAGTGCCTTGAAACGGAGTAATTAATATGATTATAGTTTATAATTCGGATATGCGTAGAATAATGACTACGTTACCTAGTTATTAAGCCTAATTACCTCCAAGTCCTAGTTACCTATGATTTAAATGTACTGCTCCGTGTTCTGTTTTTTTTGGTGTTCAATAAAGAGTATTTGTTTTTGTTATGGCCCCATCCGGATCAATATTTCTGCAAATAAGCAGTATCACAAATTCAATACCCAAAGCAGATTCAATCCTATCCAGTTAGTAATAAGATTGCAACTGCTACAGGAATTTAGTCTGAGATACTGCCATTTGTCTTTGCATGGCAGATTTAACAAGATAGTTTTTTAAAAGGCAAACGATAACACATGTCATGCCACCTGATGGTAAGTGGGATCTAAGACCCATATGCATTTGGATTCTTAAAGTACAATCCTAAGACTGCAAACAAAATAAAAGACGTACAAAGGCAAACTTATCCCTTTAAGGGCTCTCTTCCAGCTAACCCCTTGAGAGATTGAGAAAATTGAAATATTGTACATTTAGTAAGCAGTTAGTGTACAGTCACAGACAATAATATATTATCCAGCATTGGGCTCAAAAATATCTGACACGTCTTTATTACTGGAGGCATAAGAACGTGTCAGATACTTTTAAGTGCAATGTTGCATAATATATTATTGCTGGTGACTGTACAGAGAGCGTCAGTGGCCTAGTGGATTAGGAGGTCGACTCGTGATCGTAAGATACCGAGGTCGAACCCCCGCGGTCATCATGTACGATGAGTTTTTCTAACTCAAGTCAATTACCTGATGCTTTTATAGTGCTTTCACTACCTATATAAAAGTGTCGGGTAATAAACTTAAGTTAATACTTATAACTACACATCGCTAACTCGTGGCATTTAGGTAGACAGATTAGTGATGAGACTAAATGTCTTTTCAGATAAGATAAAACAATAAATTAATATTACCTACATGGTCTTAACATATCGCATCTTCAGAACAATAGTGACCTAAGTAATTCAGAAATTTTACATTTAGAATTAGGTCTCTATTGTAATAAATTTATAATTTCAAGTTTAAAAGCTGAAACTTTGAATTGGATCACTATTGTTCTGAAGCTGCGAATGACGAAGTAGGTTTGATCACTGGCTTAAAACAATATATATTGTGATTCATTTACTCGTAATAAATATTACAAGACGTGTCGCGAAACATAGTTTTTTTTAAATAATGGAGGAAATCATTAGGGAGCATTTGGAACTCCTACTACAAGGTGACAAGGTAAAATGCACCCATTTGCGATGTCTACATTTAATATGAACAAGCACTTGAAGTCCAAAAAGCACATCACAGAATCATTTGCTACCTCACCTTTAGAAGATTTAGTTTTAAATTTACCATTTAGATTCAGAAACTCATTAAAATAAAATCATGCTTACATTGTCACATCAGTAGTGTGTTAGAAACTGTCAAGGCTACCTAAATGCCACGAGTTAGCGACGTGTAATTATAACGCAAATGTGCAGGTTTCCTCACGATGTTTTTCCTAAACCTGCACATTCGAACAGCTAAGTGTAAGAGGGTAATTGCACAAAAGATCCTAAAGGGATCTAAGTGTATCCGAAAGGGCATATTTGGAAGATACTATAAGATGAAATAAGATAAACAAGAGTACAATTTTATTTAGGAGAACATAAAAAGTAACTAACTATTAAAACATACCTAAATAAAAAAATGTTGTTAATAAAAGAAAAAAATATCTCACAAAGCTACCTACAAATACGCACCAAGTTATTACGAGTAAATATATTTCTTTACATTCAAAAGCATGGGTTGCTTTGAAACCTTAATTTATATAAATCCTTTAACTCTGATATCGCTGAGTTAGTCTTCGGTTTGAAGAGCTGGACGGGTAAAGACTGGATCTCGATTACATGGACCTGATTAAACAGGTAAAACAGTAAACAGCTGGGCTAGCATGGTGCGTGAATTTTACGCGTCAAGCGCTATTTGGATAACATTTACACAGGGATAAGGTTCTACACGGTAAAAACGATATCGCCTTTAAAGTTTTTAGACATTCGCATTCACAAGACTGCAATCCTAAGACTGCAAATGCGTTGCTAACCCTGAGGACTAAGATGGAATGCCTCTATGCTATTTCACCGGTGTTTCCGTATTGTCAACGTTTTCACGTTTTGACAATAATGGCGATCGAGTCAAGAGGATTGTGAAGCGATGCTTAAATCGCGTAGTATTTAAAAATAATTAATACAAATTTAGCTCCGGGCGATAACGTTTAAATATTTATCTTTTATGTTTTATTGACAGACTTTCCGTTAGATTTAAGGCCACATATTCTGCCATGCCGACACAAGAATGAAAAGGGATAGCTTTATATGCTTCCGTGCAAAAACGTGAAATAGAGAGGCGCGCGCGTTTATAGCAACGTCAAATTCAATTCATAACTGTAAACTTTATCACCACAATATAAATTAAAAACTGGTTAACCAGGAATAAGAAGTTATAAATACTAAACTTTTGAATCTATAATCATCGTTTAAGATCGTTGGGTTTCGAAGATTCCCTATGTCTTTTCCCGGAAGTCAAACTATTTCCATATCAAACTTCATCTAATTTGGTTCAGCGGTTATCCGTGAATACGTAACAAATAGACAGAGAGACAGAGTTACTTTCACATTTATAATATTAGAATATTATAACCTCTTACGTTATATAATTTCTAATAACACTCCACTGGGACTAAAAAGGATGTAATCTGCAAGTGACTTTTATCAAAAAAATTGCCGCCGTCGGACGATAGCGTCGAGCGTTTGTCAATTCCAAACAATTTGACAGATCTCGAAAATCGCTTACATGACGTTAGGTATCCATCTTGCCAAGCTAACTGTGACGTGATTATTAGAGTCAGTAGTTACAGGTATATACATACATACATAACATCACGCCCTCATTCCCAGAGTGGGGTAGGCAGAGCTACAGAAACACTAACAACTCTAAAAAGACTTGTTTATAATTCTGTACCCATATTTTACACAATCAGGCCAAGAAGTTTACTAGTGTATTAGTGACAGATTCCAAGCCCATCGCTTAATACTACGAGCCCTTGTTCCCTTAGTCGCCTCTTACGACATCCACGGGAAGACATGGAGTGGCACTATTCTAACCTGGCAACCACACGGGGTATATAGTTTTTAAATAATTATAAATCTAAGACACAACTAAATTCCAGCCGGAACCTCACCGCTCTCTCCGTGCTAACGGTAGCCAGGAACAATTCCAGAGTATCATGGCTCCACGAACCACTCGCCAAACTTCTAGGTATTCCAAATACACAATAACATTCCAGTTATTGTGAATTTATTGTCCGACTTCTTGGATAAACCCGTCTTTTGTTCGCTTTGTGTTTCCACGAAATAATTCTTGTGTTAGTTCTGCTACTGTAATTAGTACTTGTGAGTTACGGTAACTGAATGGCGGTAACCTTACTTCAAATTTAGTCAGTAATTCAAAATAAGTGCACATAAGTTAGGAGTAAGATTAAGAATGGTAACTCCATTACATCACAAAAAAAAAATAGTGCCCTCTCTGCGATATCTCAAATACAACTTATAATTTATTATAGTATCACTTGCAACAGGAGTATTGTTGGAGATATTAGCACTTATAGCAATGGTAAAGTTACCTTTCCTAATTTTTAGTGCGTAACTATGTGCACTTTATTTGAAATAGCACGAAACAAATCAAAAATTGACTCACTCGATGTCGTAACGTAAAAATATTTTACCCTTCCTTTTTGATAATTTGGAATTTTTGCTTTAGTGCCCGAAAAAAATAACAACATGTCAGCGTAAATTAAATGTATGGCTAATATACTTCTGCCAAATAATAGCTTTGTAGTACCAAAACTCTCCGAGTTAAACCGCGCACAGACAGACAGATGGACATGGCGAAACTAGTAGTAAACCCTAAAAAGCTTGTAATAACCCCGGTGTAAAAACTGCATTAGAATACTGTATTGACACCTTCAAGAGACGAACATACTATTCTTTCAAAAGCCCGGTAATATACTATTACATGCAGGGTTACTCCGAACTACGCTAAATGCTTCGTCTATAACAGTAAATAAAAATACCTAATCCCAACTACAGTTCATAATGTACAAAATAGTATTTCATTGATTCTGTTGGATTCAATGAATTCCTATGATCAAAACACCTTATTAAAACCCCCATCTCAAACTAACTAGTTGCATTGAGGTCCCCGATTTGACGAGCATTCGTGCGGTTGCAATGTGCAACAGAAGCATTGAAGGAGCTTTGGGGTTAGAGCTTTGAGCGCTATGTGTTGATGCAGAGTAATCACTAATCTCTATGTCATTGATACTACGAAATGTTGGCCGGCCCATCGCAATAATCATTATTGCTTTATAATCAATATATACAACGCACGTAAAGATACATCTGCAATAAGTAAGTCTTATAACAATTATCTGGTTATGTGCGTAAAGATTACTCAAACTTTGCCTTCGGTTAATAATTAGTGAAAATCTCATTATTTCGTGTACCAACCACACTTTTGCCTTATTTCGCTAACAAGTAAAAGAATATCAACACATCACCTGCTTTCCAAATATTAAATTTACCCCCATTTTCCCCCTGTTCAAAAAGGATTACCTATTCCGTGGAATTTTTCGCGAAATGCGCAAACTTTCAATACGTGCTTTCTTGGAGGAAAAATTCCAAATTATCACGAAGAAAGTGTATGGTAATGTGTGGGAAATTTTTATTTGCTCGGTAATATTGCTAAGAGGAAAAAAGTGAAAGATATGGATGATGGCTACGGACGCTTATTGAAAATATATCACACTGATATTTTTGTTTCTAAATATAGTATTTCTTACGATACAAATAATTGTTTTAAAACTAAAAAAAATCAAGCTAACCAGCATATATACAGGGTAATTTTTTAATTGGTGCACAAATTTTAATATTTGCTTCGCTATTGTTTATCAATAACACAGGTTGTGCTGTTTTTACTCTAGCTTATAAAATATTTGAGATATTGCCGATTCAATGATTGCACTAACTTAACGATATTCATGAACCCTCTAATGCAGTGGTGCGAGGAGAGGGGAGTGTCGTTAAGTAAGTTAATAAACGCATACCTACAGCTTGACAACCCATGTCCTCATTTCTAGTGTGACTTTGTGTCCACACGAGAAGGTAAAAGAGAGATAATTGAAACAAAAAAATATTTTTTTTAATTATTGTGGTAATATATTATATTAACGATACAAAATCATGTGTTCAAATTTGTGCACAGATAAAGAATTACCCTGTATATGAAATATACTCTAGAGAAAAACTTTTATCCAAGGATTTACCTCAACTCAAAGATCAATACCTCATAAATGTTCCTCAACTAACAAATGCTTTACTAACCAGAAGTTTACCAGAAGAGGTGTGAACAATGAATAACATGAGTTCGAGTGAACACGTGCGGGCTGACGGTGATGGATGGCCACCAGGGCTTGCCACTGCACTCAGTTATTTATAAAGGTGGGGAAAATAAAGCTGACATATGGAAACACGCTAAGAAGTGTTTATAACATAGTCCTGAACACATTATTTTAATTCGTGAAGTTGTTGAAAGTTAATAGGTAAAAATACATTGATATTTCAAGCAAACATAACACGTATTTTGATGGATGACTCTTTTTGTGATTTCTGGAGTTATTTTGTATATTTATGAAAACAGAAATGTCTTTGTAATTTAAATGCTACTTATAATTTATCAATCTCTAAATTAAATTTCTGTAAATCACAATGATTACCTCAGAATGGCAGATTATAATGCATTGTTAATTTAGAAATAATCTACTTACGTACCAATAAATAAAATGAAGACTGCGATTTAAGAATAAATGCCAATAGTTACGTGGAAACTGCTTTTTTGCAAGATTATTTTTGAAAGACTATCTAAAAAATGGTCACAAATATCTTCCGAAACGGCTCGACGGATGTAATTATATTTTAAGAGATATAATCAAGAATTCATGTTCTTATTCGATATTTTTTTTATTTTTAAAGCTTTTATACTTACCGTACCAAAGCGAAGCGAGGGCGGGTCGCTAGTATTCTAATAAAACCTTACCAAACTTTTAAAGATGCCACAACGATTATTATCGTTGTTGGAAAGGCAAAGGCTATTATTTAAATGTAAAAAAGCACCCACACACGAGACCTTTCACCCCATTTCCAAGACGTCCAAACAATTACGACGCGCCGTCAGAAAAGGGACTACTTGGTCATCTGTCGTTATTTTATTAGTCATATTACAATAAAAGCATGTCCAATGCGACAGTCGCCGAGTCCCTTTTCCGATGCGTCACACAAAATACTTTCTATTAAAACGGGCTTACATAAATCATTTAAGAAATACGGTCTTTGGGAGTAGTGGAAAATTGATTCACACACGTGCCAGTGTTAATATGAGATTGAATGTCAATGACGAAAGTTATCCAAGCTTACACACGTATATGGAAATGAAAGGATGAAACAATTTCAGCCGTACTGTCGCTTACTCCGCGATAAAAAATGTACGATTGTGGGCTGACTTTATAATAATTTACGATGTAATTCGTAATTCCATCTGGGCAGCGTCCGTGAAATCCCGCGGGAGCCGTTGGTTCCGGAAGGGTACACACATAACATATTCAATTAGCCTGTGCCTCGTAAAGTGTAGAAAACATGCAAAATCCATGTCTTCAAATATGTGACCGTACAGATGTGAGCGTGAATATTTAAAATAGGTAAGAAAGCGGCGCGAAAAAGGTTGAGATAAAGTAGGAAACGCTATGTTTTTGTTGGATGGTCTTGAACTTTGGGAATTGTTAGTGGATCCCCATCCATGGTGAGTAGTTTTCGACCCTTGTCACCATTATATATGAATTCTGCAATCAAATTCTGATTTGCAATGTACTAAGTCGAAACCAAAGATGTCACTTTTATTGATCGTAACTGCTACAGAGAATAATAATGTGGCGACCTAGCGACATCTAGTGACAACTTGTAACAAACAACTCGCTAGCGCCACCAGCGTCAGACAACGCAACTAAATCTGACAGTGCGCTACATCGCGCTAACGAAGTTTCTTCAGTCGGTTGACTTATATACCACTTCCAACTTCATCCAAACGGACTTCGGTCCCCAGGCACAACACCCGCCTGGAGAGAGATCTCTCTATTGTCCTCTCTCTACTACATTGGTGACCCCGACGTGATCCTCTCTCTACCTACATTGGTGACCCACGACAATGGACATTTACGCAACCTGACGACCTTCAAGCACTATGACGCAGTCTCACAGCAAGCCAGACAAACCGCACTGTGCACCACTAGCATTCTGATATATCTCCATGCCTGGTGTCTACAGTGTGCACAATACTCTCATTCAGCAACGCGACTCACTGCGTCCTACTACGAGTACTTCACGGAGCAGATACACGACTCACTGTGTACTCTCCACTCCACTCCTCTTCTCCTGCTACGCTCGCCAACGCGGCTCTGAGCTCTACTGGAGACATCTACTACTACTGGCACTTGCAAGCGGCATTTTCAACGCACAGACTTCACGTCATCCATCACAATCAACCTCCGGTCTCAAAGGGGGGCTGGTGTGGCGACCTAGCGACATCTAGTGACAACTTGTAACAAACAACTCGCTAGCGCCACCAGCGTCAGACAACGCAACTAAATCTGACAGTGCGCTACATCGCGCTAACGAAGTTTCTTCAGTCGGTTGACTTATATACCACTTCCAACTTCATCCAAACGGACTTCGGTCCCCAGGCACAACACCCGCCTGGAGAGAGATCTCTCTATTGTTCTCCCTACTACATTGGTGACCCCGACGTGATTGTCTTCCTACAATAAAAATACGGGTCTGTATTGGAAATTCTAATAGTCATTCATTTGTTGTTATCCGTTAGGTATTATAGTTTTTATCCTAAAGCCATTCCCGCCTGGATTATAAAACTTGTTATAATACAATCCAAACCTAATAAAACCACAAATATATAAAGTAGTATAAAGTTGTCTGCCTTAGCTAAAAAAAAACAGTTTAGGACGTAATGATTATTAAGACTGGCCTTTATAAAAAACACACTTTCTATTTCACACAATCCCCTGTTTGAAAATAGGAAGACAAAAAGTTTTAAAAAGAGGTACTTAGATGAAAATGTATTCTATTTACACCTAAACAGAAATAAAAAGCGCAAAATAAAATTCGATGACTTGGCTACTAAGGGATGCGCGTCGGCTTGGTTTCGATCGTGCCGAAAATTCAAATTGCGAACGCGTTCTTTGTGTATACGAGTATATCGAGGTTTATGACCTATACTTGATCTTGTCTAGGCGATACGTTTGACCGATCATTTTCGGTTTATGTAAATCCACAGAATTTGTTTATTGAAATCTGCCTCTGACATAAAACAAGTGATAAAACATTGACATTAGTGACATATATCTTACGATTGTTGCTTTGACAACGTTTAATATGTAGCGTTTTGTTTGAACCAACTATTTAAAAAAAAATATGCTTGTGTAAATAAAATCTGGGTAATAACCCGATATGTAGTCACCATCTTCATTATGCCTCATACATAAATTACATTAAAAAGAGTTAAGAATTGTAGTTTGAAATAATATGTTTATAAAGTCAACGGTGTTCCTAGATGTACAATTATTAAAGTAATAATGTTGATACAACAAATATAACATTATTTTCAAATAACTGATGTTTAACGTCCACCCCTTGAGTGGTTTACAAATGCCAACCTCCTGGAAAACTTAACTGTAATTTTCTTAACATTATTTTAACTTTGCGGAAACGGAACGCTGCATCGCAAAAAGTAACTGTTAAAAGACATTCTGAAGTTGTCACGGTTCAACAAATTGTTCCCAGGACTTTGTTTATTAAGGAACCCCGTCACTTGCACCGAGGGAGCATCATTACGGGTTTCTGTAGGATTCGGAGGCAGTTTTCATTTACAATTCCAGCTGTGGTGTTATTTATGGAACGTCGACTTTCGACTTTGGATTGGTATGAATTCCATTATGAATTCTTAATTTACCGATCTGTAACCTCACAGGTAATAATAACTTACGTATAAAATTCATTACGTGCGCTGTCTCAAGTGTTTTGCCATGATTTTTATAAAATTAAAGAAAAGGATAATTAAACTAACTAAACTGAATAAAACTATATAATACGAGTATCTTATACCTATTTCCTTACAACTTTGGTGTAAATGATTATCTACATTCATATTTTTTGGAAAAAAAATACAGACAACTTTACTGGGCTGGAATTTTACAAGGTAATAACGATATCGTTTTTGACCTAGTTCCGTATTGTCAACGTTTTGATTACTTTCTCTTATGTCATTTACAATAATGGCGACTGTGACATAAACGATTCTTAAACGCAGACACGTTTAAGAACACGATATCGTTTTAAAGCACCTGTGGTGCTAGACAAGTTGCATTCGACAATCGTTAGCGATTGTTTCGATTGAAAAATGTATGGAATTGACGTAAGTGTCACGTTACTATCTCGGTGGCTTACGTCAATTCCATACATTTATCAATCGAAACATAATCGCTAACGATTGTCGAATGCAACTTGTCTAGCACCACTGAATAGAGGCCCTGGGCTCGGATTCTACACAGTAACAACGATATCGTCTTTGACGTGTTTCCGTATTGGCAACGTTTTGATAACTCTTATCATTGATAATAATGGCGGCCAAGTTAAAAACGATGCTAAAACGCGTCAAACACGATATCGTTTTAACGTAGTAGAATAGAGGCCCTGCAGTGCTAATACTAAGTAATATGTAATGGGTTTCTAACTAAATTTTTCTCACCACAATGAACCCCAAGTTTATCAGGATTTAACATTGTTAAAGATTGCGGTCACAAATCTCTTACAATCCTATCGACATATAACAAACTTCCAGCAGAATTCAAAGTGGCGTAAAGATATCGCGGACCTTGAATGGATTCCAACAATTACATTACGCGAGCGCCTCTTCCATCAAGCCGGCGAAAACTCAGCAAAATATAAGCATAGACGGCAAAATTTCACAAGCTCTTAGATTCCGCATAATATTTAAAGTCCTGATTTGAAAAGATTATCTGGTACGTTACTGGACTAATTAACTCCTGGGCCGATGCACAAAGACCGTGTGCCGGGTCCGAGGGGACGAACGTTTTCATTAAGTCAAATTCTATAGGGACCGTTGTAAACAAATACATTAATTAAGCTGGGGAAATGTACGGGATGTATTGAAATTTAAAAATGGACGGGATTTTTGTGGTGCGTCGTGATTTGGGACTATATATGACCTTTTTGCAGCTATGGTAGCAAATAAACCAGAATTTGAAGAATGAAAATGTGTTTCTGGGTTCAATCAGAGATAGATAAAAAAAGCCGGTCATGTCATGTTGGACTCGCGCACCGAGGGTTTCGTACAAACTTAAAAGAATGTAGAATTAGATTGAGGGACCAACTTGAATTT
Organism: Acleris holmiana; assembly: GCA_949316455.1. NCBI lineage: Eukaryota > Metazoa > Arthropoda > Insecta > Lepidoptera > Tortricidae > Acleris > Acleris holmiana. The sequence continues at coordinate 24,796,825 of OX438764.1, read as the reverse complement.
GTCGTTAACCCATCATCATCATCAAGATCTTAATTCTAGCCAAATTTCAGGATTCAAGGAATGTGGGAAGTACCCTATAAATTTTGTTTGCTTTGAGAGTGTCGAAATATACCAATCTTGCTTTTCTTTTTAACGTTGACTTACAAATTTGATTTTTTCACAGTTCAAGAGATTGTAGGCTTGAGTATATGGTTTTAATGAGGTACATATTAGACACGTCAACAAAGTGGTAAAATAAATACATGAAAAAAATATTTTTAGTGTACCTCCACTCTACGTAACTTGGGTATGTATTATTTCTCTCGTCTACCACATAGTGTGGGGTGTCGTTGGATAGGTCTTTCAAAAATATTGCAAATTTGATTAAGGGATTTTAAAAAATATTATGTTTGAAATTAAAAATACTGTAAATCGGAAAAAAACTTAAATGAAAGTGCATATAACGAATTTAAAAGGAGCACTATCACGACTAAGACGACATCATCGGTTCTTGAAATACAGGCGATAAAGTTTACCTACTAAAATCATCTAAGACGGCACCAAATGACTTTAAATAGAAAATTAGTTATTACTTGTTGTTTTCTGTTTGTAGTACTTAACGGCTTCGGAACCCTACACTGAGCATGGTCCGATATGCTCTTGCCTGGTCTTTAAGGTGAATTTAAGGCACTTAAATGTGAAGAGTTGGTAGCTGTTCCAGCGGTAATATAATTAATGAAACAGCATATCCGTGAATGGAGTGCCTATCGCGTATGGAATCAGTTTTAATTAGGGCCTTTACAACTGGCTTTACGACTGGCTTTGTTCATTATTAGGATTATGCTAATCCGCGTTCCCTATTGGGAGTAAAAGCAACTATAATTAAACTAGTAGTCATTTCAGTCTTTATGGTGACGTTATAAGCAGGGTGGTTCGCGTATTAAACAAAAGTGATCTACATTATTTTTTAACTTTTAGTTTGTGAATGGATGTCGTGTTCTGAATTTTCTAAACGTTTTTTTTAACGACTTCAATAAAGGAGGAAGTTCTCAATACGTCGGGTATTTTTTATGTATGTTTCCCGATTACTCAGACCGCTGGATCGATTTGAAAAAAAAAAGAACTTTTAAAAATATCAATAAGTCTCAGTCCAGTTGAAGTCGGCGTCCCACAATATTTTGACCAAAGGCCGAATTCAGTTGGACTGACCAAAGAGAGAGTTGGTACCGTTTTAAAAGAAGTTATTTCTTGGTTTTAAACACGTTTTTTTTTATATATTTTTTTTTTGTGATCATAACAATAGTGTTATTTCGTTCCACACCTCAATTAATAAGAAATAAGCAATGCCGAGGGAAATTCATTGTGATATATTTAAACAATTTGAATATGCTTCATCATAGTCGTTCAACTATCTTAATTGATGTACCTTAACGCTACCCTTGATATAGGTACCGTTGAGGAGTTCCGGTGGCCACCAGTGGTCTACATCATCAGTGGTCCCGTACTTCCTTAGCTTCACGATATAATAAAATGTCACGTTAATTAAATGTAATGCCTATCTTAATCGCCTGCTGTCATTTTCTAAATTTGGTTTAAAAGTTTACAATAGATATTATTCTAAATATACAAAACAAGATAATGACTGACTGATAAAACAACGCACAGCCCAAACCACTGCGTCTAGAGATTACAAATTTGGCACGTAGGTTCCTTATGAGGTCTAGGGGTGCACGAAGATTTTTATAAATTCATCCCCTAACGGGTTAAGATAGAGGGCGTAATTGGAAACTATATACACACGTACAAAGTCGCGGGCATCTTCTAGTTATATAAAAAACAGTTCAGTGACTGACAGATTGACAGACAAATTACAGAGGAAACTGGTGGGCCTAGGGACCTAAAATTTGGAGGAAATATTCCGTATTCCTGAGGGTGCACTAAGATTGTTAGAAATTCACCTTCAAAGGAGTTGGAATAGAGGGAGTATCAAGAAAGTAATTCTATGCATACGATAGCGTTGTTTGATATGAAATAAGGTAGCTGATTTAATAATCGATACTTGTTAGTTTTTAATTATTTGCGTGCAAAACCATCCTAAACCAAGTATATTACTTATTAGTAACTCCTTTTAAACTACCCTTAACTTTATTGCTGTCGTTCAAAGCACAAAAGTTTGTTTTTTTGTCAAACAAACCAATTTCTGAGAACGACGTACGACGGTCAGATAGGATGCGCGCACGACACATCGCATGCTAACTCGGCGTTACTGGGGCATTACAGCGGAGCAAAAAAATATATGAATGTGATGTCCTGTCTCTTTTCCGCTAAACTTCAAGAACTGTAGATAGAGAAAGAAAAACTAAAGTGTTGGAGCTGAACCCTGTTATGCATACAAGTGCCCTAAACGTGTTGAACGTTTTTTACAATAAAACCATTTATACCGTCACGCTACCGAGGAATCGTTAAAATAAAAACCTTAGATTGTTTATGTTAATAAGATTCCAAAAGAAGTTACTAACTATAAAGCTGGGAATTTACAACCCTTAACAGTACAATAGATGTAAGAAATTCTTGAATTTTCACTTCAACTAAAAATTGCCAAGTCCTAACTTTATGTAAAAAAGGGGTGTAAAAACATTACATCTAAAATGAATACAACGACAGAATGTTTAAGTATATACTCGTATATTCGCTTTGAATGGAGGTTTAAGAAACCCACGCATTAATATCATTTGAACTTTGCAAAGTTTCAGAAAAGTTTAGAGGTTACGAAGGTACACTTTCTAGTTTAAATTATTGCTCAGAACCGGTAAAAAAAAAACCGGTTAGAACCGGTTAATTTCGGTTTTGCTCCGAACTTTTCTAGGAAACGCGAATTTATTTATTTATTTAATCTTTATTGCACAAAAGAATACACTTAGTATACAAAAGGCGAACTTAATGCCGTAAGGCATTCTCTACCAGTTGACCTTTGGGCAAAGCAGAGATTGTAGTGACGGTGCAACATAAGGTGTAACTAATACACATACACTTACATATCAATAAGCTATAATAACATAAATACATATATAATATAAATGTATAATATATAATAATAAGAGGATAAATAGGCGAATGTTTTGAGAACTTTATTTTAACCTTAATTAACCGGTGTAATCCACGACCGGCGAGTCAAACAACTAAAAGTTTAGAACTGAATTAAAACACTAAGCAGCGCTTGTTTATCCGGCGTGACGTAGGTCTGGATAAACCGGTTATTTTGTCTCAAAACCGGTTAATTCGAAAAGAACTATATATAAAGGCTCCTCCAAAAATCGGTTAAAGAAACGGTTTATGCGAACGTAATCGAAATGAAAAGGTTTTGCGTCAAGTACATAATAAAAGTTTTAAATTTTAACCGGTATCCGAGCCCTGCACTAAAGGTAAAGGAGAGCAAGGATTGTATTTATTAATTTATTAATTTAATCTTTATTGCACAAAAGAATACACTTAGTATACAAACGGCGAACTTAATGCCGTACGGCAGTCTCTACCAGTTGGCTGGATTTGCTCCTGCGTTTACAAGTACATGCACGAATTTACATCTTTCTGCTGTCCCATATGTTATTATTCTCTATCTACCCTTTCTCTAACTTGTCCCGAATCTGTCCCCAGTGCGGCATCTCATCCCAGGCAGTGATTGCCCCGTATGCACGGAGGGCCGATTCACCGGGCAAATTAACCGTACAAGCCGTTTCGTCGACTGCTGTGACAAATTCGACCACTTACTCGAGAACTTTCGTAATGTCTGTTGTTTGTTCCAACCTTCAATTATAGTATGCAAGGTCAGGATTGTTTACAAATTGGATGTTCCTAAATGTTATCACTGCCTCGTTTCACTTCGACTAATAAGCACTTCGAGTTATAAGGTTAAAGAGTTCTTGTAAAAATGAGATAAATCTAAAAGAATATGCATCATAGGTTATAGCACACATAGGGTTGCACACACACACACACACACACACATGCAAACACATACACAGAGAGACAAACACTACTTTTTATTTAGGTAATAAAAAAAAACAAATTAAATTTAGGTTTCTACAGTATTTTCTTGGAAACTTAGAAAGTCAACATAGGAGTAGAATGTGTGCTCGAGAAGCCACTCCATAAGCGTTCATTTAAAACAGATCAAGGAGGAAGCTGAAGTGATTGTTTGGGGCAGGTTATTGTAGACTGCTGGGCCCATAAGATAAGTCACCTTGCCGGACTTTGCAAGGCGTCGTTGCACCAAGCGAAGCCTTTGAGGGTTACGCAGAAGCTTACGTAACATAGAAGCCCAAATATCCCAGGACAATGACTAATGGTGAGAGGGTCTAATCTGTGTATATGTATAGTGGTCACGCGGTATATTCACGTAAAACAAAAGTGAGTTCAACGACTTACTGAGTACCGGGTAAGCTTGGATTAATGACCGTAACAAAATCTCCAACAGCTCACATAAATTCTTATAGGCAAAGTTTTTCTTCTTCTTACAGTAAGAAGCTTTTGAAAAGCATTTTTTTTAACTCAAGTTTGGATATTAGTCGTTTTCAGTTTGTTTAATTTTAAAAGACTGACTGATGATTTTATCCATGAATATTATAGTATATCATACTAATCCTACTAATATAAATGTGAAAGTTTGGATGGATGTTTGTTACTCAAATCATGCTAGAACGGCTGCACAGATTTAGATAAAATTTGGCACAAAGATAGATTATAGACTGCAATAGGACAAAAGCTAATTTTCATTCAGAAAAATTGGAGAGTTCTTGAGGGAATAGTGATAAACGACTCCTACGTGGACGGAGTCGCGCGCAAAATCTAGTTCATAATAAATACCTTACTTAATGTCAAAAGGTTTGTAGAAGTATTAAAGGACTGCAAAGCTAAATCAATTGAGAATCCATGTTTCAGCGCTATAGTTAAATAAATTAAATTTGTATAAATTAGTCGCACACGTGGCGTTGGTATTAAAATTAGATAGAGTTTCTCTGGAAATTATCCTCAACAAACGGGAATTCAAATCGGGTCACACTGTGCTCATAATATGAATGATTGCAGATTCGATTGATGATAAAACACCTATACGTTATGCACAAACTTTCATACTCATTACACATTTTTTTTCCTTAGCAAATTATAAACCAACAGCTCTAGACACCTGGCACAACCATGGGCAAGTTAACCAACAGATCAGTCAAACGTGGCCACATTCGGCAATGCGGATAATTTTTAATGACATCATTCCTCAACATTCTTCGCGTCGTTCCTCACAATTTGTGAGTACCTTTCACCAAAGTATTAACAGTATTTGCCGATTTCGCCAAAAATATATTTTGCGGTGTATTCGTCCGGAATTCCCTTGCCGTATTAGGGGAAAAAATGTAACGTGGAGAAATGAGATTCATCTTCATTAAGCCCAAGGTTGCCCTAAACGGACATTCCCCGAGATTTTAGGGGTCCTTCAATGGGTCTATATTAAAGTCTAGCTTTGATGGTGTTGGAATTGTTTAACCGCCTTCCCATTTACGGGTTATTTCATGTAGTGGTACTAAATTTTATATGTTGTCTGTGAAGTGTTCGTATGGATTTCGCATAAACATAACATCTCACCTTTATTCCCAGGGTAGGCAGAGCTACAGAACTAACAACAACTCTAAAAATACTTGTTTATAATTCTGTAACCACATTTTGCACAATCAGGCCAAGAAGTTTACCAGTGTATTATTAGTGACAGGTTGCAAGCCCATCGCATAACAGTACTACAGCCCTTATTCCCTTAGTCACCTCTCACGACATCCACGGGATGACATGGAATGGCACTATTCTAAACCAGTAACCACACGGAAAACCACATGTAGTTCCGCTAAGATATCATCTGCAAAGTCACGGTAATTCTCGGTATGGTCATTATCGTCTGGCAGTTGCGCCCAAGGACATAATAATCCAGGATGCACATTAAAGCATACACAGCTGTCATTTTGTGCAATATCTTTATTAACGTACTACAAAAGTTTGTTATATAGGTATTCGAAGCTTGCGTTCAAGGAAAGGCTGGGCTATTTTTAAGGCTCCGTTAGTCTGAATGAAATAACAGAACCCTTAAAGGATTACTCGTGTGTTTGACGACACGTTGGCCTAGTTGGGAGTGACCCTACCTCCGAAGCCGGCGCTCCGGGCTTCCAATCCCGGTAAGGGCAGATATTTGTAAGATGAGCACGAGTATTTGTTCCTGAGTTTCGGATGCTTCTATGTATTTAAGTATTTATTTATTTTTCTAAGTATGTTTATCGTTTTCTAGTATCTATAGTACAAGGCCTAGAGCTTAGTTTGGGACTAGGTCAATTTTTGTGACATTGTCCCATGATATGTCCAACACCTAGCGGCTGTACGTTATCTATATTACACTCTCGCTTTCACCCTATTTTATTTAAGTACCTCTACCTATGTTTATTTATTCTCTATTTCCATATAAGTATGCATATAATTTCGTTTACAGTTCCCATTACTCCACATATTATTATACGCTCTTACTGTACTTATGAAAGGACTAGCAGCGCTTTCTTCCCGTCTGGTTGCCCTGAAAATCAGCGTCACGACACCGAGTGTCTGACACTATGCTGAGCGGCACCCAATTTGGTGCATAATAAAATAGTTTTAAGTTTAGTTCTCCTGATTAATCTCCAAATGTATTTCATTTATTAGTAGTTTAGTAGTTTGTGTTTTGCATCAAATAAACGATTTTCTTCTTCTTCTTCTTCTTCTTCATATTTATTTATTCATTTATTATATATACCTGTTACAGCCAATTTGCTCTGAATTTACACAATCGATTACGTTGCAATTTAGTACACATAATACAATAAGTATGCATTTCAGTGACACAAACTGTACCGTGTGACATACAAATTAAAGGGCCTGTTTATTTTTGTAAATACAAAAACAAACTTTGGAATGAATACAAAAAATATATCTGTACTCATAGATTACAAAAAACCCTATAAAAATCTGACGGAACCCGCTCAACGCGAGTTCAGCTTGCATTTGTCCAATTACTAGAAAAACATTTGCGATTGTCTGGTTATTATCCTAATTAAATTATTTGCAACTTTTACTCCTGGAAATAACTCTTCGAAACGCTAAACACTAATCTACCACGGCAATCAATCAGCAAAAAAACTATGCAGAACCTCACTAAATTATATCCTCCCACTTTTTCCCTCGGCATTAGTTACCTAGCACCCCCCCGCTCGTTAGCCTGTCACCTCGCCGCCATATTGTCCGGGATCTTTCACAACTTTTCATATTTTTTCACCCGCCGCCTGAGTTCCCGAACGTTATCGAGGATTTATTCGCGTTTTTGCGGCTATTGTAGTTTGTGATGAGTTTCACTTTTCACTTGGACAATAATTAAACTTTTTTTGATCTGAAGGTCTTACTCGACCCGTGGAACTTTGAAATTAGAGCTCTGTCACGTGTTAAGTACACGTTCAGCTTAGTTGGCAGTGGCCCTGCCTACGAAACTAACGGTCTTAGCTTAGGGTTAGATTCCCAGTACCAATAAGAAAATATTTGTGTTATGATCTTATGATCTCGAGTATTGTTTTCTGAGTCGTGTAAGATATTTCCTATGTATTTCTCTATAAAAGTATAACCTAACTAACTAGAAAAAGCGACCAAGTGCGAGTCGGACTCGCCCATGAAGGGTTCCGTAGTAGCAAGTAACATAATATTACAGTTCGTTGTAGCTTTGATCAATGTTTTTATGACGTATTAAAAAACTACTTACTAGATCTCGTTCAAACCAATTTTCGGTGGAAGTTTGCATGGTAATGTACATCATATTTTTTTTTTACTTCTATCATTCTCTTATTTTAGAAGTTACAGGGGGGGGGGGACACATTTCAACACTTTGGAAGTGTCTCTCGCGCAAACTGATCAGTTTAGAAAAAAATGATGTTGGTAACCTCAATATCATTTTTGAAGACCTATCCATAGATACCCCACATGTATGGGTTTGATGATATTTTTTTTGAGTTTCAGTTCTAAGTATGGGGAACCCCCAAAATTTATGTTTTTTTTTCTATTTTTGTGTGAAAATCTTAATGCGGTTCACAGAATACATCTACTTACCAAGTTTCAACAGTGTAGTTCTTATAGTTTCGGAAAAAAGTGACTGTGACATACGGACGGACTGACAGACAGACATGGCGAATCTATAAGGGTTCCGTTTTTTGCCATTTGGCTACGGAACCCTAAAATTACAGTTAATTTAGCTATCGTTGTATAGTTCCCATAGTATGGTCGCCCTTATAAGCTGCGCAGTTTAGTGCATTGTCTTTGTTTTCATGTTTATGTTTGAACTGCCAAAGGTGTTAAAGCGACAAGGTACCCAACTGTGCAGCTGCTTCTTAGGCCGACTGTACATAGAGCTTATTTGGGACTAAGTAAATTATTTTGAGAATGACTCTTGATATATAAGTGTGCCTAAAAAGTGGCGAGCGTACTGCTTTAATAACAAAAAGGCGTCTCATAATTAGGTCAAACATAATCATCTTGAGTAAGATGGCCGTTTAATAAGTCATCGAAGTATTAAGTAGGTATTTCAATACATTAATAAAATTATAGAAGTGATCACACCCTTCATATTTTTTTACGTGGATGCCATATTGAAATTGTATATATCCTATGTCACTTCGACGGAAGACGAACCTAATGATACCTCATTTTGTTTAAGTCCGTCAAAAGTTTAAGCTACAGAGCCTGCCAAAGAAATAGACCTACATACATATGTACATACATACATACGCTCGTAAAACTTATGCTTTTTTAATTTATTGTTCAAGTAATGTACATAACATTTATAATTTAACAAACTACCTCGCCAAACTGACAGTACAGTTTGGTGGCAAGAATGCGCTCATGTTTCACTTAAATTGTTATGCACCTAAAGAGAAAAAAAATAATTATTTACTTATTGTTTTTTTTTTTTGGGAAAACTTATTCTAAGGCAGTCTATCTAGCAACTTTTTTTTTGTCTTTTCTTCGGGCAATCGGGAAAATCTATCATCAATGATCTTGATACGAGCACCTGACTCAAAATCAGTGTACAGTAATCTATCAAAAATATCACGTCACCGAAATCACCGACGAGCCTTATTTGACTCGAGTGCGTATAAACTGCGTGGCGTCTTGATGGATTTAGATGCCTGAAAGATAATATTGTGTCGTAATAACTTATTAGAACCATTTTTACTATGTGTGTTCAGTTAGACTGTATTTGAAGTGTAAGGTATTTGTTATTTAAGGGTCATAGGTAATTATGACAAAGACTTTTCATTCTTTTCATAAAACTATAATGAAATTCGTTTTGCTATTTTGTTAAATATTACCATTATTTTAAGATTATAAAATATTACTTACAAATACGAGGTCAACAATTCATAAATCCAATGCGTATTTTTACCTGAAACAAAAACACATTTCATTAATATATTACACTATAGACACTATACGAAAATATTTTATTTCTTACCCTTCATATTTATATTTATTTATCGCTTTACATGAGTTTATAGTACAGATGGGTCATACACAGATTTAGGTTCCGTCTGTCGTGTGGACACACCGAAAGTTAACTTTTTTAAGGCCTAATTTCCCGCAAAAACGGCGTCAGGACTACTTTTTTTTACGTCAACGAGCACACAGGCCACCTGATGGTAAGTGGAAACTGTGACCCATAGACATTTGCATTCACAAGACTGCAATCCTAAGACTGCAAATGCGTTGCCAACCCTGAGGACTAAGATGGAATGGCTCTATGCTAGTTATTTCACCGGCTGTCTTATCCCCAAACCGGAACAAAACAATACGAAGACTGTTGTTTGGCGTTAGGTTAATGGATAAGATGGTGGTAGCGATCCGGACGGACCCTGCACAAGGTCCTAACTATTGTCCACAGGAGAGACAACTTTTGTTTTTAAGAGTGTGTATGACCCAGTTAGTTCTAAACCTAATAAAAAGTTCAGATGTATGTATAATTTTGTTTTGTAACAGCATTTAGTCCTTCCAAATTTACGGTCAAACATTTACTTAACCCGATTGTAGTTACGATTTGAAATCAAAGATCAATACATCGGCATTCCGCCTCTCCGGAATGGTCAGAGTTCACAACCGAATATGCAGATGTGATTCAATTGACGGTTGCCAAAAATAACGAAAATGCCTGCGCGCAAAGCCTTGCCTTGGCATTTACAATTAGATTTTCCTAGATTGCCTAGAGCACACACAAGACTTTAAATAACCAAACGGCCTTATAGCAGTGCATTTATAATAAAAGTATACAGTTTAAATCACGCAATACGAAAATCTGTACGAGTAACAGCAAGTATTTATGTCCTGCGTTTAGTATATGAATTAATAAAAGATAAGTAGTTTCTAGATTATTCGAAAATCGTTTTGTTTAAGTTCCGCGGAAACTTTTACATGTTACTGAAAACATGAACCTACAATGCGTTCAGGGTGCTGATGGGTCTGCCTAGCTTTAGCAGTGCGTCGGAAATGCTACTTATCTAAAGCTAAATTACTTTTATGCCACCACATTGCCCAGTAACCATCATCTAACGGCGTGAACCATCTTCCCAAAATCTGACCCAAATTAATCAAATCATGGGTACTTTATACTTTAGGGGCCCGCAAGGCGAGTGTAAGTGTCGCCACTCGGGTCCCGTACGTCTTTATTAGGGCTGGGGCTGTGCGCGCGCTGCATGCTAAACAGACCCGTCCAAGGGCCGCTGGTATTCTATAGTGGGAAACTGGACGTCCAAATCCTTGGTAAGTCTATTTTGATGACTGGATTTAAAAGGTCAAACGTGTTGGTTTGTCTCAAAAATGTGCATCACGACAACCGTTATGTACAATTGGGTCAATGTAGAATATCCCTGTGTTGAAGGAATCTATGATGTCTACTTAGTCGTGACAGTTTTCCTTTAAAATTCGTAATATGTTTTTATTTAACATTTTTTCAGATTTCTAGTATTTATAGTTTTGGCTGTAGGGTAGGCACACACTTGAGTCTAACAAAAAATTGCGCTTTAAAGCTTAATATTTCATGAACGGATTATTTAATCGAAAAACTGTTCGAACAAACCCATAATATTTTTCAAAAACCTACCCAACGACATCCCACATTATAGGGTAAAGGAGAAAAAAATACATCCCCACGTTACACGTTATTGTACCACTTTGTTAGCGTGACTAATATGCATATTCATGCCAAATTACTGCTTTCTAGTACTAAGAGTCTCTGCGCTAGGCTGCGGACGGACGGACATGGCCAAACTATACGGGTTCCTAGTTTGACTACGGAACCCTAAACATGGATCCCTATTTCCCTTGGTCACGGCAACACGCATGAACGGCTGGACCGATTTCGCTAATTCTTTGTTTGTTGTTTTCGTAATCGGTAGGAGAAGGTTCTTACGAATGAAAAAAATGTAAAATCCACCGGGAAAGTCAAAAATTTGCAGCGGGGCGAAGCCGATGACGGGTAGCTAATAGATAGCAAAGCTTAAAAATGTAATGTCTATGTAATTTATTTATTAATCTCTTTATTATCTTTTTCTCATTACTTTTCCAAGGTGAATCTATAGACACCTCAATTTTTAAAATCGGTCTAGCCATTTAGGCTACAGAAGGTCACAATGGAACGGACATACTCACAATTACCCTCTTTCTGGATCACTAGGGTAAAAATAAATGATTAATCATTCAACAAAATTAGTTAAAACTATAAATTGAATAAACATAAAGTATTTTTTTAGTTACAAATTTTAAAAGGGCGTTACTGAGCATTGGTTTCCTTGCACATAAGTATCTGTTCATTTAAGTACCTTGTCGCAATAACGAGTAAAGTGAGAATGGCTTGAATGTAGTATATCAATGCCAGCGACAAAATACTTAAATACTAATTGAGATAACAAAAGGAATAAGAAGTTTTATTGATTATGCACTACATCTGTATTCAAAGGACTCATGAATAAAAAATTAAAATACTTTTTTAAAGCCAAGAGAATACGATCAAGGTTGAGAATAACATCCAACGATTGTATGTTTCTAGAAAAACTCTAGAGGGTGCCAATCCGAGTATATTTCATTAAATTGGTGATTAACAAACATAAGTAGGAATGAATGTGTGGTTGCCGGGTTAGAAAGTGCCACTCATGTCTTCCCGTGGATGTCGTAAGAGGCGACTAAGGGAATAAGGGCTTGTAGTACTGTTAGCGATGGGCTTGCAACCTGTCACTAATACATTAGTAAACTTCTTAGCCTGAGTGTGCAAAATGTGGTTACAGAATTACAAACAAGTATTTTTAAAGTTCTTGTTATTTCTGTAGCTCTGCCTACCCCGCTCTGGGAATGAAGGTGTGATTTTACGTATGTGTTTCTAGTAGTAATGAACAAAGATCAATCATATTACATACAAGCCTGTATTATAAAGTCCTGAGGATTTTAATTTTGGTCATTCGCCAAAGGCATTGTATATATTTATACATAAAAGTAGTTTTTCTAGCAATTAAAAAACCTTTAACGTACAAACAATTTAAATTTATGAGTCGGTCCAAATGTTGCGTAATGTTCGAACAAACAAACAGAAAGACAAAAAGCCAAATTCGATAAAAACTGTTAATATCTTTTGTACAACGCATATTTTAAGAACAGTTTTATAATAGTAAAGATTAAGGTTTTTAAATTTCACAAGAATTATACGAAAAAAGTTGATAAACTTAGTTTGTATGGCTTTTTCAGGAATCAGCTCTGCCCTCCCAAGCCAATAAGCAGTATCTCGAATTCAATAGCTAAAGCAGATTCAATCCTATCTTGTTGGTTATAAGGTCGCATTTGCTATAGGAGTTTTGGCTGAGATACGGCTATTTGTGTTAGCAGGGCAGAGTTAGTGATTTTATATTTGTAGCAATAAACTTTAAGAAAAATAATTACGGCATGAAGAACGCTTTTTCATTGAATGCACTCACAGTTTAAAAAAAACAAATCATCTTACTATTTATAATGCCTTTTTAAAAAAAAACTTAGGTATAGTATAAAACAAAGTCGCTTTTTCTGTCCCTATATCCCTATGTATGCTTAAATCTTTAAAACTACGCAACGGATTTTGATGTGGTTTTTTTTAATAGATAGAGTGATTGAAGAGGAAGGTTGATATGTATAATACTTTAATCCGGAGCGAAGCGAGGGCGGGTCGCTAGTTTCTAAAATAAAGAGCTTGTCCTACTTCCCGTATCGTAAGACTTCATCCTTAATCCAATATCTCAAAATAACATCATACATTGCGACATCGCCTCCCTGTCCCTTGGGTACTTGGATCTAGCCTGGTAATTTACCACGACGTGTGATGCTTAACATCTACTCTCGCGCCTGTCTACTAAGTTTTTGCCGTCGCAAGCAATAAGCAAACTATCTGTAACCACAAAGCGTTATAACTGCGTAAAGGGACTTGACAAAGAGAAGTGAAAAGTGAAACAAGATGGAATTAGTTTCTTCGTCCACGCAACTTGGGAACTGCAAGCCTACTTTGAAAATCGAAGTTCAAAGCTACGTTAGCTCCATACCTTTCCCTCAATCTAATCACTAATGACGAATAAGGATTAGGGCATCTGGAATTCGATTTTTGTGCTTTACTATAACTATTTCCGTGTGGTTGCCGGGTTAGAATAGTGCCACTCCATGTCTTCCCGTGGATGTCGTGAGAGGCGACTAAGGGAATAAGGGCTTGTAGTACTGTTAGGCGATGGGCTTGCAACCTGTCAGTAATACACTGGTAAACATCGTAGCCTGATTGTGCAAAATGTGGTTACAGAATTATCAACAAGTTTTTTAGAGTTGTTCGTAATTCTGTAGCTCTGCCTACCCCACTCTGGGAATAAAGGCGTGACTTTATGTATGTATGTACAATAACTATCCGATCTGATTTTTAAGGATAAAAGTACCCTAGTAGCCTTTGTTCGTATTGTATTATTGTACTAGCATCTGCCCGCCACTTCGTTTACGTAGATTTCAAAGATTTTTTTAAATTTCTTATAAAAAGTAGACTGTGTTAATCCAGGATATAAGTTCGCATTTGAACATCTTTTTTTATACAACGTGTTACAAAATAATCCGTACAAAAGAAATGACAAAAGTAGTGCCAACCCTTATTAAATAACGTCAGTTCAGTATGTTAGGTATACAGTATACTAGGGTTGACACTACTTTCGTAATTTCTTTTTTACGGATTGTTTTGTAACACGTTGTATTAATTGTTTTTTTTTTTGTAAAATAAAGTCCATTCCAAATTTCATCCAAATCCGCTCAGCCGTTGCAGCGTGAAATAATAAACTAACAAACACACACAAACTTCCTCATTTATAATATTAGTAGGATTCTCCTGGCTCTCAACTCTCTTTGTTTCATCGATCGGTTGAGCCGTTGGACCATAAACACGGAACAAACAAATACAATTTCTTACTTCTAATATTAATAAGGAATTGTCATGACGAAATTAAGCATGTTGCCTACCCTTAACAGCTAAACTAAGCTGACCTGGGCTGGGATTCTACACGGTAATAACGATATCGTCTTTGTCGTGTTTCCGTATTGTCAACGTTTCGATAACTCTTATGTCATTTACTATAATGGCGACTGTGACATAAACGATTCTAAGACATATCAATCGCGATATCGTTATAACGCAGTATAATAGAGGCACAGGGCTGGGATTCTGCACGGTAATAACGATATAGTCTTTGACTTGTTTTCGTATTGTCAACGTTTTGATAAGCCTTATGTTATTTACTATAATGGCGACTGTGACATAAATGATTCTAAGTCACGTGACATAAACACTTCAAACGCTATATCGTTATAAGTTATAACGCAGTAGAATAGAGGCGCTGAGCACCTAAGCCTGTCACATGGACTCTGTCTCTTGCGTTTAACCTGCTTACTATAGGTGATATATTTCTTTTCAATAAAATTTGTCATTGATAAGCAGGTTTACCTATACCTAGATTATTGAGAAATCATAATTTTCCAGTTTTGCGACTCTCATATTATCATTATGGATAGAATTCAAGCAAACAAAACACAAAACCTTTTGCTTGCCTAAAAAAATATTTCATAATAAATATTCTTCATCCATAAAAAACATCCGTGTCCTGTCTTTATATTTGACGTACGTACTTAACAAATTTACGTCCACATTTTCAGGAAAAATACTTTTGACGTCATTATTTTTAAATCCCAGGTGAGCCATTTCCCGCCATCACCCGTGATTATCATCACGGAGTCTCGTTACAAACAAGCCGGAGATTTATCTAATGATCCGCCATGTTTATACAGAACAATGGACTTAGTGAGTATTATTTTCCGTTACCAAAGCAAATAAAAAGATCAATGCGAAGGGAATATCTAAAGTTACTGAATTTCAAGATTTAAATAAATAAATAAATCACAGGACAATGTCGCACAAATTGACCTAGCCCCAAACTAAGCTCTTGGCTACTATGGGTACTTGACAACGATAAACTTACTTATATAGATAAATATATACTTAAATACATAGAAAACATCCAAGACTCAGGAGCAAATACTCTGCTCATCACACAATTATCTGCCGTTACCGGGATTTGAACCCAGGACCCTAGCTTCGAAGGCAGGGTCACTACCAACTAAGCTAGCGAAAGTGACACTACGCTTTCAACTTTCCTTGTTGTCTACTGCTCAGTCAGTCAGAAAGTTTGTGAACTCAATGTTAAAATTTAATTAAAATAAGAAGCAAAAGTTTAAAATTTTGATTCTGTTCATCTTGCAGTCATTACGCCGTCATAAAAAACTAAAGCCAAGGGGAAAACGGCAGTTTATTAATTACATGCGCCACATTGCGTACGGTGACGAGCGTAAATTAAAGACCCATTTAAAAAAAACTGCTTCAAGTTGTCAATGTCCTTAGAGATGCCATGTCATTTGTAACTTACAGGAAACTCAACCTTATGGCTGTAGAATGTCAGATTGACTTTGGACCAAATTCTTCTTCTTCTTCTTCTTTTTTATTAAATGGCGGTCCACACAGTGATTTCGCCAATGTCAAGTGAATAGAGTAAATCAGTAAACAGAATAAATCAAAAGTAAAAGCCGGGCATTTTTCAATCGGCCATCCTTGGACCAAATTTAGGCCACACAAAGCCTTTGACTGTTCAAAAGTTTTTTAATAATAATAATAATAATAATCATAGGACAATCTCACACAAATTGACCTAGTCCCAAACTAAGCTCTAGGCATGTACTATGGGTACTAGACAACAGATAAACGATAAACTTACGTATACATATAGAGAAATAAATACTTAAATAAATAAGAAACATCCAAGACTCAGGAAAAAATACTTGTGCTCATCACACAAATATCTGCCCTTACCGGGATTTGAACCCAGGACACCTAGTTTCGAAGGCAGGGTCACTCCCAACTAGGCTAGCGTGTCGTCAAACGTAGCGTGTTTTTAATAAACATGTCTAAGCAGCTAATAACTGAATCTTTAATCGACGTAAATTATTTCATTAATACTAATCGCTTACATCCTAGGATCAATTTAAATCCTTTTGAGTAGGTATTACAAAATGTTTATTGTAAAACTAATGATTTTTTGAGATAAAATTATTTATTATAGAATCAAGTATTTAATAAGAAATGAAACCGAGTTATAGGATAGGAAACAAGTCGCATGTAATGTAGGTTGTTATTTATTTACGCCGCGAAATCAAAATGGCGCCTCCGCGACATAACGTGTTTTTATTTAATCTCGGACAGACGTGGATGTAAGCTGGGCCTATAGTATATTCAGGTGCGTTAAAACGATATCGTGTTTGACTCGTTTAAGAATCGTTTATGTCACAGTCGCCATTATTGTAAATGACATAAGAGTTATCAAAACGTTGACAATACGGAAACACGTCAAATACGATATCGTTATAACGCAGTTGAGCCCTGGTAAGAGTATTATAGTTTCATTTAACTTAGAAGGATAATAATGTTTTATTTATTCAGACTGACAATAAATAAAAAGTAAAAAAATAAATTATATTAATACATTTTTATTTTAAATATTTTGAACAACTTGTGGTTTTTCGCTCGCAGTGTATGTAGAGACAAATATATTGGTTAGGGAGCCAAAATGATACAATTTTTCTTTTTTCAATTTTTCTTAAATTTAAGTTACGGGGTCAGTTTGTTTGCAAATGTGTAGGCCATTCGTATTTGATATCATAAGAGTGGCATTTAGAACTACCATAGTCACTGAATGAGATAAAAAACGACTCCTGTGGCCCGTTTCACAAAGCTACAACTTAGAAATTACAAGCGGAACTCTCTTTCTAGCAAAAGGAGTCAGAATGAGACTTTCGCTTGTAATTTGTAACTTGTAGCTTTGCAAAACGGGCTACAGGGGGTAGATTTTTGAATCTCATTCGGTGACTACGGTAGTTCTATTTAAATGCCATGCTTATGATATCAAATACGAGTGCCATGTACGTGAAACGGGCCTCTGATGTAACTTAAGCTGAATGCTAACAGGTACAGGTAGAGTATAACTGACACACAACATAATAAAAGAAAGAAAGAAAACGCGATGTTCGCACTCCCTAACAACTCAGGAAGGTTAACAAGAAGGCGTAATGGTCCACTTAGCATGTTGATTTCAATGGAGCCAGTTTGCAGTAGTAGGTACGTACTGAAATGTTAACGATAGGTTAACCCAGTACGTCAATGCTATTGCTTTCAAGGTACGTTAGCTCTGACCAATGGCCGGCGACGGACAGACAGATTGCCCTCGGTGCACTCGATTTGTTAATGTAGTTGAAGATATATAGTTCAACTAGTTATACACTCCACGTAAATCTTTTGCAGCTTAAATTGTTTAAATGATAAAATATATTAAATGACATGTCTTCCCGTGGATGTCGTAAGAGGTGACTAAGTGAATAAGGGCTTGTAGTACTGTTAGGCGATGGGCTTGCAACCTGTCACTAATATACTAGTAAACATCTTAACCTGATTGTGCAAAATGTGGTTACAGAATTATCAACAAGTTCTTTAGAGTTGTTGGTGATTCTGTAGCTCTGCCTAACCCACTCTGGGAATAAAGGCGTGACTTTATGTATGTATCAAATGACATGTCATTTCATCACAATCTTAGGGTTTTAAAATTTTTATGATAAGTTAGTAAAGAATAACAAAAATGTTTATTTATTTACTTCCTCTAATATAGTATACTTTTTACCATACACTCTTCGCCAAACTGCGGTAGTTTGTTGGCGAGTCCTTAAAACATACATTACTGACTGTGTACCTACTAATAGGACATTTTCAAAAAAATAATACATAGAAAAGGGCTTTAATTAAAACAAAACTTAATTGATTCCTTTGTCTAACGAAAATTACCCATATAGTTTGTATGACTAACTTTCGTTACACAAAGGACGTGATCGTGATTTTTGTTTTCATTAGCCCTTTAACTACGTTATATTTTTTTGAAAATGACCCTTTTATTAATACACATAACATCGCGGACAACAGGACATAACAACAGTGGGGTAGGCAGAGCTACAGAAATACCAACAAACTCTAAAAAGACTTTTTAATAATTCTGTAACCACATTTTGCACAAGAAAGCCTACTTATGAGTACAAGTCCTTATTCCCTTAGTCGCCTCTTACGACATCCACGGGAAGACATGGAGTGGCATTATCCTAACCCGGCAACCACACAGGGTTAGGGTTATATTAATTAAAATGAAAAAAAAAAGTAACGTCAGACAAAACGTACAAATGAAAGCCATTTTCTTAATTTAGTCTGCCCTCTCCGAGGAAGGCACCTGTCAAACATATTTAAAAAGACGGTGTGATCTAAGAATGAGATGCTTACTTATAATACCTTAATACTTTATTACTTTTGACTTAAAGGTTTTAATTTAATGCCTGGGTACTGAGCAATATCATAGTGGTGGCAAACTTCCCCTACAGAATTAGTCAGCTGGCAGACCAGACCAGCGGTTCCGTGGTTAAATGATCAAACGGGCCAAGATCCTTTCTGCAAACTTTACCAACCACCGAAATCAAAGATGTTATATTATGATACCATTGACGTAAATTGCCGCATGGTCACACCTATTTCAAAGACGTTGTCAATTGAAAGTCATTAGCTATAGTAGAAAGCAACCTGTCTGGTTTTGCTAGATAGGTTATGCGGGAGAAAGAGCTGGATGGAACCGGTCAGCATGAGGTAGGAGGTCTAGAATGACCTTGTTTAAAGGGAACTAGTCAAATGGATGATAGGATTTAATCTTATTCGGCAAATATATTAGGAATTGAAGCAGGTCGTAACTTTTTTTTAAATCACGCAATAACATCCAAACCTTTAATAAAGCTTAACTTTGCCCAGACTTAATCTCAGGAAGTTGCTTCAATGCAGTGTTCGTGGTAAACAAGAAAACAACCGGATCACAACTCGTAAGTTTCCTTAAGCCTTGAGAATGCTTCGTTAGGCCATTCAAACTGAGCTTCGGGCGTGTTCGGGCGTCGTCGGCAATCTCCGGCGATTCTCGGCTCCAGTCGGCTACGCTCGGGCGCGCGGATAAACACAATTTGCGACTCCAAAGTGAATTTGTAGACGCAGTGCTCTGTATTATGCTAGTAATGGTGCATTCAGTTCGCGACTTTTTGAATTTAATTATTAATTTGCTTCACGGAACAAGATTGCGAGTTGACAAGTTGAAGAAAATGTCTTTCCAGGTTTGTGCGACGCTAACAAGGTTGGCAGGTGTTTCTGTTTTTCTTTTAATTTTCGAGTGTATGTTTTACTTGTATGATAATATACAACGTGTTACAAAATAATTCGTAAAAAAGAAATTACAAAAGTAGTGTCAACCCTTATTAAATAACGTCAGGGCCTCTATTCAACTGCGTTGTAACGATATCGTTTTTGACCTGTTTCCGTATTGTCAACGTTTTGATAACTCTTATGTCATTTACAATAATGGCGACTGTGACATAAACGATTCTTAAACGTGTCAAACACGATATCATTTTAACGCACCTGAATAGAGGCCCAGTTCAGTATCTTAGGTATTCAGTATACTAGGGTTGACACAACTTTCGTAATTTCTTTTTTTCGGATTATTTTGTAACACTTTTATAACTATTTTCTAGTTTATTTCTGTGATTGCACGTTGATTTTTAAATGGATTTACGTTATATTTAACCGTTGCTTTTTTGTCTTTCAGTTTTTAGTCTCTAAAACTGTGCTAAAAAGATTTTACAGTGAACGGAAGTAGCTCACTTTACTCCGAGGAGATCGAGAATTGCACAATTATAAAAAAAAAAGTATGGATAGGTCAAACGAGAAAACAAGCCACTTGCCCTGATGGTCAGTGGATTCTGAACCGCATAGATATTTGCAATCTAACATTGAAATCTTAGGATGATGACCTCAAGATTGAAGATTGAATTCAACCATTCTAGACAGACAGGCAGAAGACAGTTTCACCGATTGCCTAACCCCTATGGTTGCCAATAGTATGGTAGTAAGAACTGTCTCGACAAAACTTGAAATTTCTAAAATTTCCTTTTATTCCTTTACACGGCATTACGTATCTGATAATTATGAAACAAAACTCATTACTCAATTATGTATGTATGTATATATGTAAACACTTTATTGTACAAAAGAAAAACCAAAACAATACAAAAAATAAAAATAAAAAGATGTACAAAGGCGAACTTATCCCTTTAAGGGATCTCTATTTTATGTATCACTTCCTCATTTTGTAACAATAATGGGCCTCTTGTCAACTCGGTAGTACATAAATCTAAACCATTGGAAGTAATTATGGTTTCTAAGTCGACCACCAAAGTTAAGTAAATGAGATTCTACGCAACAATTCCAAAAACAATATAGTTTTACCATTCTAGAATCTCAGCCGATGTTAGGTACGGTCAAGGACTTTAATTAAAATACACCTGAAACCTGTCTGTTTAGTGGTGGTAGGACCCTGTGCAGGGTCCGTCCGGATCGCTACCACCATCGTATCCTTTAACCACCCGCGAAGCAACAGTGTTCGCATTGGTGTGGGGATAAGACAACCGGTAAAATTACTAGCATAGAGGCATTCCATCTTACTCCTCAGGGTTGGCAACGCATTTGAGGTCTTAGAATTATAGTCTTGAGAATTCAAATGTCTATGGGTCACAGATTCCACTTACCATCAGGGGGCTTGAGTGCTCATGTGTCGTCTCCTTAAAAAATGACAGCGTGAATAATTCATTTTAGCTTTATTTCATGTGGTTTGACGCTGTCATTACGACAGGGTGGCATAGTGGCATAACAATAAAATTAAAGTCCTGAATTAACTAATTTAGGCCGTAAGGGGTTTGTTCACTACTAACAATTAATATAATTATCGTTAACTTTTTATATTTACTTAAAGCCTCACATCCGCTTAAAGTACAAATGTACAGAAAGATACACATAACGGCTTAATTTAAGTAATGGTCGTGCTAACTCGTTGAAAACTAAATTATCACGGAATCGGCCGGGCGGGCGGTAACTCGATCGAATTAGCGCCGAGAGCGGGGGATGGTTTAATGAAAACATTGCGCCTACTTACAAAATAAACTATTATTAAAGCCCATTTCCATTATACAACTTTCTTGTACAAGAATCGGCAATAATTGTATGAAATGCCTAAACGGCGAAATAATTAGACATAAAACCAGATCGATGAGCAGGGATAGACAGTTTAAGAGCACGGGAAGACAGGAGCTCCCATCTCGGACGGGTTTTAATACCACTTTGTACTTCTTTCTATTCTTAATGTGTAGTACTCATCTTCCATTTCTCCTTGTTTCATTTTAGGTACCTCGGGAATATCAAATACGTCTCAGACTAGACGTATAAACTGTATCATTTCAAAACTTTTTCCTGCCACCCCTAATCCTTCAACTGATGTTTTGTAAATAATTCAGCCGCCGTATATGAAATGAACAGTTCCACGTTCAGTTGTAATCTGTTTACTAGTAACGGTTGGTTGTCTTTGAAAATGGAGCTATCTTTTTTTTTTTTTTTATGTTAATGAGAAGGCACACGAGCACTCAGGCCACCTGATGGTAAGTGGAATCTGAGACCCGTAGACATTTGAATTCTCAAGACTGTAATCCTAAGACCTCAAATGCGTTGCCAACCCTGAGGACTAAGATGGAATGCCTCTATGCTAGTAATTTCACCGGTTGTCTTATTCCCACACCGGAACACAACAATGCGAACACTGTTGCTTGGCGGGTGGTTAATGGATAAGATGGTGGTAGCGATCCGGACGGACCCTGCACAGGGTCCTACCACCACAAATCTATTTATTTGTTACTGACTCAATAGTACAGTCATACATATATGACTTCTTTAATATCAGAGACATAAATAAGAGTATGACATGTATTTTTAAGAGCTGTGTTAGATAATGCATTATTGATGGTGATTTTAAACTAGTTTTATTTCACCAAGTAGATAATTATTTTTGCTCGTTTTATCTACAACTTTTAAGTCAGGAGTTCTGTAAGTACCTAGGTACAGTCAAAGACCTTAATTGTTTTGCCACTATGGAATCCTGTCATAATGACAGCGTTAAGCATAGCTTTCTTACATGTGGTTTCACGCTCGGCTGTCATAATAACAGGGTTCAAGGGCGTATCAATTAAAGTCCTTGCGTGTACTGAGGAACAAAACCCATACATAAAAAACTAGTTGTGTAAACTTTAAGAATATGTATTTAGTACGGTCGTGGAATGAAAAGGTTTATCAATATTTGACTCTATTTCAATTAAGGCTAAGGCTAAGGCAAATAGCAGTATCTCAGACAAAACTCCTGTGGCAAATGAAACCTAATTACTGAGGAGATAGGATTGAATCTGCTTTAGATATTGAATTTGAGATACTACCGATTAACTTATGAGGGTAGAAGGTCCAACATTGACCCTTTTCATGCCGCAACTATTACATAAATTATGGTTTTCTGCGTAGTCATTTAACGCTATTTATTCTGGTATAATAATAAATTGGAATGGTCCCAGACTAAGCTCTAGGCTTGTAGTATGGGTACTAGACAACGATAAACATACTTATGTAGAGAAATACATACTTAAACACATAGAAAACATCCAAGACTTAGTAACAAATATTCGCGCACATCACACAAATATCTGCCCTTACCGCAATTTGAACCCAGGACCGCTGGCTACGGAGGCAGGTTCACTCCCAGGCCAACGTGTCGTGTAATATTTTAATGAGATGAAAATTATCTACAAATCTCCTTCAACAAGGGAATCGCTTTCCCCACATCAAAGTTCAACGAGTTAGCCGTGATAGAGTCAGACAGATGAACAGGAAAAATAAAACGCAGTAATAATATTGTTAGAATCTAGCTTTTGCGCTCATCTCTGTCCGCTTAGTTACTTACGGATATTCCTTATAGAACTGTTATAAGTGTTATGCTGTTAGCGAAATTTTACAAATGATACTTCGATGAGTTGAAGCCTTGGACCATAAAGATGGCACAAACAAACACTTTCCCATTTATGTTATTAAGATAAGGGGTTATTTGTAATAACTGTACAGGAGCTTCCACTTTCCGAACCGTTAGGGAAGTTAGCTAGTTAATGCTTTACAAATAATTTAGCCGGCGTGTATGAATATTAATACAGCCCGAAGCTACCCTCTTTAATTTATTCACAACTACCGTTAGGTTGGCATCTGTGGAAGTTTGTTGAAAATACAATATTATTTACATAACATTAAAAAAAAACCTAAAATAATGGCCATCCCTTCTTTGAGACCTGTTATAACGGCTCAACCGATTTTGAAGAAGAGACCTTGCTAAGAAACATCCTGACTGAAATAGCTTTTTAAAAACAATACTTTGTCCAAATCGGTTAATTCGTTTGGGAGATACGATTCCGCAGACCGACACACACACACACACATTGGTGGGGGGTTTAAAAGTACAACAATACATATGTACCTATTCCGTCAAAGTTATTTTTTTATTATAAGGAGAGGGCATACGAACGCTCAAGCCACCTGATGGTAAGTAGAATCTAAGGCCCATATACATTTGAATTCACAAGTGGACTAACAATAAGATGGAATGCCTCTATGCTAGTAATTTCACCGGTTGTCTTATCCCCATACTGGAACATACAATGCGAACATTGTTGCTTGGCGGTTGGTTAATGGATAAGATGGTGGTAGCGATCCGGACGGACACCGCACAGGGTCCTACCACCACTAAACCCTAGTTTTAATAGAAACTGCGCTAAAATAAAAACAAAATAACGTTGCCATTTTAATGATATGTATAATAAGCCGAAAACGCAAGCTTTTTAGATTTCGAAACCATACCTTTTTTTATGATACGGCTTTCAGGTACTTCTACTGGCAGTGCGGGCTACTTACCGTTTTTTTATTTCTTTAATGTCAAATGAATAAGAGGTACTATTAAGTTAACAAGAATCAAGCCCCTGAATTACTAACAAATGTGTGAACATTAAGTAGAATTTCCACTTAATCCTTAATCTGTTCCGGCCGGAACAAATCGGTCGAGCAACCTGAATAATAATTACAATTAAAATCACAATAAAGGCTTCAGACCTTTAGTTTTGGGCGAATGCTTTATCATAACTTACTGTCTTATAAGCCAGGCTTTGCTAAAGGCGATTGCTGAAACGTTTTGAATTTAACATATATATAGATAAAACCAGGCAAGAGTATGTCGGAACATGCTTAGTGTAGGGTTCCGAAGCCGTTACTAATAAACACAAAAAATATCCCAAAAAACTAATGGGCAAATGTTCTATTCAAAGTTATTTGTGTTGTCTTATATATGATTTTTAGTAGGTATAAACACTTATCCGTCTGTATCTCAGGAACCAATCCAATCTACTTAGTTGTGATAGTTTTACTTTTATGTTCGTTTCTATAGCTTTAATTTTTTGACGATGAGTTTTTGGCTGTAGGGACACGTAACTCTAGCAAAAATATATAAAAAAACATAGCTCACACGAAGTCATAAAGAAAAATAAATAAATAAATAAATCGGAAAACAATGTCACACCAATTGACCTAGTCCCAAACTAAGCTCTAGGCTTATACTAGACAACGATAAACTTACTTATATAAAGAAATATATACTTAAATACATAGAAAACATCCAAGACTCAGGAACAAATACTCGTGCTCATCACACAAATATCTGCCCTTATCGGGATTTGAACCCAGGACCCCGGGCTAGCGTGTCGTCTAAAAATACATTTGCTTTGATTGCAATTTGGTATAGTTCCTTAGGGGATCAGCTGGGTTATTGTCTATTAACCACTGCATGAGTGGATACCCACTAAAACCCCTGGCGAATGGACCTCTGGAGCTCTGGGACCTTTTAAATGTATGTGCACCAGTGTTGCCCACAATCTGACGAGGCCTTAGGGCTTAATATCGTAAATTGTTTGTCATTTATCCAAGTTCGCAATCTTCAGTGCTTAAATCTTAGAAATTAATTTCTAGTAAAAACAGTGAGTATATTTTCAATCCTATCAAAACGAACTCTTACCAAGTAAATTCAAAACACCGCAGGCAAATAACTTAAACCAATAACATTCGCTATCTAATATTAGGTTTTGCAATTTACAACGTTTAAGTCCCTCAGGATTCAGACCTCACGATAACGCCTGGAACCAGGTCGAGGCAGTGTAGGTCATCCCTCCAGAGACCTGCGCGTGCCTTTGTCTTGGGAAACAAAATCGTGTAATCTTGCTTTACACCTAAGTAAATGATGTAAGTTGCAAGATAAGAATAAGAACATTTAGAGGTTTGTTCACGTGAAATGTCTATACATTTTTTAAATTTCATTTAAACATACCAAGTTAAAAATACATAATGGGTCATATATAAACTAATGGTCAAAATGAAACCGTTAACTTATCAGTATTTTTATAAAATAAACCCAACCTGACCTAAATATTTCCGGTTTTATTGAAATAAACCCATTACGTATTTTGAACTTTGTTCTTTATGATACGATCCCGTTAGAAATGTCAAAATAAGTTTACATTTTGTGACAGAAACCCAGATTTTATCATACAAACATCTTGAACCTTGATTATTTTGCTACTTTCGAATACATTTATCAAAATTTAACATAATATAAGAAGCATTAATTTTACTTTTACCCTGTTGGAAAAATTCACTCGCAAACTATCAAAATCTGTACACCCGTCAACTGCACGCTGTGCACGCGGATTTGCAGATCAAACAGGGGCTCACAGGGCTATCGGGCGAGCGTGCAAACATGTGCGGCCGACCGTACCGCCGGCGCCGGCGATCCGATGTCAGGTACAGTAGGTATACATTCTATCTGATGGGCCTAGATAAGTTGCGTTGAATTTTGAGTGCAGAAAACTAACAAAACAATCAGAAATTGACGTTACGCCCTGCGTTTGCTTCTAGCTACCTCCATCAGTGAAGCGATTTAGCCGAAAAAACGTAACAGGCCCTTTAATTTACCAAACATAACCATATTGCTTTTGACATATTATTATCTTATGGTTAACGTTATAAAGTTTTTGCCAAACTGATCCATTTCTCAAACATATCATTTCGACCAAACTGTTTTTTCCGATACTGTAAATATTTCAGGATTTTTATAAAACTAACCTAACCTAACCAATAGGGTTCAATAAGCTTCGACTCAATCAAAAAAGGACGACATGTTGTCGCCGTACAAATGACTAAAATAATGCGTGACGTGACACCTATATTCGCAAAAACCACACACACAGCTGTTTAATAATGGCGTATTCTAGCCAGGCAAGTAAAGGAAACAACGACTTGCGAGACTATTGTTTTTTATTTATCGGCTTGACGATACATTTAGTTAAGGAGAGTTCACAATTTCGAGTGTTATGGCAAATTATAAGTAAACAAAACTAGTAGGTTCGACGGGCGCGTGCAGGCGACCCGCACGCCGCGTAAACTATAAGAGAACTGCCTGACGTCACGGGCTACTCTGAGTGAGTAGGTGTACGATAGCGCGATGGGCGCTGAATAAAACGACCGGATCGCGTAGGGCGAGTGGTAGAGGATGACTTTTGGGGTTGCCGCGCTATAGTATTCATGCACTAAGGAGCAATAGAGTTAAATTGACGGCTGACATCGTTGCGTGAATGAAACGGTAATATACCTCGCAATAACGACGAGAAAGATGACAGGACACTTATATGCAATAACGCCAATAACTTACTCATTACGCTATCTCGCTCAAACACGTGTTGACTGATTGGTGGCAGAAGGACAACTGACTCGGATTAGGCGCTCAGCGCCTATATTGAGGTGTTCAAACCCGCGCGCCTAGTCATGTATCTTCCTCTTTTTGTTTTCATCTAAGTCTATAAAATGGCCCTGAAATATATACAGTTTCAGAAAAAAAAACCAGTTTGGTCAAATGATATCTGTGATGATTCATTTCCCAAAGATATGCAACGTGTTACAAAATAAACCGTAAAAAAGAAATTACAAAAATAGTGTCGACCCTTATTAATTAACGTCAGTTCAGTATCTTAGGTGTACAGTATACAAGGGTTGACACTACTTTCATAATTTCTTTTATACGGATTATTTTGTAACACGTTGTATAACTGAGACTTAATCTAACCGCGATTTGAATATTGGAAATGGGCATAAATCGACTTGTATAAGCATAGTGCAATCGTGAGTAAATTCCTAAATAAATCATAATACGTTTCTTCCTTCTCCGCCACAGATTAAAAAGCAAAAGTAGACTGCGCTGAACGACACATCGCCGAGCGAATTTTTATACTGACAATAAAACTCACAGCACCGCGCTCGCGTTCATTAAAGATGAATTCCCGGCTGCAAAACGCCCTGGATAAACTCAAAGCGTGGTTTCCGTCGGCCTCGTAGGCCCCGGCAGGCCCCAGCAGGCCTGACGGGTACCGAGAGGCCCAGGCACACGCTTATCGCTCGCTCTCGTTACTGCTGCCCCGGTTTATGCTCTCGTAAACATCGCTCTTGGAAATAATAAAAATAGCTCCTGAGATTAAGGCACGAGCGATAAGCGGAGAACGTTTTGAAATTAATTGTATGCTGACGTAATAAGGGTTTTGTTTAACACGGATCAAGTTTCAAGTGTTATGGTCAGCTGCAAAAAAGACGTTCAATTTAATTTTGCATGAAATCATTTTTTGCCTTTGGTCAATTAGGAAGTGGCAGTAGGAGTCCTAATGGGTACACCAGGGTAGTTAGTCGATTAGGCTGTCTGTGTAGCGTTTGACTAAAAAGTCTATTGTAGACTCAAGGCTAAGTGAAAATAGTAGAAATTATGATGAGAATCGAGTGGTTGGAGTCTCCTTTAAGCAAGACCCATTTTTAGCCCCCGTGATAAGAATATCGACCAAACATCTGGGCCTCTATTCAGGTGCGTTAAAACGATATCGTGTTTGACACGTTTAAGAATCGTTTATGTCACAGTCGCCATTATTGTAAATGACATAAGAGTTATCAAAACGTTGACAATACGGAAACAGGTCAAAAACGATATCGTTATTACCATGTAGAATTCCAGCCCTGGTCCTCTGTTCTACTAGGTAAACGAAAAGACATTTTTATGTTAAAAAAAATTTAACGCAGCCACCATTACTATCAAGTAAATGTAATAATAAAACTAAAATTAAAATGCTTTATTCCAGACCTATACTAGAAAGGTTTAGGTACTTAACTAAAAGTAAACAAACAAAACCACGTGGCTCTGTTCAACAGCCAATCAAGACTGTTTTGTCGACCTATGACGTATCGCACGTATCAGTATTCTGCTTCTATTGGCTGCTGAACAGAGCCACGTGGTTTCGTTTGTTTACTTTTAGTTAAGTACCTAAACCTTTCTAGTATAGATTCATAGTTAAAGAACTAAATTAGTCACACTTATAACTAAAGATTAAATATATATTAGGCTACACCCTTCATATTGTAGCTTACTACCCATTATGTATCACTAAACACGTTACAGTAAATGATTTTTATAATTCGCCAGCTTAGCCCAACAATTATTTCATTGATTTCGATCGTTGTCTCTAATAATTCAATTTATTTTTAAAGCCAAATTGGAAAAACGTACACAGCTAGCTTTGAGGTGTTCCCTCTTAGTCCTTAGGGTCGGCAACGCATTTGCGATCTCAGGATTGCAATCTTAAAATTGTAGCGTTGAGAAACCCCTACTTTGCTATAAAAAAGCTCCCTGTTTTTACACCTCTGTCCTCTCCTAACTTGGCCCCACAAGTAAAACAGAAGGACCTCCCATTTTGTATTTTTACCAGCATTTGTCGTTTATTATTGGCGGTGCGTCAGACACACTGAATCATTATTACGAGATGTTAGTGTGAGTGAACGTTACGTCGTTTTAGTACGATTGTCGCAGATTACTTATTTGTTGTTTTCGCATTATGTAACATTGGAAATTGGGAGTGACAAAATGATTTGATTTTTGGACGAGATTCGTGAGATTTAGCTGAATGTAAGACAATGCGAAATGACAATGTTATTGATTTTGCATTATTATTTTAAACGCTGACTAAGGAAAACCATTTTAATGTTTAAAATTACAGTAGTACTTTAGGTTTTTTCGTCTTTTAACTTCTGTTAAAGAGAAAAAAAGGTATATTTGTACGCACCTATGTGGGTAGGTTTTTTTAATTAACGAGATATAGTAACTTTTTAATTCCTTATACTTTGATGTGTTAAAGATGTTGATGTATACATCTATGATATGTTATGATATAATTATATGATATACGTACAGACAAACTTTTACCTTGACAAATTCTCTCCAATCACCATTTTACCCGAAAGACGCCCACTACGGGGGGGGGGGGTGATTCTCTCAACACAGCGCTGCATCGATCTCAAAGATGAAGTTTTATCCGGCAAGTTTAAGAAGTCCCGTCGGAGCGTACAAAACACATTTTAGCGCGTGTCTTCTTAATTTGGCAGCTTTATACGACACTGAACTCGACTCACCTGCCTGCTGCCTAATTAAGAAGGCACGCGCTAAAATGTGTTTAGTACGTTCTGACGAGACTTCCTAAACTTGCCGGATAAAACTTCATCTTTGAGATCGACGCAGCGCTGTGTTGAGAGAATCACCTGCCTGATCGACAATTCGTTCACAAAAAAAATAGTTGCGTGAGGTGAGAGGTGAGTCGAGTAAAGGTCTATAAATAAAATAAGAAATAAATAAATAAATAATTGTTTATTCAGTAATTTAAGCTAGGTTACAGTATCTGTGCTGGTACCTCTTTTTAAGTATACTAGATACTTGTGCTAAGAGAACACCGCTCTTCCTCATGTAGTGACTTGCAATTTTAGCTTCGGTGCAGGTATAGGTATAACTTAAACATGATACATTTAAATTTAAGAGTAATAGGAAACATTTCGTATTAAATAAGGTGTGTGTGTGTGTGTGTGTGTGTGTGTGTGTGTGTGTGTGTGTGTGTGAAACTAACTAACTGGGTCTATGTCGTATAAATCTGCCTAATTATATGCAGAAGGGGTACAGCGCTCTGTGCGTACAATATAATAACTTGTTCAGGGTGCTAATGCGGCTGCCCCGATTCTGTAGCGAGTCGGGGATGTTCGCCGAGGCGCGGGTAGATTGCTTCTACAACATCATGCGCATGCGAGTCGCGTCCTTCCTGCGCAGGGTGCGGGCCAGCACAAACAGCATCCTGAACCTGCTCGCGGACATGGCGGACTGCCTGTATATAAATAACTGCGGCATGCTACATGTCCGTGGGAATAAATAATGAATATGCCACTTAGTTTTTCCATTGTTACTAACACATTGATCCAATTGAGAATACACGCGTCCAGTTGAAAAGTGATTCGCATCCTTGGATATAGGAATTTTCATTTATGCCATTCAATCTACCGAAGTGCACAAATAAGCTAATATTTTTACTTCTTTGTATATGTCATAAACTGTGACCAGAATGTTTGCGCGGGTCCCTCACATTTGCTTCTGTGTAAAAAAATAATGGCCAAAAGCATAATATAAGCGCAAAAGGCCATGAAAGCTACGTACATGTACGGTTTACGAGGGGCGACCGCGGGAATTTCCCGTTTTTATTCCCCTTTACTTTATACCGGGAATTTATGTGGCTGACGTATTATTACGTCATTTTTTATGTGCCTATGTGTGCGTGGTAATTACGACGCCGTGCGACGTATTACGGGAGAATATGCTGGCAACGTCTAAGTCAGTTTTAATAAACGTCGTGAAGAGGCTTTATACGGTTGGAAGGACCAAGTTCATCCGGTTTGAAGGACCATGTGATAGGAGTGTGTGATATTACCGTAATATAACCAAAATGCGACAGTTCGATGGTTTGTCTGTCTAATAACGTTTATACTTCTATATTTGATAACAAGAGACAGATAGTTTGACGAATGACAATGTACGTAAAAGAGAAATAGTTTAAAGATCGAGATTCCTTCTCAGAAAAAAATATGGTTAAGGCAATGCCAACACCAGACAGCATGGCGCGTTAATCACTTTTCATTTCACACATCACTATTCCAGATCGTGTGTCACAAACATGGGTATTAAGTTGAAAAAGTATATAAAATTAAAGTTAGGTACCATTGGAAATTTGATTTTAATCTTTCTTCTCTCCAACTCACCATTCTTGAGTTATAAGAAAAAAAACCTAAAAATGACACATTTTTTTCTTTCTTTCCTTTCCGGCTCACCTCCTGAAAGTCAGGACTTAAAGTATGTTGAGTCACTAAGCATCCTAAATTTCTGAAGGAATTGCTTAGGTCCTAGCTCATACCCCTGGGACAGACCTACACCATGGACAGTAACTGCTAAATGAATTAGAGCTCTTACTATCATATATATATTTTTATATCATTTTTAGTGGTGGTAGGACCCTGTGCAGGGTCCCTCCGGATCGCAACCACCATCTTATTCATTAACCACCCGCCAAGCAACAGTGTTCGTATTGTTGTGTTCAGGTGTGAGGATAAGACAACCGGTGAAATTACTAGCATAGAGGCATTCCATTTTAGTTCTCAGGGTTGGCAACGCATTTGAGGTCTTAGGATTAATAGTCTTAAGAATTCAAATGTCTATGGGTCTCAGATTCCACTTACCATCAGGTGGCCTGAGTGCTTGGGTGCATTCTCCTTATCATAAAATATCATGACATCAAGAACAGGATGAATTAAATAATTGATTACAGACTCGAAAAAAGATAGGCTTACACAATGTGGAATAAATACCCTAATTTCAAAAAACCGTGCGTCTTCTTGACCCAAAATTTACTGAGAAGAATCGAGGATGAAATTAAGCTCACTAGTTCTCGCTTGAGCAAACTCAGCGCTACTAGACCTAATCTTCCAGCAACCTCCCAATATATTCTAGAATATGAAAACAAAGCAAGAATTTTGGGGAAGAACACACTTGAATAAATCCATAGCGCTAGGGTCTGCAATATTGGAATATGAGCAAT
This sequence comes from Acleris holmiana, assembly GCA_949316455.1. NCBI lineage: Eukaryota > Metazoa > Arthropoda > Insecta > Lepidoptera > Tortricidae > Acleris > Acleris holmiana. Next base: position 24,764,149 of record OX438764.1, on the reverse strand, counting down.
ATTTGTAGACTCCTGTTTTGTATTCACTCTGCGATATCAATATGCAAAGTTTCTACACTTTCTACGCCACTTGCACGAATGACGAGTATGTTAGGTTATTTTGATGCATATTAAGATTTATGGGCAACAAAGATAGATGTGAAACTGAAATTATCGAATTTTAGGGTGTCTATCATTTCATCAAAACACCTTTCTTAATGTATCATTTCATCGAATTTCATTGCATCGAACGCTATTTTCTACTGAAACCATAAGATTTCAGGGTATCTAAAACATCTAACCTAACTAAACCTACGTAATGAATGTTTAATCCCTGAAAACATTATGATTTCAGCAGAAAATAGCCTATCTTTTTTCGAGTCTGTAATCAATTATTTAATTCATCCTGTTCTTGATGTCATGATATTTTATGATAAGGAGAATGCACCCAAGCACTCAGGCCACCTGATGGTAAGTGGAATCTGAGACCCATAGACATTTGAATTCTTAAGACTATTAATCCTAAGACCTCAAATGCGTTGCCAACCCTGAGAACTAAAATGGAATGCCTCTATGCTAGTAATTTCACCGGTTATCTTATCTCCATACCGGAACACAACAATGGAAACACTGTTGCGTGGCGGGTTGTTAATGGATAAGATGGTGGTAGCGATCCAGACGGACCCTACACAGCGTCCTACCACCACTAAACCACCACCACCTTCACTCCGACTCTTTATGGGTTGTTGGCGTGGTAGGCACGACGGCACACGACCGCTTTAGGGGTTCTTGGCGTTCAAAGTGTTAAAGACAGAAGAAAAAAAATACATTCAGTCAAACAAAGGAATTTCTCTTTTAACGTGGCTTTAAAATTTTACTGAGAGGATATTTTTTATCGTGGAAAAAAAATCGTCCTTTAATATTTATTACCACTATAAATTATGCAAGGTATTATTTATTAACTTATGGGGTCTTACACACACTTAAAAACAAAAGTTGTCTTTCCTGTGGTCAATAGTTAAAAGTTATGTTTTTATATGATAGGTCTAAGCAGTCCTGACGGCGACGGGAAAAGGCTAAATCGGTTCAGCGGTTTGCAGTGAAAGAGTAACAGATAGACAGAGTTAATTTCACATCTATACAATATTTAGTAGGAAGTATGGATTTAGACAATGTTGATAGACTTTTCATGTCAAACATATCTACCGCTGTCATTACCAAAAGATGAATATGCTATTGTAAAACTGAATCCCTTTTTACAGAGCCTAATTTCACTGTCGGGAGATAAATCATCCCGCCCCGCCCCCGCTTTTTGTGCGAACGAGTAATCACGCGCACGTAATGTACAAAAACTCGATCCTTTTTACTCGCTTGAAGATTTTATGTCATTTGAAGACTTAATTATGCGAGAATAGAGGTTAATTTGCCCTTCAGTCGTTTGTGAATGCTTAGAATTCTGCGCAAGTACCACTGAAGTTTGTTCGGATAGATTATATGGAGGCATTTATTATAGTCTAAGTAATGACTTTCTTATGTGAAGTCTTTTTAGTGGTCGTAGGACCTTGTGCACGTTCCGCCCGGATCTCTACCACTATCTTATCCTTTAACTTACCGCCAAGCAAGTGTTCGCGTTGTTGTGTTTTGGTGTGTTGATGAGACAACCGGTGGAATTACTAGTATAAAAGTATTCCATCTTAGTACTCTAGGTTGACATTGCATTTGCAGTCTTAGGATTGCAGTCTTGAGAATTCAAATGTGTATGGGTATTGGACCCTATTTACAACCAAGTGCACTGTGTGCTTGTTTGCCATATACTTTTTTAAAAAGGCTTTTTTTAAGGATTTCTTCATCCCGTTTCTCTCGGGAATTATACGATTTTTGGGATAAACCGAACCTTATATCCTAGTATCAAATACATCAAACGGGAACTAGTGTCAAATAAAAAATAGCTATTATAATAAAATAATTAAAATAACAGCCACCCGGGGTTTAAATTGCTTAGTAATAAAAGGACTCAAGTCACAAAAAACAATCTAAATTAAACCTTAACACTTTATTCTTACGTTGGAGTATAGAATAGACGGGTTAAAGTCCCTAGCCTCTGTCAAAATCTTGTTCCATTGCAGTATGTAAGGCCCACAGGTTGCAACTTATCCCTACAGTTGTTTTAGCTCACGATAGCGGATGGGCTATCCTTGTAATTGTTACGAGTACACGCACACTACGGCGACGCCAGCTATACACTCAGAGACAACGCGCATGTAGATACACATGCACACACACCAATATAAATAGCCCACCCGCTTTCGTGAGATTAAACAACTGTGCTAAGTTTCACATCGATTGGTTAAACCGTTAAAACACGAAACGATAAGGTTTGAAATTTAATTAGGTTCTTTCAATAAAATTTGTTTTAATCGGAATCAGAAATATCGTTAAAACCTCACAAAGGGAATCGAATATTAAAAATAAAACAACGTTGCGTTTGTGTTATGTTACCAGCATCGGTTTTTCTCTGAAATAGCTAAATTGAAAGGTTTTAGAGGAATCGTTAAAAATGAAACCGTTAAACGAAGGTTTTAACAACGCGAGTCCGTCCGAATACAAACGTAGTAAAAAATCCTAAAAACCATTGCTGCCCTGCTAACAGAAAAGGCAGTATCTCAAATTCTATGGTCAAAGCAGATTCAATCGTATCTTGTTGGTCATAAGGTTTCATTTGCTACAGAAGATTTATCTGAGATACTGCCTTTTGTGTTAGCAGGGCAGATTGGGGGATGTAACTACCGGGTTTACAGGAAAAAAGAAATTAATAATTAATGATAATCCTTTGCAAAATAATGGTAGTCCCAAACTTAAATGTTAATACATACATACTTACGGAACATCACGCCTTAATTCCCAGAGTGGGGTAGGCAGAGCTACAGAAATACCAAAAACTCTAAAAAGACTCGTTGATAATTCTGTAACCACATTTAATCCGTCTATTCCATACTCTAACGTAAGTATGGAATAGACGTGACCTCGTAAGGATGGCGGGATCGCGATGGATGCGGAAGGCACAAGACCGGTCTAAGTGGAGAGCCTTGGGGGAGGCCTATGTCCAGCAGTGGACGTCTTTCGGCTGATATGAACGTAAGTATAAAGTTTTATGGTTGAAAATAAAAGTGTGGTTTGTGTGACTGGAGTCCCTTTATTAGTAAGCAATTTAAACCCCGGGTGTCTGTCATTTAAATGTTTATAATTATCAGATATCAGGTGAACTAAAGCTATAAGATAGCGATCACGCATCAAAAATGTCTAAAGACTGCAATCCTAGGACCGCAAATGCGTTGCCGACCCTGAGGATTAAGATGGAATGCCTTGGCATTCTTCGGCATCACCAGCCCTCTGTACAAAACGAAGTCTTATTCGAAATTTCTCTTGAAACATACAAATTTCAACGCTTCTAGGTATATAATAATTACACAAACAAACAAACAGATGTCCCTCAAAGTTAGCGTAGAAGTATCTTTTTGATTATGCGTCAGTTACCCAAAAGCTCCCTTCAGGGGGCATCAGGAAGTTTTCTTAAGCTCTGTACTCGAGCCTTTGAGCTTTGGGTCTGCAACTTATAGTTGGGAATGTTATCACAATAAAAACGAAGCTTTTTATGTTTGTTTAGGATTGGCAAGGCATTTGCAGTCTTGAGATGATAGTCTTGGTAATCTATAGATCTCAGATCCTAGTTACCATCAGCTGGCCTGTGAGCTGATTTGCTCTCTCATGCCATAAAAAAACCGGCCAAGTGCGAGTCGGGCTCTTGCTCAAAGTGTTTCGTACCATTACACAACCATCTATACAACCACGGTGTCTTTATTAAGATCGAGCAAGCCACGGCAAAAATAACGTTTGTTGTATGGGAGCCTCCCTTAGATATTTATTTTATTTTAATTATTTATTCCTATAATGAATGTACAACTAAATATTCTATGAATATTTCAAGCCTCTTTCTGTTGTCATTATTAATATCGAGCAATCTGTAATCTGTTTCTTTGATGATCTATCTGTCCTACTCAGAAAAATATATGAGAGAGAACTTGCGTTTGTAAAATCGTCACTAATAAGGAACGATTTTATCGATCGATAGTGCGGCCATATGTATTTATTTATATTTTTCTCTATGTAAGCAACCCATGGCAAAATTCTAGATCTCAATTTTTGTCTAGGACAATTCGTGTATCCCCTAATTTGTATACCAAATAGGCTAACCGGTCAAAAAAATCTTTATTACAATCTCAAAGCTAATTACTATAAACATACATAACATCGTGCATTCATTCCCAGAATGAGGCAGAGCTACAGAAATACCAACAACTCTAAAAAGACTTCTTGATAATTCAGTAACCACAGTTTGCACAAACATGCCAAGATGATTACCAGTGCATTAGTGATAGGTTCTAAGTCCATCGCCTAACAGTACTACAAGCCTTTATTCCCTTAGTCGCCTCTTACGACATCCACTGGAAGACATGGATTGGCACTACTCTTTCCTGGCGACCACATGGACCAAACAACTTATTACTACAACTTGACAAATTGACTCTGATTTTTAAATGTAAGTCTAAAATCTCGCTTCATAGACTTTTGGTTGTTAATTAAGTTTTTTTTTTTTTAATGTTAAGGAGAAGGCACTCGAGCACTCAGGCCACCTGATGGTAAGTAGAATCTGAGACCCATAGACATTTGAACTCTCAAGACTATAATCCTAAGACCTCAAATGCGGTGCCAACCCTGAGGACTACGATGGAATGCTCCTATGCTAGTAATTTCACCGGTTGTCTTATCCCCACACCAGAACACAACAATGCGAACACTGTTGCTTGGCGGGTGGTTAATGGATAAGATGGTGGTAGCGAGCAAAACAATGAGCAATGAGCAAGTGCAATGGGAGCTCCTAAGTAAGCTCTTCTTTCTTGTATAAATAGGAACGCCAATGCAGTATACACTTCTTTTATTTTTGTTTAACATATCAATATTAAACTCGTGCTCCACGCGGAATTCACTCGACCGACCATGGCCAAGATTCGATACGGTAAAAACGATATCGCCTTTCAATTGTTTCCGTATTGCCAAAGTTTTATTGTAAGGAGCATCCCATTTTAAATATTGCTGACTTCATATTAAGCCAGTATAACTTAAAATGCAGCCAGCACGCTGCAAGTAGCGAACCTTCACAGTAACATACTCTCTTTTAAACAGATAAGCAACTGGCAGCAACGCTTGCTTCAACAGGTAACATCAGGCAACGCCACATCGCAGCCAATTATACCACTAATTGACAGTGGAAATATTAATGACGCTAAGTGTACGCACTCGCGGACGTTTTAAACGAGAACTTACTTGGCGTGATTAATTTGACGGTAATAAACGGTAATAAACGTTAATAAACGTTAATAAATCCTAGTTAAGCATTAATGTACGTGGTACATTATTAGTTATAATACATACTTGATTACTCTATAATCATTTTGTATTATTTTGTACATCGAAATTACCGCAAAGAGTATTTTAGTTACATTTTCATGTAAAAATTACTTTCACTGAATTACAAAACGTTAGAGATCCAAAAAGGGATCAATGTACAAATGTAGAACTAACGCGTCACGGTTTACAAGAACTGACGACCAACTTCCGGATAAAAAGGTCTATTTTCCACTGGGTTAAAATGATATTGCATTTGAAGTGTTTCCGTGCCGTCAACGTTTTGATAGCTCATACTTACTTGGGCAATGTGATTTTTCCAAGGTGAATAGAGGCCCTGGGTTCACGATAAATGCACCATTTTTACCGTTAGACGTATGAAACTGATACAAAAATATTATATATTTGAAACTCAATGATAATAGCAATTGAACTTGCTATTTTTACAGCTTCCGACAAAGGTCTGCACAATCCCGAGGAAACTACGCCCTGACTCAATCCGCGAACAAAAACACACTCGCGAAGTTCGCTAAGTCGGATGCACAAGTACTTACGACTTGAACTAAAGCCGAGTGGCCGGACATCCCGCTCTGTTTGGAGTTTTTCGGTCGTTTGTATTGACTAACTTAAACGTTGGAAGTCATTGCTATGAGATATAAAATCATTCGAACTAAATCTGTTACCAGATGTTTTGATTGAGATGGTAAATGTATTAAGACGACAGGTATTCCATACTACAATATCTTTTTACCTAGTAGAATAGATGTCAATTGATTTGCCTTTAAAATGTTGACACTCATTTGGTTTACTTCGTCGATATTTTTTTAAATGTTAATGAGAAGGCACACGAGCACTCAGGCCACCTGATGGTAAGTGGAATCTGAGACCCATAGACATTTGAATTCTCAACACTATAATTCTAAGACCTCTAATGAGTTGCCAACCCTGATGACTAAGATGGAATGCCTCTATGCTAGTAATTTCATTTCATCGTCAGGCATGTCCCACGTGCAGAAGTTATAATTTTTTGATGGTCAAAGATTTAACCTAGCCTTACCTACGTAACCTATACTTAAGATAACCTAAAAACAATAAGTAGCTTTTAAATGAGTTTTGACGTGTCAAGTAAATAAATTTACAATGTGTCATCATGTCAATAGCTATTAGGTGTTGCCCAAGTAAAACCGAGCCCCTAGCATGTAATATTTTTGTGATTTTGCTATACTTACTTTAAAATAGTGCCAAATAATATTTTTATCGTCAACAGCTCACAATTATGCAAAAAATATCGTACAAAAGTTCAGTTTCTTATTTATTTAAGTCCACCAGAGCAGTAACTTGGCGTGCAGACGGACTAGAACTTTTCTTATGTAAATAAGCTAATGAAGTTATGTTTTACCGTGACCCCTTTCCAAGCTTCATAATTCTTTCGTTCGAAGTTTTAACTTAAATGACGGTTTAAGAGCCAACTTGCAACTATATTCTTTTAAAATATTACTTCAAAAACGCGACAAACGAGGTCGTTTTAAAAGAGCAAAGAGCCGTTACGAGTTGGGAGTGCATTCTTAGTACCTAGGTCATACACAGATTTAGGTTACCGTCTTTCTTGTGGACACACCGAAAGTTAACGTTTTTAGGCCTAATTTTCTGGCTAAGCCCATTCCCGCAAAAACGCCGTCAGGACTGCTTAAGACCTATCATATAAAAACGTAACTTACATGCACACAAGCTTTTAACTATTGACCACAGGAGAGACGACTTTAGTTTTTAAGAGTGTGTATGACCCGCCTACTAGGCAGATTATAAGTCAATCCTGACACATTGCACAACCATGAAGTTTCTGAATACTGATAATATTGACAGAAGTTTACCAATGCTTGGCCTCTAATCAACTCGGCAAAATCATACTGCCTTTGACGTACCATGATATTTAACTCGGCCGCCATTTTCTGTCATGTAAATAAGAGCTAACCTTAACAATAATGCGATAACACGTCTAAAGCAATTTTTTTTTCCGTAGTATAAAGGCCCCTTTTTTTTTTGTTTTTCACCAATTTCTCCGTCAGTTAGAGCCTCTGATGACCATCTGATAAGGAATTGAGGCAGCTCCTAAAATATTACTGACATACATATTATTATATTTATAACAATTTTAATATTTTCAGTAACAAGTCCAGCATTTTCTTCCAGAAAGTATCATTTGGTGAAGTGGAACTAATGATGAAGACCACAGATTTCCATCGGAACTCCTCAATGGTCCTATTTCAAAGATAGTGGGTCACTTATGAGAGTAAGTACGAGTGCGAGTTTTATATATACATACCATTAGTACCTAAATGTTAAAAAAGAGTGCTTGGGTGCTTTGGCAAAACTATTACAAAATGTTTTTAAAATTGTATCATTTGGCATAAAAAATATGTATTAAAATATATATAATATACACGATGACTTCCCGCGGCGTTGCTCGCGCTGAGTGTGAAATATCTCATGCGAGTGGTTCTTATTATTTGAGAAGTGGGACTACATAACAGCATAAATATGTACACTAAAAGCATTAAATAAAATGTCATGTTTAAAAACATAAAACCGAAAGCTTTGATATGCATCCTCTGATCAAACCCTTTTTGTCATAAACCAAGCTAGCACCAACTTTTAAATCCAAAATTCCCGATAATTTCGCCCTAGAATGACTGATGCCATTGACTAAAATGATAAAACAAACGGGCTGCGATGGGGCAGAGGACGGCCGGCGCGAAATTTTACACTAAACGAGATTCGTCCATTTATTTTACTCTTGTCCAATTCAATTGCACAAGGCGAATAGGGACCGGAATTTAATTTATTTTGGTATCAAAAGTAAGGCTTTGTACAATGCTATATTTTACTGATTTGAGCGAAATTTCTGGGGGTCTGACCGCTAATATGAACACAGTTTTTATTTAGAAAGAAATAATGTTTTCATATGTAGGTACATACGTCCAAATAGTACGAGAAAAATTACCGGTTCGATAGTAAAATAAGTGAATTAATATACCCCGATGGGCTTGCAACCTGTCACTAATTACACTAGTAAACTTCTTGGCCTGATTGTGCAGTGTGGTTACAGAATTGTAAACAAGTCTTTTTAGGGTTGTTGTTATTTGTATAGCTCTGCCTACCCCACACTCTGGGAATGAAAGCGTGATGTTATTTATGTATGTAAATAAAGCCCTCTAATTATAAACGTACAGTGATTTACGTTTATGATTAAGGGGGATAATCTTTGATGTAATACACAAAAACTATTTAATGGAGAATTTCATTGAATTTCGGTAATAATCTACTTTTTAGGTTGCCGTAGTCAACAAGGAACCCTTATAGTTCCGACTGTCTGTCTGTCCGTCCGTCCGTGATTTAACTCAGAGACTTTTGGTCACACAAAGCTGTAATTTGTCATAAATTCAAATAACGTCGACAAAGTTGTTAATTGAAATATTGTAAAATAACGGTTTCCTCAGCAAAGGTAAAAGATATATGATTACATGATAAACTTCGAGTGAGGTATCATTGGATAGATCTTAAAAAATAATGATATACTTACATGTTATTATTACGTTTACGTGTAGGAGGAAATATTGCACTAAAAACCACAATTAATAAAACTGAAAAATATTTTAACTGACGTACCTATTGCTAATGTAAGAGGAAAACTATCATAACTGCGCAGAATATCATATTCGCCAAACATGATATTCGCAAAACATTATATTCGCAAAACATTTTTTTCGCAAAACATGATATTTACAAATAGCGGAATTAGGTAACAGAATCGTAAGTAGGTTTAGGTTACGTTAGTTTTACAGCAGGCCCGGAGGGCCAAACCACCCAGAAATAGGAGCTCCGCGGTAGCGGAGCTCCGTCGACACTGTCTAATTGATGTCTTCTTAATAATGATGTTTTGAGAATATCATGTTTTGCGAATATCATGTTTTGAGAATATCATGTTCTGCGAATATTGTGTTTTGCAAATATCATGTTTTGCTAATATCATGTTCAGCGACGGGAGGGCACTGATTGGTTCTTGAGATATAGACGGATAAAGTGTTTATACCTACTAAAATCACAAGACAGCACCAAATAACTTTCAATAGAAAGCGTGTTCATACTTGACGCGGTTAGTCTGGATGGTAGTGACTGCCTACGAAGCTAGCGGTCCCGGGTTGGATTCCCGGTCCGGGAAATCTTTTAAATACTGAGCACGGGTTGTGTTTATAAGTATTTATTTATCTTCAACTAGTACAAGCCAAGAGCTTAGTTTGGGACTAGGACAATTGATGTGATATCGTCTCCCAATATTCAGAGATTTCTCTTTTTTTGCTTGTTATTTTTTTTGTCGTTTTTCGTTTGGCCTAACGGCATCGGAACCGTACACTGAGCATGGTCCAACATGCTCTTGCCCGGTTTTTTGTTAAATAGGAATGGACGAAAATCGCAAATCGAAACAAAGGTTGTACGTTATTTTACAGACAGAAGTTGTTTAGAATTTCATTTCATATAATTTTTTTCTCGTATTATCATTTCATAGAATAATCAATATGTAGAATAATTACTTTGAAGACATTTAAATCATCGTTTTTTATTTCAAATAAAAATCAATGTTTCTTTTGTCATAGCATAGAATAGCAAATTAAATATTCTTTGTTCTCTTATTATTTATTTAAAATATAACTTAATAACAATAAAATCAACTTTTAGAATTGGGTGCAGTTTGTGAAGGGGTGTGAAATGAAATGTTTGAAAAAAGGCATACCCTCCTATAAAATTAAAACACCGCATTCACAGAAACAATACGGGTAAATTGTAGCCAAAGAGGAAAACTGTCTTGTTATTCTCAAATGCACTGTAGCGATTTTATTGGTGTTCCCTTATTTTGCAGACAGCAAGTTCATCTTACGTATAATATAAACGCATACAACGATTTTAATTTACAATAAAATTGTATCGCATAGCTTATTCAAGAGATATAAAAAAAATAACCTCGAAGGCTAAGGCGGGAGCTTGCTTCGCTTCGCTCCCGCCATAGCCTTCTAACCTAACCTATTCAAGTCGGTTCTGCCCAGAGAGGTCTTGGTCGCTCGCTTCGCTCGCTCGCTCATATTTATATCATAATATAGTATTTATCATATAACCCTTATACTACAAGATAATATGGGTTGTACGTTATTTTACAGACAGTAGTTTTATAGAATGTATCACTTCGCAGAATTTTCATTTCTTAGAAAGCTAATTTCTGCTGTAATCTTACTGTTTTCAGATTATTTTTTGATGGTATTTAGGTCTAACCTAACCTAACCTTCGTAACTCATGCTTAAGATAATCTGAAAACATTAACCAAACAGTATTCGTTAAAAAATAATTATATTGTTTGATAAGTTTGTGTAATGAAAAAATAAAATTACAAAATTCATTGAATTGATTTTCTGTGGAATTTGTTTCTTTCAAGTAAATAGTTTAAAAAAATAAATATTCGAAGCAAAAATACAAGGACCAAATAGTATATGAAACATTTTCTGTGAAACAAAATTCTGTAATTTTTCTGTCTGTAAAACAAGGGGACACCCGAAACAAAACTATCAAAAAATACGTTTTCAATTGCAGTCACATATATGGGAAAACCCGTTCGTAAAGTTTACGTCCATATTTTATTGCATTTTTTTTATTGATGCAAAAGTCGTAACGTATTAACTGCAGGAAGCTCGTAACGACGCTGTAACGGGGCATAATGCACCTAATTCCTAGAATTACACCTTGCTTAGTTTTTTTATCAGGGGCAATTGTACAAGTATTGTAATTATTTAGGTTACAGGTTGAAATTATGTTTTTAGGGTTCCGGAGCCGAATAGCAAAAACGGAACCCTTATAATTTCGTCATGTCCGTCTGTCCATCTGTCCGTCTGTCCGTCCGTCCGTCCGTCTGTCCGTCTGTAGGTCACAGCCATTTTACTCAGAGCCTATTGGCACTATATAAATGAAATTTGGAGGATAGATGTATTCTATAAACCGCTATACAATGATGTAGTAAAATTGAAAAAATATATATATTTAGGGGTGGCACTCCATACAAGTAACTAGGGGACGAAATTTTTTTTTTGAGTTTCGTCAGCGTGTGAGGTATTTTTAGATAGGGCTTCCAAAATGATACAGAGGTTTTTAAGTGACTTTTTTACGTAAGTGAACAGTTGGCGAGATAAACGCTTCTAAAGTTGTAAAAATTCTGTCCGGATGGGTAGCTTTTGAACTGTTAAATAGAACATTCTAACAAAAATGACAGTAGTAGAACATACGAAATACTTCCAATCAAAATTGATTTGAACACGATACGCTGTGTAGTTATTGAGATGTTAATTTAAAAAAAAAAGAATTTCAATCATGAACGTTCATCCCAGCTACGGAACCCTTTACTGTGCGTGGTCCGACATGCACTTGGCCAGTTTTTTTGCGATATCTATTGCGTTTACATGCCATGACTTGACCTACATTTTCGATTCAACCGTCTGATCTTAAACTAAACGCTGTAACAACCCCCCCTCTTCTTTTACATTTATAATATTATATTTTTAGTTTATTATTTATTTATAATTATTAAACCTACCTATTTACCTTTATCTATTAACCTACCTATATAACCCTACCTATTTAATTAATCTATTGGCCAAGTAATCGTCTAATGTAAAGGACCTACGTTGTGAACCCGTCATGATTAGTAACCTAAGAACTTTTCGTGAGTATAAGAATGGTATAGCCATATGATTAAAACCTTGAACTTTTAGCATACTAAATAAAATCCGAGTCTTATTACTAATATAATATAATAATATAAGTCAGTCAGTCTTAGAAATAAGTTAGGGTTTGACTAGAGCTGGAAAGTATGCTTAGGGCATATTTAGTTTGCGCCTACGGTCAGAGCCCACGACTCCCCGCTCAAGACTGTGAGATTCGTCTACCTGACTGGACATCCCTCCAGCGCTTTATTTTTTTCTTTCCAGTTGAGACTTTTGATTTTATAGTCTTTGTCAATCGATAGTCATAGTTTAGTCAATAATAGTCTGTCACCAGTATTCAAGGGACAAGAGGAATACACAAAAGCTCCACACTCAATGCAAGAGTCTAATATAAAATAATAGTCAAATGGTATTGTTTGTATCACATATTTAACTTTTCTTCTTGGAGCTAGTTTATTACTGAGTCAAAGTCAAACAAAGTCCGTCAAGATAAAGGTAATATTGTACCTAAATAAATAGTTTTTTAGTATCAAGTTTATGAAGATTTAATGAATGGCAGATCACTGCAATTCCTATGAAGAGTTCAGCTTTATTTCAATGATAATTCCTTAAAATTATAGTGAGTCTCTCTAGTCATGATTTCAATTATAAAATGTAAGTACCTGATGAAATATATTCCCGTAGGAATGAGTTTGTGTTACCAACTGTTCATAGACCATAGTTGGATTACCTTCGAGCAATACCTGGCAGTGACATAACCCTTAACGCAAACATAGAATTCACTCTATGTAAAACATTAAATATAATTTGAGACAAATCTGTCAACCCTATAAGTTCTTCAATGTTGAACTATAATTGGCTATATGCCTACTGACTAGAGACAATCACATATCATTAGCTCACTTTGACCTACCTATAAATAAACTGTATTTGCAGTAAATATTATAGACTTAATATGTTCACGTTGTTTAAAGCCGCACTGGCTGAAAATTATGTTTTATTTAGTAGGAGAACCCAGTTTACTAAGTCGCAATTGACCATTTCTATTTTATTAGGTATAGTAAAGCTTTCCAGTCATATTACTATTATATGATGTATATAAGTACATTCACAAGAAGGAGTGATCTCGGTCAACATAATGCACATTTTTCTATGCTTGTATTCCCTTAGGAACGGCATGATGAAGTTTACCGTACAGTGACCAGCTGTTGTCCGTAGACATTGACAGCCGAGTCGTAACTCGGTATGTACGAGAAACCACCAGCCTCAGAAGAAGAATTGAGGGAAGACAGTCCAACTCATAAATATTACTTTGAACTTATTAATGCAGGCAATCTGTTACTGACTAGAAATATTTACTTTCTGAGTAGCTTACTTGAGTTTAAATGGTTGAGTAAATTATTGTTAAACCAAAACAGAATAAACTGGGACTTCTCAGCTTAAATTACATATAATAATATAATGTAGTTTATTCCCCAAATACATTAGTTATGACGGTTAATATATTCAATTCAACCTTTTGACCTGCTTCCTTCACTATTCAGTGGCGGAATAAATTCATACACGGACGAGTTTAAGATATAATATCAATACGCACGAATACCCATTAGTATAGATTAAACCCTACTGTTTAAATAGGCTGCCCCGGATTTGGCAGACTTACTAGTGGCTGTCTGATCACCGCTCTGGTACAATCAAGTGCTCAATATAGCTTAACACAACAAGAAATTCCCGCCCCATAATAAAATTTTCTTTAATCCCAACTAATTTAATCATTGTACCAGACACAAATGACAACTAACCCAAAACACTTATCTGAAAAATACACAAAAGAAATAACACAACACAAATAAAATCAAGTAAAAACTCCCAAAGTAAAGTTAATAATAAAAGGGTAACTCACCAAGGTGTAGAATGTCTAAAATTAATTATTAATTATAAATAATACTTTCCCTGTAGAAAGAGAGCCCTATTACCAAAGGAGAACCGTCCGCCCCGAGCTGCTGCGACGACTGCTTTCGTTTTTACTACCATCTCTTCCACATCACCTCGGTTTTTTGTGCAAATCCCTATTTCGGGTTATCCAAAAGTGTAGAGCAACCTAATTATGACCCTTACTCGCCCCGTATAGAGTGTGCTCCGCAATTTCTACGCAACTATCGCTCGTTGTTCTTGAACTATCGTATGATATTACGTCACATATCCCAACTCTCAACCCTGTATTATGAATCCTATTCCATGGTGTTAAATTTGAAATATAAAGCTAATACAAATGAAACTAGGTGTTTCCCAGAAATTTCCGTTTGGTAACAAGTAAAAGGGCAACATTTTACCCTAGTATTGCCTGTGCACTAACTGATAGAAAAAGAAAGTTATTTTAATAATAAATATCCAGCATATATTTATAATATATTCTGAAAAGGGCAGCATATCTGTTACGAGTACAAACAACTTTTTACCTGGGCTTGTTCATTTGTAAAAACAATGCCATCTACCTCGAACTTCGAGAGGCACTCATAACCTTTCCTAGATGACTGATCTATTGTATTGATTTCAAGTAACTAGCTATTTCAGATAGTTCACAAAGTAACTCATAGGAGTCGCTGTTTACTATGTGCCCCTATTACGATAACTGTAAGGTATTCGAGATTCATTTTTTTATTATTAAACTTGATTGTATGTACGTTTCTTAGATATATATTTTATTATAAATAAAGTTTGTATAATGAACATGGTTGCCTTGCTGTGTTCAGTTACAGTCGCCCCGTCGAAGATTCGCAATGTATTGCCCCGCTATGCATGTAGAATCATCGAAACTTAGGTCTCAAAACTTTTCATTACTTATTATTATTTTTACCCCAAAGTAAATTTGTCAGTATCCAAACCCACAGATAGATATAATTAAAATGAATTAGTACCCTTACACAGAAGTCAATAATACCTTTTTGGAAATCACGTCATCCGCATAAAAATACCGCAACATAAATAAATTTATAGTAGTCCCTATGATGTTGTGTGTATTTATACCAATACTAAGTAACCGTTAATGCATTAGCACAGGGTTTAGACCGTAAAATATAGCAGAAAATCGAAACAACCTTTCCTCAAGAATTCCCAAATCGTAAGAGATATGTGGTTGTGAGGCACATAGACTCTAGTAGACTGGCCTTGGTGCTTCGCCCCAATTCGGCGATCACATTGCCCGATCTGTGAATTTGACTTACATTGCCCAAGCCATAAGCGAGCTAGCAAAACCCCCCCACACAATCTGAGAACACCTTTCGAATAAGTACTGGGAAGCTCTAAATTTACTACCAATATTCGATCCTTTCCATGTACCAAAGACATCTCCAATCACTGTTTCTTGGGGATTGTACCACGTTGGAAATAAACATAAGAATAGTAAACATGTCGTTACTTAGTATGTGTTATGTGGTATATTAAACTTGGTAACTTCAATCTTCCATGTGTGCACAAAGTGTATATTTTTCGGCAAACGTACACTTTCAAATCATTTCAATAAAGAGTATCTCTCTCACACTCAATACCAATGAATAAACACTATTAATACAATGTAGGTATTATTGTTACTGTTTCCAAATGAAACTTACATACTCGTAATAAAATCATTCAGTTAATAACATCCAATGTTCCCTTTTTTATATATTTTAAGAACAAGGATATGTGATTTTGTGCCCTATTTATTTCTAACAGTGGGTGTGTAAAACCCAGTATTTAGCCTTAGCTTCTTGTGCAGTGATTAGCTTTCACAGACTGTCAGTAAAAGACCTTATCGTTATAACGATTCTAACCTAAGCTTCTAAGAATGTGCCAACTAATTTGTGTAGTGTTTAGCAGGTTGGGACACCAACAAATCCTTTTTGATCATATTCACAACGTCGTCAGCTCGAAAGAACCAACTCATACTGGTACATACTTCTTATAACATAAATCACATTTTACATTCATCTCTTAATTTCATCATCTTCGTACGTTCCTTCCTCTTTTAACTATTCACTAGATCCCTTCGATCTGCCGACGCCCTTGATATACAATCAATTCATTACTATATTTACAGAACAATTATAATTAACGGTAATTAAAACCAAAGTATTCCCAAATATCCCATTTTATATACCACCACTATACTTACTACAACCTTCGTAAACTCATAACAAAATATATAAAAGTTAACTTTCTTTTACTATTATTTAAACTGCGCAAAAAAAAACTACTGTCCTAAATCGACGCCCCGGCAATCTTATATTCTAATAATCTATCGCCCCGATGACGGTTCAATCATCTAACGCCCCGACGCCCGGATAATCTAATGGTCATACGCCCCGATACTAGTCCACCCCCTTGAACAATTAAGTTTCTCAGACTGTCTTACCTAGCCTTTACCTAAAAAGTTAAAATAATTATTCATGCACATCATTATTAATATTTTTATATTTGTTATTTGGTACGCCTAGCAATAATTTATATGTCTAATGGCGAAACATAGTGATATATTTTAAAACTGTACAATCTGTAACGAAACTAAACTTATGTTTAAAAATGATAAATTGAATTGAATTAAATTAAATTATTATAGCTTTCATCTTTTTCAAAACAAACAAAACTATAAGACCGTCAACCATAGCTCGGTCAAGCCACTCATACATTTATTTACACTATTGGGCTAGTTTAAATAAATTTCACTATTATATACGTATTTCAAACTGATACAGATATTACATAATTTTCATTGCTACTATTTTAAAATTATTTTCATACTAAGGTATTATTAAATCGTTGTTCAATACAATATACCTACATACGATTTGACATACATACATAATATTCACGTAATGCAATTTTTCGTATTTTCCCCTTTTTTATCAATACATACCTACATGTCATGTATTGCCATATACTTTCCAATAATTGAGAAATAATCAATTTAGAAATATAAGGACTACTCTAAATGAAAATTCGCAACATGACCCAATTTTTCCTAAACTAATTCTCAATGTATAGGGATCTATGTCAATAATATTTGGTATTCTAATTCAATTACAATTATTATAATTCAAAATAGACTTTTGTGAAATATATCAACATTTAATTAATGGTGCCGCACATTTATTTGTTTGTTTTAAACCGACAGATGCCATTGCAAACATTGAATCGACAGATACCTAATTGTGTGTTATCATAGATGATCATTCTCTTTCAAAATAAAAAGAAGGCCCCACATTTTATATTTATAGAAATATATCCCTAAACACAGAAAACATCTAAGACTCAGAAACAAAATATTCGCGCTCATCACACAAATATCTGTCCCTACCGGGACTCAAACCCTGGACCGCCAACTCCGCAGGCAGAGTCTCTATCAACTAAGCCAACGCGTCATATGTACCTTTGTTTATGTTATGTTATCAGGTTATAACAGACGCCGACCAAACTCTTGCGGAGCATTTTTGTTTATGTTATTTTATCAGGTTACAAAAAATCCGCCGACCAAACTCTTGAGGGCACTATTACTTATGTTATTTTTAAGAGGTTACAAAAACGCCGGCCAAACCCTTGAGAACCCGAAACTTCTGAGGTCATAAAAAAAACTTCTTGCTTTTGTTATTGTTAATTGTATTATACACTATCACTACACTTGGTTTGCTCGAACATGATCTCGAACTAAACACGCTAGGTACCTATCGCATTATGAATCGTAACCAACTTTGAAATTGTTCACACGGCCCGTAAAATACACGTTAAAAAATATTATGAATTTGGTTGTTTCTCTTTCTTCATTCAATATAATGATTACGCTTTATTATGATAAAAATGCTCGGTTCCCTGGGTTTAGTTACTAAAAATTAACAATGCAACTTAAATGATATTATAATTATGAAATTATTGTAAGATCGTAGTTCTTTTCTGATAAATTATTTACCAACCCTCTACTTACTAAATTTCTAATGATTTTATAAATTTTGTATATTTGAACGACACAAATAATTATTATGAATTTTTATTTCGATACCTGTAGAAAAGCTAGGTACTAGTAAGTAATTCTATATAACATTATGAATACGGAGTTGCATTTTAAACATTTAAATCTTCTAATTTTTATCCTAAATCAACACACCTAAACATATTATAAATTTCAAAATTACAACTAAGTAACCCTCCCGACTTTTAACAGTTTAAAGTACCTATTCACATGGTAACTACTCTTTTTTCATGATGGTAAGTGGAATCCGAGACTCACAGCCACTTGAATTCTCAAGATCACAATCCTACTCAAATGCGTCGCTAACCCTGAGAACCAAGACGGAATGCCCCTACGCTAGCAATTCCACCGGTCGTTCCATCCCCACACCGGAACACAACAATGCAAACACTGCTGCTTGCTTATATGAAAAAAATCAATTTTTCTTGTTTTATTTTTATTTCATATTTTATGTCAAAAGAAGGCAATAGAACCTCTGCTCATACTATCAAGTCTACACTTATTCCATAAATTGTAAGGAACTTTTACTACAAATGTTTTTAAAACAGTACGTTAAATCAAAGAAGATTATCATGATTTATTTATTATTTTACTTATGCAATATGCTCTGAAAACTTGATTCGAATGTTTACGCGCCCGCGAGTTCACTATTTTATTCTCTAAGAAACCTTAACGCAACGCAATCTAACCTTTTGTATTTATTTGTGAATTATAAAAGAGTTGTTTATATTATTTATGTTTTAACTTAATGAACCAATAAATCATACCCACAACTATACAATAGCTATACCATATCTTATACCACTATCCTGGTCACGGCACCAAATTGTGACAAATAATTGTCACATGTACTTATTTAAAACAACTAACATAAATGTAATAACTCATAGCTCATGATCCTGGTCACGGCACCAAATTGTAACAACCCCCCCTCTTCTTTTACATTTATAATATTATATTTTTAGTTTATTATTTATTTATAATTATTAAACCTACCTATTTACCTTTATCTATTAACCTACCTATATAACCCTACCTATTTAATTAATCTATTGGCCAAGTAATCGTCTAATGTAAAGGACCTACGTTGTGAACCCGTCATGATTAGTAACCTAAGAACTTTTCGTGAGTATAAGAATGGTATAGCCATATGATTAAAACCTTGAACTTTTAGCATACTAAATAAAATCCGAGTCTTATTACTAATATAATATAATAATATAAGTCAGTCAGTCTTAGAAATAAGTTAGGGTTTGACTAGAGCTGGAAAGTATGCTTAGGGCATATTTAGTTTGCGCCTACGGTCAGAGCCCACGACTCCCCGCTCAAGACTGTGAGATTCGTCTACCTGACTGGACATCCCTCCAGCGCTTTATTTTTTTCTTTCCAGTTGAGACTTTTGATTTTATAGTCTTTGTCAATCGATAGTCATAGTTTAGTCAATAATAGTCTGTCACCAGTATTCAAGGGACAAGAGGAATACACAAAAGCTCCACACTCAATGCAAGAGTCTAATATAAAATAATAGTCAAATGGTATTGTTTGTATCACATATTTAACTTTTCTTCTTGGAGCTAGTTTATTACTGAGTCAAAGTCAAACAAAGTCCGTCAAGATAAAGGTAATATTGTACCTAAATAAATAGTTTTTTAGTATCAAGTTTATGAAGATTTAATGAATGGCAGATCACTGCAATTCCTATGAAGAGTTCAGCTTTATTTCAATGATAATTCCTTAAAATTATAGTGAGTCTCTCTAGTCATGATTTCAATTATAAAATGTAAGTACCTGATGAAATATATTCCCGTAGGAATGAGTTTGTGTTACCAACTGTTCATAGACCATAGTTGGATTACCTTCGAGCAATACCTGGCAGTGACATAACCCTTAACGCAAACATAGAATTCACTCTATGTAAAACATTAAATATAATTTGAGACAAATCTGTCAACCCTATAAGTTCTTCAATGTTGAACTATAATTGGCTATATGCCTACTGACTAGAGACAATCACATATCATTAGCTCACTTTGACCTACCTATAAATAAACTGTATTTGCAGTAAATATTATAGACTTAATATGTTCACGTTGTTTAAAGCCGCACTGGCTGAAAATTATGTTTTATTTAGTAGGAGAACCCAGTTTACTAAGTCGCAATTGACCATTTCTATTTTATTAGGTATAGTAAAGCTTTCCAGTCATATTACTATTATATGATGTATATAAGTACATTCACAAGAAGGAGTGATCTCGGTCAACATAATGCACATTTTTCTATGCTTGTATTCCCTTAGGAACGGCATGATGAAGTTTACCGTACAGTGACCAGCTGTTGTCCGTAGACATTGACAGCCGAGTCGTAACTCGGTATGTACGAGAAACCACCAGCCTCAGAAGAAGAATTGAGGGAAGACAGTCCAACTCATAAATATTACTTTGAACTTATTAATGCAGGCAATCTGTTACTGACTAGAAATATTTACTTTCTGAGTAGCTTACTTGAGTTTAAATGGTTGAGTAAATTATTGTTAAACCAAAACAGAATAAACTGGGACTTCTCAGCTTAAATTACATATAATAATATAATGTAGTTTATTCCCCAAATACATTAGTTATGACGGTTAATATATTCAATTCAACCTTTTGACCTGCTTCCTTCACTATTCAGTGGCGGAATAAATTCATACACGGACGAGTTTAAGATATAATATCAATACGCACGAATACCCATTAGTATAGATTAAACCCTACTGTTTAAATAGGCTGCCCCGGATTTGGCAGACTTACTAGTGGCTGTCTGATCACCGCTCTGGTACAATCAAGTGCTCAATATAGCTTAACACAACAAGAAATTCCCGCCCCATAATAAAATTTTCTTTAATCCCAACTAATTTAATCATTGTACCAGACACAAATGACAACTAACCCAAAACACTTATCTGAAAAATACACAAAAGAAATAACACAACACAAATAAAATCAAGTAAAAACTCCCAAAGTAAAGTTAATAATAAAAGGGTAACTCACCAAGGTGTAGAATGTCTAAAATTAATTATTAATTATAAATAATACTTTCCCTGTAGAAAGAGAGCCCTATTACCAAAGGAGAACCGTCCGCCCCGAGCTGCTGCGACGACTGCTTTCGTTTTTACTACCATCTCTTCCACATCACCTCGGTTTTTTGTGCAAATCCCTATTTCGGGTTATCCAAAAGTGTAGAGCAACCTAATTATGACCCTTACTCGCCCCGTATAGAGTGTGCTCCGCAATTTCTACGCAACTATCGCTCGTTGTTCTTGAACTATCGTATGATATTACGTCACATATCCCAACTCTCAACCCTGTATTATGAATCCTATTCCATGGTGTTAAATTTGAAATATAAAGCTAATACAAATGAAACTAGGTGTTTCCCAGAAATTTCCGTTTGGTAACAAGTAAAAGGGCAACATTTTACCCTAGTATTGCCTGTGCACTAACTGATAGAAAAAGAAAGTTATTTTAATAATAAATATCCAGCATATATTTATAATATATTCTGAAAAGGGCAGCAGATCTGTTACGAGTACAAACAACTTTTTACCTGGGCTTGTTCATTTGTAAAAACAATGCCATCTACCTCGAACTTCGAGAGGCACTCATAACCTTTCCTAGATGACTGATCTATTGTATTGATTTCAAGTAACTAGCTATTTCAGATAGTTCACAAAGTAACTCATAGGAGTCGCTGTTTACTATGTGCCCCTATTACGATAACTGTAAGGTATTCGAGATTCATTTTTTTATTATTAAACTTGATTGTATGTACGTTTCTTAGATATATATTTTATTATAAATAAAGTTTGTATAATGAACATGGTTGCCTTGCTGTGTTCAGTTACAACGCCCCTCCAACATGTTAACGCTACGTAAAGGCTTTTACATAGTGTTAGAGCAGAGGCGTTACTTTTAAATTTGGTAATATCAAAGTACAGATTTTAGTTACCTATAACTATAGTTCTTTTCTCTGCTAACAATAAGCACTAAAAGGGCGATCAGGAGGGTTACCATGACATAGTTATGTCATTCAGTTTAAGATAATAAGAAAAAGAGACAGTCGATTAACTATTATAGCTCTGTCCCTTACACTTGTCCTAAACTGAACTGCTTAGCTACTTCATGGTAACCCAATATGCTGTGACTTAAGGCCGAGCCAAACCGGATGCATGCGCGTGGCCGCCCGTGAGCACTCGCGTTCCAATGCGTTGTATAGTATGAGTCCGCATTCAATAAGTAAACCAATAACACCATCGTACCTCAGGTAGACTCAGTTAGGTACTTGGGCTTCGTAATCGATTCGGGGCTGACATGGTCGTCACACATCGACTATGTATGCGACAAACTGTCTGCAGCGTGCTATGCACTGTCTAGACTCGCACCCACCTTATCTCCCAGCAACTTGAGGAAAGCATACTTCGGTTACTTTCACTCAATTTTAATTCAAGGGGCAGATCTATGGGCAATGTCTGCTAATCGCGACAGGGTATTCAAAATTCAAAAGCGAGCTTTGCGCATCATTGACCGAAAACCGGTAGACCATCCCGCGAAAGACATATTTAGACATCATAAAATCCTTACTTTACCAAGTGTATACATACTAACTGCTTGTTCATACATACGAACCTATCTACATAACTATAAAACATATGGGCAATCTACACAAAGGCCTACGCGAAGGAGGCACCTACTGGTGCCCCCGCGCCGGCGCCTGGCTAAAGCTCGCGCAGCACTCAGCGTTGCCGGGGTACATATTTATAACTGTGTTCCTGAACACATAAAAACACAAGACAATGATGCCTCATTTACAAAAAAACTGAAGGCACTCCTTATTGGCTTTGCGTGCTACAGCGTGAATGAGTTTCTGCAATGTGATCATTGATCCAAACACAGTCCAAAAACTGTAAATAATAATAATAATGATTATATACATATTTTCTAAATTTAATGTAATGTATTTTTGTATTTGACATGTGAATGAAATGTACATTTATCAATAAATTAATCTGAATCTGAATCTGAATCTGAAACTATACAACGCAGTGGAACGCGAACGTGCATGTACGTGTCACACGCAAGTATTCGGTGTACCGAAGCCTTAAAAGTCATAGTGCACCATATTCATACGCGACTTTGCATGTATACACGGGTCATACACAGATTTAGGTTACCGTGTCTCCTGAGGACACACCGAAAGTTTACGTTTTTAAGGCCCAGTTTTCTGGCTAAGCCCATTCCCGCAAAAACGCCGCCGCCAGGACTGCTTTAGACCTATCATATAAAAACATAACTTACATGCACACAAGCTTTTAACTATTGACCACATGAGAGATAGTGTTTTGTTTTTAGAGTGTGTATGACCCACACAACTTTTGAAAGACAACCCATCAAGTAAAAGCCACATGAAACACGCCCTTGGCATATCAAACTATATATAAGTCTTGTATCTAGATGTAATTCTAAACCAAGTCTTTGTTAGACGCAGACTAGCTGAGCTAACTTAATCTATCTGACTCACCGAGACGTAATCCACGACACGACTGTTTGCGCCGCACTTGGTACAGCTTCCATCTTATCCTCTTGTTGTGTGAATCAAGATGGCCGGCTATCTGTTGTGTTTTGGTCATCATTGTTAGGACGTTGTAGGATTTAATGTTTTATATTTATGTAAATAGATCCACGTAGGATTTTGTTTAATTTATGGCAAACTTTGGATTGAAAGAATAAGTTCTGCCTCAACTAATAGACGTGGGCTTTTTACAGAGATAGTTTACAAGTTCGTAGACGGACATATTATAGGTCCTTTATATCTTATGGAATTAGGCAAAAAATTAGTATAAACATAAATTAAGTAAATACAGAAGGGCGGAATGACCAGGAAACTGATTGACCGCCCGCCTGCTCCGGCCCGACGTCCCCACACATTATCATCATCTAGTAAATACAGATGAAATATACTAACGATTCTACCTGATGACAAGTGCCAATCAGAAATACAGCCTTAATATATCACATTTCCATCTAGATGAAGTAAAGAAATGGGGTTCCTTCATCCCATAAAATTGGAGTTTCCAAGGACAAGCGGTAAACGACTACGCGGAGGGAGTCGCGAGCCAAAACTAGTCTTATTTAAAAAATTACAAAATAACTCTTTTATAAAAAATAATAGCATATGTGCTATCCCATTCATCTGTGCTATCTATCTTTGAGCATAATTTCATCCAGATCCGATCAGCCGTTCAGGCGTGATTGAGTAACAAACACCCATCCATCCACACTCTCGCATTTATAAAAATACTAGTTGTTTCCCGCGACTCTGTTCGCGAAGAAATCTTTTATCGCTTTTTCCACTAGAACCGTCCAATTCTTCGGGATTAAAGTACCCAGGACTCAAACTATCTCCATAAAAAAAATCGTCTAAATCGGATCAGCGGTTTACCCGTGAAAGCGTAACAAACAAACAGACAGACAGAGTTACTTTTCCATTTATAATATAAGTTTAGATATCAGTGGTAAGACAACAAGACTAATCAAACATTAATAAAATCAAATATGCATGTATTGTTACGAGTAAGTTTAATGAAAAGGTTTATCCGTTGAATGATTTAAAATACATTAAGCAAATGCGTAAGCGCAGGATTAAGAGATCATTGCAAATACTGAATACATTGCAACCTGTCACTAATACACTGGTAAACATCTTAGCCTACTTGTACAAAATGTGGTTACAGAATTATCAACAATTCATTTTAGAGTTGTCGGTATTTCTGTAGCTCTGCCTACCCCACTCTGGGAATGAAGGCGTGATGTTATGTATGTATGCAAATACTAATTCAATGATCTTTTTTTTCGTCCGTTTATTTTTATAGTGTTTTACTAGTGACTGGAAAATTTTTAATATAATTATAGTTAGTAAGCTGACCATTGTTTGTACTCGTTTGCAATAAACGCTAAAATAATACTAGTATACATAAAGATTGGACACAAACCTGATAAATGAATAAAGTTAATGAATAAATATAATGGGATATGATGGGATCATGGGATTAAACTAAATCTCTTCAGCAGCCCAGTGAAATCCACCGGCTTGGGCTCCTACGTTATTTAAAAACGTCACAATAAAAAACAATGGCCTCGTCGCTGACAAAATAACCTGATAAAACTTATAATACATACATACATAACATCACGCCTTCATTCCCAGGGTGGGTGAAAAAAGACTTGTTAATAATTCTGTTACCACATTTTGCACAAGTAGGCTAAGATATTTACCAGTGTGTTATCCACTAATTGAGTTGGCTACTGGAATGGAAACAGAGGTTATAATACGATACTTTATTACTACAACTGACATGAATTTACTTTATTTAGTTACGGACATCTAAATATATGACTATAAACTTTAACAGGCGGACTCCTGATGGGAGTCCACGCTATAAATGGGTTTTTACACTAGCATGCCTAAGGGCGCCCGGCTATTGGGCCGACCTCGGACTTAGGACGCTAGGGGAGAATTTCAATCGAATTGGGGAGAGAGAGACTGGTCACGACGAGGCGACCCCTTTTATAGACTCGCTGACAGGAACGTCTCCCTTCCTCCATGGTTGTAGGGGGCGCTGTCTTCGACCAACGAGTTGACGTTCTCCATGACGAGCGTCCTTCAGAGATGGTGCTGTTGTTGATGTTTCGCACGCAACACCGCCTTTTGTGCTCGATTGCTAGCAAGTGTATTAGTGACAGGTTGCAAGCCCATCGCCTAACAGTACTACAAGCCTTTAATCCCTTAGTCGCCTCTTACGACATCCACGGGAAGACATGGAGTGGCACTATTCTAACCCGGCAACCACACGGGTAGGTATGTATATTTTTATCACTATTTAATTTTGGTGGGGTGTAATTTTCAATTTGGTAAAAGGTTTATTTCATTTATTTTATTTCATTCAATTTACTTAGATTTAAATAAATATTTGTATGATTGTTCATTTAAGCATTTATTTCACCGCAGAGCACTCCATCAATTCGTAAAACTACACGTTCTCATTTTTCTGTTTATGTTAATAATTTTAAATTATGTAATTATTTTTGAGACCAGCACATTTGTAGCACATTCAGACAAAGACAGTACTTTTTTCCAGCGTCGAGAAAAGTCTCTCGTTAGTAATTAATAAATTTGAATCTATAGTCACTTTCCATGAAGTGGCCCTATTCTAACCCGGCAACCACACAGGCTTAAAACTTATCATTTAGCTTATAATTATTCATTATGACGTCATTGATCTAAACATTAGCCTGAAAATGTAAACATCTTGTCACTCCAAATTAAAGCACTCGTAGGTGAATAACCGAATAAATCGACTGTTAACGTGTCAAAGCGCATTTTTGAGGATATAATGCTCATTATATTTATCAGTTAATCTAAATTATAACGACTAATTGGGGGTTCCTTCGGGGAAAGTGATTAGTGAGACGTACTCGCTTCACTCGTCGTTACTGCCAGATTTAATCCATAATGTAGTAGTTAGTTAGTAGTACTTAACTGATACGATGATGAAAATGTTTGTGTTATTTACGAAATTGGCGGTAGGTTAGAAGTGATTTTAAACTTAATGAACAATTATTTAATTCATTATATCAGTAGGACAGTTCCACCATCCACCATGTTTTATTTTGAATCTGAGTTATAACGTCTCGGTACCTTGTTGATACACAGTTCTGTAGTTACAGGGTTTTACGTATTAGGCACTTGTTTACATACATACATAACGTCACGCCTTCATTCCCAGAGTGGGGTAGGCAGAGCTTCAGAAATACCAACAACTCTAAACAGACTTGTTGATAATTCTGTAACCAAATTTTGCACATTCAGGCCAAGAAGTTTACCAGTGTATTAGTCACAGGTTGCAAGCCTATCGCCTAACAATACTACAAGCCCTTATTCCCTGAGTCGCTTCCACTCGTCTATCCACGGGAAGACATGGAGTGGCACTATTCTAACCCGGCAACCAAACGGCACTTGTTTAGTACGTTCTAATTACAAACAACAAACAAACAGCGGATTTTTAGTTAAAAACCTATAGGTAGGAAGTATAAATGTACCTTAAAACGCTATCCCATTTGGAACTAACTGTGCGTTCTCACGACTGCACTTATCGTGCCTAGCGACAGTTTCTAGACGACTAACCGATACAAAAGGACCTATATATGTTTATATGCCTATGCTTATACGACTATTTAGATTTAAGAACGGTGTGGTAAAGGAAAAATAAAATGTCGCAAAATAAAAAAGCTATATTATCCTTTCAAATATAATGGATTTACGACGTTTTGGATTGGCAGTAAACGGGTGATTTACGATTTTCCGCGCAACGTCCGCACGGCGGAACTAAATAAAAAATTGCGAGGAATTGTTTGGGACTAACGTAATTATGTGAAGAAATTCCGGGAATTCTTGGGCTTGTTATAGCAACTTGGCGTTTTAGCGGCAAAGGCAAAATTACCATCGAGTTTTAAAAGAATAATTCGGTCAAAAATCTATATTTACCGCTTCATGATAAAGAGGAAGATGTAGGTTCAGCAAAACCAGACAATTTGCAATGCTCATTAGTCTATCGCTGTTACACTCTCTGGCATCTGCAGTATATTTGTTATGCCGCGTGAAAGCTACAGGCAGCCCAGTACAGTACTCGGTTGTCTACTTAATATACTCTGGTTTTACTGTAGTTCGTTTGTGTCCCCTTACAAATTATGTCAATCAATGTTAGTCCACCACTACTGCCTACAACCACCCTTGCAGGTCTTAGGTAGTTAACATCTTTCCGCATTATTCAAGTCGTCAGTCCCCACTATCTCCACTCTACCTCATTCTCAATTCTATGAACCATTGTCTTTATGTAAACATGTTGTCGCATTTCAGTCTTGAAATTGCAAATGTCTATGCAACTTAGAGCATGCTCACCATCAAATTGTGGCCTGTGTACCTTCTCCTGGTTCTCTAGCGTTTGACAGAATTTCATATGCCACAAGAATCATGTGCCATAATATTCATTTGCTATAAAGGCATTTTTTCTGAAACCGCGAACTATTTATAATTGTAATAAAAAAAACTAACTTAACCCTAGAACCCAATATTCTAGGTTGGCATGTAAAAATTGCCTGAAAGGTTTACGATTTCAGAAAAATGTCTTTATGGCAAATTAAATTATGATATGTGATATTAGGGAAATTTAATGGATAGGCCTTCTCCTTGCTAAAAGAAAATACGTCTATTGAAAATAATACTTTCTCTTTTTTTCCGCAACTTACCACAGACATTTCACTTTCCTTCATCAGAATTCCCAACTATTCCAAACAAAGTTGACGGAAAATCCATGTCACCCGAAATGTTGCCCAATAGTTTGACAAGCTACGCAAACTGCAGAGCTTGTCACCCTAAATTCCACCACGTCACAAGCGAAATCTCTCGTAAACTGTGAATTATTAGGGTCCAAATTAGATTGACGTTGTGCAACGTCCTTTAACAAGGCAAGCGCAGTCGACTTTCTACTTTAATATAGAAATACAAGGTTTACTTTTGGGTAAATTGAGTTGGAAAATCGATACAGGTCATCAAGTTTCAGGCACGTGGTTTGAGAGCGCTTAAGCTGCCAGTGTTGTTTATTTGTATGGAATTTTGTCTCCTCGTGGAGCCGGTGGCATTTGAAACGTCGTAAAATTCAACGATGGATTAGGGTTGTCAAAGTTGGTAGAGGTCTGGATTTGAATAAATAAATGCAATTCATAACTAATAAACTGTATTTGTTTTCGTATTTATTATTAGTGTAATTGTCACTAAAATGTTAATGTTTTGTATTTTGTTCTCAGCACCAACCTTATTTTGTTTCTGTTTGGCCCATTGGTTGACTGGTAGAGAATGCCTTAAGGCATTAAGTCCACCATTTGTACCTACTTTGTTTAATGTGCAATAAAGTTTAAATAGGATTATAGTCTTGGGAATTCAAATGTCTATGGGTCTCAGATTCTACTTACCATCAGGTGGCCTGAGCGCTCGTGTGCCTTCTCTTTAACATAAAAAAAAAATATAAAAAAAAATAAGGGAAAATAAATAATACCAACGTTTTATAATTCAGAATGGAGATCAAAGTTTCGTCTTCTAAGCCATATAAACAAGGCAGTAACATAAATAAGTTAAATCTCGTGTAGTTATGTGTAATTGCAAAAAAAAAAAAATGTACCATTATTCACAACAGTACATAGAAAGAAAATCTACAATTAAAGATAAAAACGATGCTAACTCAGTGTAAGCTAGCTGTGAAGCCAACACTGGTTTTCCGTCTGTCTGTAAGGTTTAATTTAGGAAACCAACGCAACCATTCACTATGGTATATAAGAGAAAGTGCGAGAGCGAAGAAATCACAAAACACACTTCAGTATCTTTAAACTATTTGCTGATACATAATAATTAATAAAACAACAACAGACGCAATATTAAGTCAATTTCGGCATTTTATTTTTGACATCACCTGCGCGCACCGTTGATCTAAAACATAACCTGTCATTATAATCCTAACAAGCAAAATTACGAATTGGAAAGTTTATTCTAGAAACTTGAACAGTTTTCAAGCAATAAATACACTACGTAAATGCAGCCACCGGCAAGAGATAGCAAGTTCGTAAAATGAATGTATATGAGTGACTTAATATTCAAACAATCTTCATTATAGCTCGTAAATTAATCCACCCACGAAAATCCCATAAAATTCGGGCGAAAAGATAAACTATATAAAACCCATCTTGTTTAAATTCAATACCGGATTTAGGAAGCCCAACCGCCATCTTGAAAGGGTCAATTTCCCTTAAAGCGGTTTGATATAATTTTGTAAAAGGATTTCCTATTATGTCCACGAAAATTGGGAATAATAAAAAAACAGGCGAAATGAAAACGTTCTTGGAGTTCGGTTGTTTTGATTATTATCGTCTTATTATTTTCAGTAGGACATTCAATCAATCGTATGTTGGTGCTCAGTGTATGGTTCCGAAACCGTTACAACAAACACAAAAAACTCAATAAACCACAAGTATTACCAATTTTCTATTCACTCGTTTTTACAGTTGGTGCTGTCTTAGATTATTTTAGTAGATATAAACACATTCGTTGCTTGTATTTTAGGAACCAATCACGTGTCCTTAGTCGTGACAGTTTTCCTTACAAATTCGTTAGATAAATAAATAAATAATATAAATACCACAGGAAAATGTCACACATATTAACTTAGTCCCAAATTAAGCTCTAGGCTATGCAGTGTAGTGGTATTACGATTCATTCGATGAAAATATTCGATTTTAGAAAATAAATGATTGTTTTAAATATATACATAATTTCATCGCCATTTTAAGTAACGGTGCCGTGACCAGGATAATCAATTAAAAATCTTTGTCGCAAAATGTCTCTTTCCGTCTTAATTGGCTTTTGTATTCTTATTTAATTGAATATTAAAGACCAAATCCAAAGTACACACAAAATCATGGCTGCGAGTCCTTCCATGAAATTCTCGTTTATCGATTATCTCCCGCAAGCATTCCGTTTTTTGCCAAAATAATAATTCATTTAAGTAATTTCAGTACATGATTATTTGAATTGATAATCTTCTTTTGACTTGTCATCCGTAAAACTGTAAGTCTTTCCATACGTATTTCAAGACATTTTTCTATTGTTTTTACGCACATACCGTGAAGGAAGGATCTTTGATGGATTCTAAAAGGAAATCCTATTAAAAATAGATTTTTGTCGACAAGCAAAGCCACTATAAAATTAATTACTGCATAATCACAGGTCCAGTAACATCAAACATAACCGTTTTACATAATAAAAACTTATTTTCTAATTTACACCCTTGCATCGCATGCTCTGTAAATAAAGCGCCGACACGGCACGCCTGCATGGTGCCCGGTCTCGCATGCTACCGTAGAAAATAAAATAATAATTAAATTAAACCTTTCGTCGTTACACGTAAGATTGAACATGCAATACGATAGTTATGATAGATGTGCCTTTTTACCTACGAGCACAGAATGCTAAAGCATGCACTGAAGATAACGGTTTATGCGAAACGGAAACTACCATGAAATGTGGTTTAACATTGCGTGAGAGCATTAGCAATTTGTCAGTTAACTTTTAACTCAGTAAATTTATGAATTTAATATGTTTTAAGATCCTGGTTCTGTTTTAGGCTGTTGCATAAAAACTTTTTTGTAGGTATAATCAAAAATGAATACAACCTCATCTAGTCATATTTATGAGGCGCCTATGTGAAAAGGATCACAAGCGTATTAATTGAACGCATTATTAGAGACGAGTTTTTTTATAAATATTATTATATCTAATAAGTGATTAATATACTTATTGAAACACATCATGGTTTATTTAGCATTTATTACCCATATTTATTTAAATAAATGTTTGATATGAATATCCTCACTAATATTATAAATGTGAAAGCGTGGATGTTTGTTACGCTTTCACGCAAAAACTACTCGACGAATCATCATGAAACTTTGTACACATATTCTGGGAGGTACTAGAAGTAACAAAGAATACTTAAAATTAAAAAAAAATATTTTTTACAAAAATAAAAAGATAAATGTCAAGAGAAAAAAATTGCAGCGGGCGAAGCCGCTGGCGGGTCGCTAGTATTAAATAATACATTTGATTCAAATAGAAATAATAATCCAACGATTAACCATTTTGTAGAAAAGCGATTTAGTGCATCGCCACAGTTAGAGTAAGTCATAGGAACAAAAGTTTTAATCCTTTGTCATAATGGCCGACGTATTGTGCAATTTATGTGCCCTGCCAAATTGCACCCTATTACATTTGATTTACGAACAGAGTTTTAACGAAAGCTTTAAGCAAAAAGATATAGGGTTTAGGAAATATAAATTTATTGAGTTGCTGTTTTGCCAATTTGTATTAATTTTTAATGGGTTATTGAGTGTGATTTAATTTTAACTTAATGATGAGTTATCAAAATGGAAAGCCTGGAATAAGTTGTATGTATTTTTTTTTATTAAAACCTCTTTTTTCATAGCCTGAATTTATAGTTTATTATGACACAATCATAAAATACACGCAAGTACATAATTATCTTGATTATGTTGTTTAAAAAAGTGTTTAAAATGACTATTACAGAGGCATTCCACCTTGGTGTTCTGGGTTGGCAACATATTGACAGTTTCAGGAACACAGTTTTAAGATTATAATCTTGAGAATAGAAATATATTTCAAAGTAAATTATTGTGTTTTTATGTTTCAAAGTAAAAATGATTTTTTTTTGTGTTTTTAGAGTTCCTTAGTCAAACTAGGAACCCTTATAGTTTCGCCATGTCCGTCCGTCCGTCCGCAGCCTAGCTCAGAGACTCTTAGTACTAGAAAGTTGTAATTTGGCATGAATATACAAATTATTCACGCCAACAAGTGGTAGAATAAAACGATTTTTTTTTTTTTTTAGTGTACCTCCCCTACACGTAACGTGGTGGATGTATTTTTTTTTTTTGACGACCCCATAGTGTTGGGTATCGTTGGATAGGTCTTTTTTTTTTGATTAAGAGATCTGTTCAGGAAATATTACCTTTGAAGCGCTAATTTTTGTTAGATTCGAATAAATCTTGAATGAAAGCGCATATAACGAATTTAAAAGGAAAACTATCATGTCTAAGTAGACATCATTGGTTCTTGAGATACAGGTGATTAAAAAAGGTTTTACCTACTAAAATAATCTAAGACGGCACCAATTGACTTTAAATACAAAATTTGTTATTACTTGTTGATTTTTATGTTAGTAGTACTTAACGGCTTCGGAATCCTACACTGAAAATGGTCCGAAATGCTCTCACCCGGTTTTTTCGTATTACTAAGAATACTTTTGTATTTTTTCATTTAAATCAATTCAAATTACTTTTATCAAACAAACCTTAAATCATTTTACAAAGTAAGAAAAATATATGCACCCTAAAAAAAAATATCCTCAAGTATAAATTTTATAGCAAAAACCGATTTCACAAACACACGCACGACTGAACCAGCACCGAATCATGCAAATGTGGCACGCGTGTGTGCGGGAATACCCTACAGCCTTGGGTGATTTTCTCTTGATTCCTCAAGTCAACGATCATTACATCGTCAACGAGCTCACTGACGATTCTAACGATCGATCTGTGATCTATAAGGACTGGGCACCACGAACTAAAAGTTTACATGCACCTCTAAGTCTGTCAGGCTGCCTGACAGTTCAAAAGCTGTTAAAAATAAATGAAACTTAAGAGGCCGTAGACGAAATTTTGCCAGTTGTGCTTCTTTTCGTGATTTTAAAGTTCAAATTTATAGTTTTTTATTTCAAAGTTTTCGGTCCTGGGTTCAAATCTTGGTAAGAGCAGATATTTGTGTGATGAGCGCGAATATTTGTTCCTGAGTCTTGGATGTTTTCTTTATTTTTAATTATTTATTTCTCTATTTAAGTATGTTTATCGTTGTCTAGTACCCATAGTACAAGCCTAGAGTTTAGTTTGGGACTACTTAGGTAAATTTGTGTGACATTGTCCCGTGATATTATTATTATTTATTATTAAATACTGCTTTTGTAATGCACATCATGAAATATCATTTTAGTTATGAACTTATGATCGAATAAATGAGCCACTTTTTTATTTTTGTCGAGTATTATAATGCGAGATTTTGGTTGTTTTAAAATATTATAATATTGCTATTTTATTGTTTATTTTTTTAATGTTTTTTTTTTTAAATTGAAGTTGATGTTGAACTGACATTTATTACTGCTGCTTTAATTTTATGAACGAGAGTTTTAAGTAGCCGTTTACCCATTTTCTATACATTTTACCAGTTATTTTTTTTACAATAAATAATTATATAAAGGTGGTAAGAAGTTATTCATACATTTTTAGGCGACTTTTACAGCAATAAATTTTAGTTTTTTCATACCTTTTAGACGTCATAACGATTCGTAAATGGGTCATTCTTCTTTTTTACCGACAATTGCCTGTCCTCATTTTACCATACGTTATCAGTTAGAGGATTGATTATTAATGTTTTGGTGTTTGAATATACGTCCAAACATTTATTCATCTATTAGTACTAAATAATCTTTCACTTTCTCCATCCAGTGTTTTTTATTACAAGTTTGTTTTTCATTGAATCGCGTGACAGAGTGGTAATACAAAATTTAGTCTCCTCTGAAAACGGCCACTCTGTCACAGTATATTCTGAAAAACCACTCATTAATTAGTCCAAATAAAAATTCACGCAACGTATTTTAAAATAAAAAATTAAAACCATAATAATTATCAATAGTTTAAAAACGCAAAATATAGAAAAATTACGATGTATTGTCGGTAAAAAAGTAGAACGACCCAAATATGTGATATTCTAAACCTCTTACAGCAAAATTCATAAAACAGTCGCCGGTTTCAGGTCGATTAAACAAAATAAAATAATAACAACAAAAAAATATTTCATAAATACGTTGAAATTCAAAATCGTCTATCGTGTTCCGCATTAAAAATTGTAGAAGTAAAGTATTTCAACTGTAAAATCACGTAAATGAGTGAAATCGGAAGAAGTTCGTATACGGCCTCTTAAAAAGAAACCGACAGTATTCTTATAGTTAATTACTGGGTCAGCTTAATGTTTGAACCATCATGAATACATAAGAAAATTAAAAAAAAAACAGGTCAGTTTGTAGGTTAACTCCGTAAGCCATTTTTCATAGAATTAAGAATATTAACTCTATGTTATGCGTGTCACAATATGCCTTCCCTGCTTTTAAAAGTATTCGTCAGCAAAAGAAAAAAAATACTTTTGGCTACTCAAAACTATCTTACACGCAAAAAATGTATTTGGAATAGCATAAGTAATATATTAAGAAACAATATATTAGAAGAAAATCTGACATTATTGTCAGACTTTAAAATAATATGTTCCATTTTTTAACAGACAGTTTTTCTCCATAGTAGAATATTTAAATTATAATGAGTAATACTATTTCAAGTGATGCAAAGTGTCATAATTTTAATGGCCAAAGATTACCCACTTTTACAATTTATGGCTACCTACGTTTTATAAATAAATAAATAGATTTATTGAGTTTCAAATCCAATGGGTGCTGTTATTAAATGTGTGTTTTTTATCTCTAATTCAACTAACTATATAAAACCCAAGAGTGAATTATTTACATCGAAATATTTATGTTTATTACTAACATGATTCTTTTGTGGCTTTTAAAATCGATACCTACATAAGTAATACCTATGATAAAACACCCGTAACTTTCACAGACTGACAACCCTATCCAACAAGGCTGTTTGCTTAGGCCGCCCACACACGGCGTGCAAATCGCAGCCATTACCGCCGGACGTGTGTGCGAGGCTTTACGCTACCTGTGCTTGTGGCTTACCTGAAAAGACAATAAAACTTTATTAACTTTTGTATTATTCAAACTCAACAATAATTTTGAAGCATAAAAATAATTAATTAGACTTTGCCACCGGACTTCGTTTGCGGTGTTATTATATCTCCCTTAGGAATTATCCAATTTTCAGGGAAAAAAGAAGCCTTTTTATGGCAAGGAGGCCATCGAGTACACACGCCAACAGGGTTCCTATTCTACGGGGATAAAACCATATTGCCTTTGACGTTGCTCCGTATTGTCTGCGTTTTGATAGCTCTTAATTACCTGACAGTAATGGCGGCGAAGTTAAAAACTACCACAATGACGTGGTCAAAGATAATAATGGTTTTTACCGTGTAGAATCTCAGCCTCGTTTTCTATCAAAGCGTTGACAATATAAAAACAAGTTAAAGGTAAAATGGTTTTACCCAGCACCGCTAGCACATGACGGTGCGCGAGATAGACTAGCTGTCATTGTCTAATTAGAACGGTCAGAAAAAGACGGTTAGTCTATCTCGCGGGCGACATAACTCGCGCGCCGTCATGAGCTAACCGTGCAGAATTGTCTTTTAACTCAACCGCCAATACTGTCGAGTAAATGTTTGTTTTTGTTTAACTAGTTGCAAATTTACCTACCTAACCTATGTTGTTTTTTTACGTTGTTTTAAGTGTCACTTTCCGTCTCTTCACCAAGCGGTCCCAACGGAAGACCAGCGCTGGCTTTTTGGCTAGCTAATGCTGAGTTGCGACCGTTTCTCAACAATTTCTCTGTGTCTTGTACTTTTTGTATCTATTTAATGTAATTTTGTATTGATGCGAATAAATGTCTCTTTATCTTAAATAAAAGCTATGGTTTACCCTTGAATTATCGAAAAACTTTTAATCGAATCTTTTGTACGAATAATCTTTACGAACAATTCAATTATGTATTTTAAAAACACCGATTTTTAATGTGTAGTATTATTATTTACTAGGTACTTAGATACTTACACAGATCACAGATCACAGATCTTTATTTTATACTTTACTAGCGACCCGCCCTCGCTTCGCTCCGGATTAAAGTATTATACATATAAACCTTCCTCTTCAATTACTCTATCTATTAAAAAAAACCGCATCAAAATCCGTTGCGTAGTTTTAAAGATTTAAGCATACATAGGGATATAGGGACAGAAAAAGCGACTTTGTTTTATACTAAGTAGTGATTATCCAATATTTTATTTTCTATTGTAAATGTTTGAAAATCATTTTAGCATTGTATGTGTGTGGCATATTTTGGAATAAAACATTGGTGTTCACCAAACACGCTCTTCCCGCTTCGCTCGTCGTCGCACCTATTTGTACTCTGTCGAATAACAAACTTCTGTTTACATATCAATGTGTTGCAATGCAAACTAGTTTTTAGAAATAGTAATTATATGTATTTTATTTTGTTGTACTGTCTCTTATATGGTTTATGAAATATATTTTTAAGGATTTAAAAATCCTTGTACCGTTGTTCGAATAATTGTTTTAAATGTAATGAATAGTCTATGAAGCCATAATACTACAAGAGATAATATTTATACTAAATATTGTACGAATCGTTTTCGATGAAATGAAATTCGATGAAAAGTTTGTCGAGGCGATTTCAAGGGGCATCCAAAAGCTATCAATACGTTGATAATAGGGAAACACGGCAAAGGAAACATGGTTCTACCCCGAGTAGAATAGAAGCTCTGTGGCGTGTTTTAATCAACGATGAGTATCTGTGTGCTGAATTTTATCCCAATCCAACCTTCCGCCCATTACATAAGAACAGCTGAATCGGATCATCTTTAGAAAATTTAACATTTATTAAACGAATTAAGATAAGTAGGAGAGTTTGTTTTGTCATTGTTGTTGGTTTTAGAATACCACCGCCTTTACAGTCGAGATAATAAGAGCTACTATAACGTTAAAAATATGATAACGACACGAACGGCTCCGGCTCTGCATTTATTATTATTGTCAAAACTATACGTATAACCCCGTCGTCTTATCGTTATGTTGTGTCTTACTGGGTCATACACAGATTTAGGTTACCGTCTTTCCTGTGGACACACCGAAAGTTAACGTTTTTAAGGCCTAATTTTCTGGCTAAGCCCATTCCCGCAAAAACGCCGTCAGGACTGCTTTAGACCTATCATATAAAAACATAAATTATATGCACACAAGCTTTTAAGTATTGACCGCAGGAGAGACAATTTTTGTTTGTAAAAGTGTGTATGACCCTACTATTCAAATATAAATGAAGAAAACAAAACAAAACATTCGCAAAATATGTATAATTTTTCGGTTAATAATTGGTAATGTCCAATGTAAAGAGTTCCTGTAATTATTCACTTTTAGAAAACAGGCTTCCCCAAGGATCTCCTCAATGGCTGGAGCCTAATTTGTTTTTGGTTTATCCCTATTGTTATCATATTGTTAACGATACGATGGCTACGTCGAACCCTAAATAATGTAACAAAGGATCAGACTGAGCGTTTGCTGCACACGCGCTTCGGTAGACTTGGCGGCCGAGTTAAAAACGATACTAAAACACGTCAAACGCAATATCGTTTCAACGCAGTAGAAAAGAGGCCCAGGGCTTGGATTCTACATGGTAATAACAATATCTTCTTTGACGTGTTTCCGTATTGTCAATGATTTGATAACTCTTGTCATTTACAATAATAAACGATTCTAAAACACATCAAACGCGATATTGTTATAGCGCAGTAGAATAGAGGCCCTGGAGTTCTGTTTCACGCAGTAAAACCAAATGATTATGTCATGTTATCGTATTGTCAACGTTCTTATAGCTCCTATAAATCTGACATTAATGGCGACCGAGTCATGAACAACATGATTGCATTAAGGTAAAACCAAGGTAGAGTAAGGCCCCGGGATTCTGTTCTACCCGGTTTAAAGTTATCGTTATTGTTTTACTCTCGGCTGGCATTACTGTCATATTAACTATTTTACAACTTCCTTGTCTTACGAATGTTATTAATCAATCCAATTTCCAAGCCCTTGAACATCGGAAATCAAAACCTACCATTTTAATTACTTTCATGATCAAACCTTTGATTTTACGACCGTGTGCGGTGGAGTTTTTTGATTAAAAACCCGCCGAGTTATGACCGTAGTGAGGCCGACATTAAACGGGGTTAATGACCCCTGCACTAGCGGGTTTATAGCGGCTATGATATGTGCTAGTAGCCACTTATTTAGACTTTTACTGTTAAGTGGTATCGTCGTCGTATAGTTGGATTGTTCAGGCTACGAGACAGTTAGTTACGCGGGGAAGAATATAGTTATGTTGAACTCAAATAAGATAACTGTAAGGATTCAGTAGTGCTGTGTTTTAGTGGTGGTAGGACCCTGTGCAGGGTCCGTCCGGATCGCTACCACTATCTTATCCATTAACCACCCGCCAAGCAACAGTGATCGCATTGTTGTGTTCCGGTGTGGGGATAAGACAACCGGTGAAATTACTAGCATAGAGGCATTCCATCTTAGCCCTCAGGGTTGGCAACGCATTTGAGGTCTTGGGATTATAGTCTTGAGAATTCAAATGTGTATGGGTCTCATATTCCACTTACCATCAGGTGGCCTGAGTGCTCGAGTGCCTTCTCCTTAAAATAAAAAAAAAAAAAAAAAAAAAAAATGCTAGTGACGTGATGGTTGAAGTGAAGTGAAGGGAACTTCATCCCGCATTTGCTTTGGTGCACCGTTGTTCCGAACTTCCATAGTTCGGAAAGCTTTGGCGGCGGCGGCAGATTGGTTAAAAAAGAAAACGAATAGAAACGCTAGTTGGCGTACGCATCTTGGCTATCTGCCTCTGCCTCTGGTATTGAGATCCTCCACCCTCCGCAATCTGGCGTGGCCGCAACGCTATTTGCGGCGTGGTGGAGCTGCAGAGGAAGGGAAGTATTGGTATTACGGTGCGCCGTTCTCCCCATCATTCAGATGAGGTTGTTCAGTCATCCTATCACCAGGAATTCAGTATCTGCAAGGATCTGCTCTAAATTGTCAACATGTATATTGGTTATAGCTGGGGGTCTGAGGCCTTTTTGAAAGTCTTGGATCTTTGAATGGTCTTTCAATGTCGGAGCCCACGCTAAGAGGGCCTTCTGATGAGGGTCGTAGTCGAATGCGCAAACAGAACCTGCGCCGCTCGCCAACAACGACTTGGGAGGGAGAACCGTTGGGTTTTAGTGGGTATCCAGTTGGCGAGTCCCAGCGTGGTATGCGAGAAATTATTTCCCAGCAATAATAAAACATCGTGTGGTTGCTGGGTTAGATTAGTGCCACTTCCCGTGGAGGTCGTAAAAGGCGACGTGAACAAAGGCTTGTAGTACTGTTAGGTGATGGGCTTGCAAGCTGCCACTAATACACTGGTAAACAACTTAGCCTACTTGTACAAAATGTGGTTACAGAATTACGAATAATTAAGCAAAATAAAACAACAACAAACAAATTGAACAACAGCAATTAAATTGAAATAATTTAATTGTTTCTTCTAGTTATTTAGTTTGAGTTCTAAACGAATTAGTTTACACCGCCTGCCATGAATTTGTGTCCTCAGTTATTTCTCTTACAAGGTTGTCTGGAAGAGATCGCTATTTAGCGGTAAGACCGCCTGTTGTATACCTGTGATTTAAATGTACTGTTCCGTGTTCTGTTTTTATTTTTTAATTTCTGGAGTTCAATAAAGAGTATTTGTATTGTATTGTACTAAGAACTCTTTTTAGAGTTGTTGGTATTTCTGTAGCTCTGCCTACGCCACTCTGGGATTGAAGGCGTGATGTTAGGTATGTATGTGTAAATAATAAATGTCTCGATAGTAATTTCACTAGTTCCCGTCAATTTTGAAACACAACAGTGCTAACATCGCTGTTTAGCGTTAGCATCAAGGTGGTAGCGATCTGGACAATAACTGGCAAAGCTCCATAAGTAAAATTGATTCTATTATATCCTAGTCTGTGCCTAAACATAAATAAACGAGCTTGTGAAAAGATGTTACAAAAAATAGCTATAGACATAAAGACTGTGTAGCAATTTCTTAATGATACTTTATTTGCCAAAACAGTCTATCTTCATAGAACCTAGGCAGTCTTTAACTCTAATAGTCTAAATAAAAGCTAAACTTAGGCACGTCAGCTGGCCATTAGTGGCCATCAATCATCGAGATGCCATCGAGTTTCTAGAAAACTAATTCTTAAGAATAAATATAATTACTTAACCTTAATTTACTAGAATTAGCAAACGTAATTTTGTGAAAATAGGGATGTATTTTGTATGTGCTTGACGGTAATTAATAGACAATTTGCCAAGTTTTTTTTAGTTTTGCTAATGCACAGTACAGGACGTCCCAGAACTTGACGTAAATATACCGCTCTAAAATACAGTTTTAACATTCCTATGTTATTTAGCTTATGACTCACAAGTTGTTTCCCGCGACTCCGTTTACGTAGAGATCGTTTATCCAATTATTCGGGATAAAAGTACCCTATGTCCTTTATCGGGACTCAAACTATCTCCATACCAAATTTCATCTAAATCGGTTCAGTGGATTATTCGCGAAAGCGTAACGATTAGATATAGTTACTTTTACATTATAATATTAGTACAGATAGTAAGGTCAGGTGGGGCAAATACGTCTACGGGGTAAGTGCATCAAACCATACATTATTTGGACATATTGTTGGTTTGACCCACTTGCCCCGTAGATGCACTTGCTCCACCTGACGTAGATTTAGGTAATTTTTACTACATAATTTTAGTGATACTTGTAAAGAACACTACCTTGCGGTACATTTTTGGCTCCCTCGGCTTAAAACTAGTCAAAGTAAACATAGGGTCGCTATTAAAGATAGCGACCCCTTTTTTGAGAGCTAGGGGGTAGCATGACATGCCTAAGCAATTCAGTTTAGGATGAGCGTAAATACAGAACTATATCAGTTATATGGCTGTCTCTTTGTCTTACCGTAAACTGGAATGGTAGGATATCTCTTTTATCTCTTACAACTATGTAATGTTCACTATGTTTCAACTGTATGAGGACTTGGTTATTTTAGTAATCGAACGTAGAGACCTCGTCGTGTTGTTCTTCTAGTCATTATTAGGGTTCCGGAGCCGAATGGCAAATTTCGTCATGTCCGTCTGTCCGTCTGTATGTCACAGCCATTTTACTCAGAGCCTATTGGCACTATATAAATGAAATTTGGAGGATAGATGTGTTCTATAAATCGCTATACAATGATGTAGTAAAATTAAAAAAAAAATATTTAGGGGTGGCACTCCATACATGTAAATAGGGGACGAAAAAAATGTTTTTGAGTTACATCAGCGTGTGGGGTAGTAGATAGGGATTCCAAAATGATACGGTGGTTTTTAAGTGACTTTATTACGTAAGTGAACAGTTGGCGAGATATACGCTTCTAAAGTCTTAAAAATTCCGTCCGGGTGGGTAGCTTTTGAACTGTTAAATAGAACATTCTAATAAAAATTACAGTAGTAGAACATACTAAATACTTCCAAAATTGTTTGAACACGATACGCTGTAGTTTTTGAGATTTTAATTAAAAAAAAAAAGAATTTCAACCATGAACGTTCATCCCAGCTACGGAACCCTTCACTGTGCGTGGTCCGACATGCACTTGGCCGGTTTTTTTAATTTAATGTCATTGATCTTACATTTGCAATTATTTTATTTGTGTTAGTATTAAGTAATAATAATTACTTATTACTTTATTACTTTGTAATTACTTTATAATTGAATAAATGACCTTCTGCTGGAGTTTGTTGAAGCGCTTCTTCTCCGTAATGATGGTCTTGTCCATAGCACTGCATATTACTGACGTGTAAAAGAACCCTCATGTGGCCTATTTACTAATTAAACGATTGAGTTGGAATTGACATGGTTTTGTATTTTAAATAACCTTTTTTAACCTACCCTAACCTTACATTGATATTACATCACAAGTTAAGAATTTACAAGCCAACAAAGTTTTCACCAACATGACACCTATAAAGCACCGAATAAAGTAGCTTACTTTAAAAAAAAAGCGTCCAAATCAGTCCATGCGTTTGAGAGCCACGATGCCACAGATAGAGAAATACACAGACACACACATTAAACCTAAAATTTCGCAAGCCCTACCATACATACCGTCATAGTATGTCTTTATAGAACTCCAGACTCTATGCCTTGTCTTTTCCTTGAAAAATTAGACACACTGCTAAATAAGTTGTGTAAAAAATTTAAAAAAGTAATTGTTTGCGGGGATTTTAATATTAATATACTAACTCCCAGCAATAATACAAATAAGCTAATAGATTTAACAAATAACTATAATATAACGATACATATACAAAAACCTACTAGAAATAATACCTGCATCGATAATATTCTAAGCAATGTCCGAGATGCTTCAGCTATTTTACTACCACTTGGTCTATCCGATCACGATACGGCTCAAATGTTAAGTTTTATGGTTAAAACCAAAGAAACTACACTTAAAAAATATTTTAAATTTAAGAGAGACTATAGCTCCGAGAACATAGAAAAGTTTCAAGAATGCTTGAGCAACTTATCGTTTTCGGAGATATATATAGAAAATAATCTTAATAATGCTTTTAAGCAGTTTCATAACTTGATCTCTCTTTTTTATAAGCTTTGTTTTCCAACAGTCCGTGTAAAAATAGACACATTGAGTTTCGGAACTCCGAAATGGATGACAAAGGGAGTAAGAATCAGCTGTAAAAGAAAAAGACTACTTCGATTCAACTTCTATAAGGACAAAAAAACGGAACATAAAAAGAATAATTATTACAACTACACAAGGCTATTAAAAAAGTGCATTGATAAAGCGCAAAGAATAATAAATAGTAAACACCTAATCAACAGTAAAAATAAGTGTCGAGCGTCATGGCAAATTATAAAAAGGGAAACAGAGGATATTAAACTACCCCAATATATAAACAAAATAAAAAAAAACAATAAACTTATAAGTGACCCGGAAGAAATAGCATCGCAATTTAATAGGTTTTATGCGGTGCTTGCAAGGTCGGACCAGACCAAAAGAAAGCAAGGGCTATCTCAACAAAAGGCATTGCAAAATAGCATCTTTTTAAAACCAGTTTCGGAAAATGAAATAGACAAAATCATTATGTCATTGAACGACACAAACGCTGTCGGATGGGATGAAATTAGTACCAAAGTCGTTAAAAAATGCAGAATGCAACTTATACCTATACTTACTTATCTAGTAAACTGGTCCTTAGAATGTGGATGCTTTCCAGAACTATTAAAACTATCTATTGTCAAGCCTCTATACAAAAAAAGCGATAAATTGTATATGGAAAATTATCGGCCAATAACATTAGTGTCAATATTATCCAAAATATTTGAGAAAAGTATGTACAATCGTTTAATGGAATATTTTGATAAATTTAACATTATTAATATAGAACAGAACGGATTTCAAAAAAACAAA
Organism: Acleris holmiana; assembly: GCA_949316455.1. NCBI lineage: Eukaryota > Metazoa > Arthropoda > Insecta > Lepidoptera > Tortricidae > Acleris > Acleris holmiana. The sequence goes on along the minus strand of OX438764.1, from coordinate 24,719,944 downwards.
TCCACTTCATTGGCTGGTTTTAACCTTGTACACCATGTTGTTAGGAGCTTAGATGAAAAGAAACGTACTGCAGCGGTCTTTTTAGACATGACCAAGGCATTTGACTTCGTTGATCATTGCATTCTCCTAGTTAAATTAGAAAAATACGGAATTAGAGGACCCGCTTTGTCCTGGTTAAAATCTTATTTAGAAAAAAGGAGTCAATGCGTACAAATAACTGCATTAAATGAAAAAAATGAAGAGACTGTGTATAAATCAGATTATCTGCACAATGAATATGGCGTTCCACAGGGTAGCGTGCTTGGTCCTCTTTTATTTAATATTTACATAAATGAGTTACCAAATATCATTCCATGTAAATCCGTTCTTTTTGCAGATGACATATCTTTAATAATTACTTCAGAAAAATACGACATTAATAATGAATTTGAAAATAAAATAAATAGAATAATAGAATTAGTTATTAAATGGCTAGAAGAGCATAATTTAAAAATAAATATCAATAAAACTAATTTCATACAGTTTAATATGAAACATGGAATGCATAATAATAAGATTAACGTACATTACAAACATGAAACAATTAATGAAGCGATTAATGTCACTTTTTTAGGATTTAAAATTGACAAGTACTTGAATTGGGAAACTCAAATTGAAAATGTATGTCGCAAGGTCAATAGGTTTGTCTATGTGATGAGTAGATTAAGACGCACTGCCACTTTGGCAGCCACACTAGCAGCCTATCATGGGTACATAGCTTCACAATTGAGGTACGGCCTTATATTATGGGGCAATTGTTCTACTTTTACCAGGGCGTTCATAGCCCAAAAAAAATGTATGAGAGCTATATGTGGTATAGCTCCATATCAGTCATGTAAGCCTCTATTCAAAAAGTTAGGTATATTACCATTACCGTGCTTATATATATTAGAAACCTGCATATTTGTGAAAAAGAATATGTATTTATTTAAAACTGCTAAAAATGTCTTCCCACGAAATACAAGAAATCCTCAGAGGTTAGCTCATGATCGCGCCCCAAGGACGTCGATGTACCAAAAGCACTGTTACGCGATGTGCATTAAATTATATAATAAATTGCCGATGGACATGCGACATCTACCCGTTAATCTATTCCGAAAGCGCATTTTATGTTTACTACATGACAAAATGTACTACGATATTCATACTTTTCTTGTTGATAAATTTTAAGTTTTAACATATACACCTATAAAATTAACCTAATGGAAAAAAATCAACTATGCATTATTTTGGAAAATATTATTTGTAATTACTTATGCCTACTAAAATATCTTATTTAAATTGTATAATTTAGATCTTTACATATTAATATTGCTACACCCTAAAAGGGTCCATGTGCAGCACTTTAATTATTCTATAAGACCAATATTGTAAATACCATGGATGCAATAAATAAATTATTATTATTATTATTATTATTATTACTACAACAAGAAAGATTTTTGTGAATGGGAATTTGTATTTACCAGCAAAGGAATAAAGTTCAAATACTTTTGCTCTATAATGCCAGTTTCAGTTTTTAAACAAAGAAAAATGAACTTTATTCCGCTTATCAAATGCGTTAATTTTGTACATCCTATTGCACATTGGAACTTACGAGGATAAGACCCCTATTTATTGACAGGTTTAAAAAATGTACACCTCATACATACTGTAGGCAGAGCAACAAAAATACCAACAACTCTAAAAAGACTTGTTGATAATTCTGTAAACACATTTTGCAGAAGCAGGCAAAGATTACTAGTGTATTGGTGACGGGTTGTAAGCCCATCGCCTAAAAGTACTACAAGCCTTTATTCCCTTAGTCGCCTCTTACGACTTTCACGGGAAGACATGAAGTGGCACTATTCTAACCCGGCAACCACACGGGCCACCAAATCAAACGTATCAAAATGGTAGTACAGTTTTTTAAGATGTTATCAAAATAATTTAAAACATGTTAATGTTTAGCCAATTCAAATTGGAAAGTCCTTGTCGCACTTGATCGATTTTACTATAATGCTCACACTTCTTTTCAAACACAACAATTCTAACCAAAAAACGTTATAGGTTTTCCAACAACGGTTCCTAACACCGTCACTCAACGATGCCCAGGCGCCGTCCTTAGCGACTTTTCTCTGAAACGAGTGCAGTATGTTTTCTAGGAATGTTAGGTCGTTTGGTTTAATACTTGTACTTAAAATGTTCAATAAATGGCGCCTAAACATAACCGACGTCTGTGGGAACACGGTTTTAAAAAGAAACGCGCGTGAACGTTAGCAATTTGAAGCAATTTTTATTATTTCAGATTTATGAACTATTTTGTTCATGAGTTTTTTTGTAATTAAGTTTTCAGGATTTGTATAAAAGCATTTAAAATTTTGTCTAAATATATTCAACAATGTTTAAGAGTCTAAAATATGTTTGACTTTTTGTCATAATGTATTGATTGAACTATTTTTCTATGCGATATCCTTGTCCAAGTTACAAATGAAAATCTATAAAAACACAAAAATATATATGTTTGTTAATTGGTTTGTACGATTGATCAGACCGCTTTAAATAAGTAATTATTTATGTAACATATCGTTGTTTAACATTATTTCCCGCCAACAGACCAACGGATAAAACTTACTCCATAACAACCTTACAATTTCTAATTTAAACTTTCCATAAATCAAAACTTAGCGGCATGTTTCAGCCATGTACCTTCCCACGTTCCCTACCATTGACTTAACATCGTATGGAATTTCATACAGGAATCTAGAACCCGGGCACGGCGTGTGGTCATAGTGAATGTACAGGTTGTGGCACACCCATAAATTCCAAGTTAATTGAATGAAAAATCGCAGAGACTGCGATAGGGGGCATTATGCGATGACTTACACGGCCTGCGGTCACGCCACACCCTTAATGGCTGCGTGTCACTGCTATTTTAAACACTAATCTAGGTTATATCGTAGATACACGTTATGTGCTGGTATTTGGTAGTATATTTAACAGAAAACTGACTTTGAAAACATTGCATTTTAGTGGTGGTGGCGATCCGGAAGGACCCTGTGCAGGGTCCGTCCGGATGGCTACCACCATCTTATCCATTAACCACCCTCCAAGCAGCAGTGTTCGCATTGTTGTATTCCGATGTGGGGATAAGGCAGCCCGTGAAATTACTAGCATAGAGGCATTCCATCTTAGTCCTCAGGGTTTGGCTACGCATTTGAGGTCTTAGGATTTATAGTTTTGAGAAATTAAATGTCTATAGGTCTCAGATTCCACTTACCATCAGGTGGCCTGAGTGCTCATGTGCCTTCTCATTAACATAAAAACAAAAATGTTTTAGTGTTCTGAACGAAATATGAAAACGGAAACTCTATTAGGATATCATTCGGCTATCCATCTGTTATTGACTTTTTATTTGTCAGAAATAAAAAAGTCGTCAATTGAAATTTCGAAAATTAAAATCGATATCTTGGGCCCTAGCCAAGATGCGAACGCTACTAACGTTTTTCTTTTCTATCACTTAATATGTAAGGGATGGCATTCAAAACATTATTTAGCGGTTTTGCCACCTCCGTATTAATTCTAAGTTAAATATTGTTTTTGTGTGTTAGTGTTTCAGGTTTGTGTGACTAAGTATGAGCACTTTTAGCCAATTTTTATTTTTAATTCTTATTCTTGACTTATATTGCAGATGAAAAGGGTCAAACTTACAGTGCAAACCTGAAAGCACAGATTCAGCAAAACGGCGTCATAACTAAAACCTCCCATAACACACCGATTTAACCCATAACGAATTATCTGCGGAACCCAAATCGGCTACAAAATTGCCCTCGCATTACCCCATATTCCCGCATCGGCTCGATTTCCGTGACCCTGTGTTATGGCCAAGAATGTAATCTATGGGAAACACGTGGTTGGACCCAGCCCTGGTGTAAATGTCATTCGGATCACATTTACATAATAACATCGGTCTGAACGCACCTTTGCGGCCCTTTACAGGCTGAACATTTTCAGGTGTCGATTGATGTTTATTATTTAGTTTAAAGCCAGTGTTGGCTTTTAGCGAACGCAATTCGATTGAGAAATTTGATAATGTTCGTTTAACCTCTAAAAAGCTCGGTTAATATCAATTTAAACACAATTATCAGTCTACCAAACCATAAAAAGAACCATCGGACGCAAATATTTATACTTGTATTCAATTCAAAATGTTTTCAATTCGTTTATATACTCGTCGTACAATATTTCAACTATTAACGATACTTACTTAATTTGGAACAGTCGAATTCGATCAACTTTTCGATTGCAAATTGCGAAACGGAATATTTTTAATAGGCGATATTAGATTTAAATAACTTATGCGCGAATGAATCGGCTTCGCGCCGAACGAAAAAATCCAGTTATGTCGACAGACGCGGTCATTTGCATTCTGTGTAACTCCAATTTAGTTATCAGCTGTTGATATGTATTCCGTTTTTCAATAAGTTTTTGTGTGGAATTAATCAAATAACGCCTTTGTTTCCTTGTCTCATTTCAAGATTCATGTACCTATATGTTTATTTGTGAATTTCTTCATTCCACGATAATTTCTTAATGCCTGAAAGTATTTTTTTTTTATGTTAAGGAGAAGGCACACGAGCACTCAGGCCACCTGATGGTAAGTGGAATCTGAGACCCATAGACATTTGAATTCTCAAGACTATAATCATAAGACCTCAAATGCGTTGCCAACCCTGAGGACTAACATGGAATACCTCTATGCTAGTATTTTCACCGGTTGTCTTATTCCCACACCGGAACACAACAATGCGAACACTGTTGCTTGGCGGGTGGTTAATGGATAAGATGGTGGTAGCGATCCGGACGGAGCCTGCACAGGGTCCTACCACCAATATCCTATATGGTCCTATATTGCTTGTTGTAGCTGTGTGGTTGTGGCAGAATACCAGCATTATGCTCATCATGAGCAAAGCTATACGCTGAGCCATTTTCATTTTGCACTGCTGCAACGTACACATTCCTTTGGCAACTTTTTGTGTGTTTTTAATGTAATTGTGTTGTTTTTAATTACCTTTACCAATTGTGTGTGTGATTTGCGGTACGCAAATAAACGTTTTATCTTTCTATCTATCTATCTAACAAAGGAGGCTGCACTTTTCTGCACCGCCGGCGTGTTCTTTGTCCGACCGGGCATCGAACTGGTTACTTATTTGTGGCCAGCAGGCTATTCCAACTCGCAACTCGTTCCATTGAATACCCCGGAACGCTAAATGCAGATTGCCTCTGAAAACTTTTCAGGATAAATAGCTCCAGAATCGCAGCGGCTCAGAGATACCACAGCTTGCTCAGCATGTCTCTTTCCAACTAGTCTATAGCGAAATAGACGCACTCAGGCAAGTCCTGGTACCGCTTCGGGTGGCTCGACGGCTGCGTTGTTCGCGCGGACACTTTTATTGGGTTGCAACGTTTTATTGCTATTTTTCCGGTTTCTGGTATCTGAGATTGTTACGAGTCTGCAAAATGGGCTAACCACGGATAATGTTGTTGGATAATTATAGTATACTAGCTTCCGCTCGCGACTTCGTACGCGTATAAATCAGTTCCCGAGGTGATGAGATGAAAGGTACCCTTTGTGTTAATCCAAGGTTTAAGCTGATTTCATTCCAAATTCCACCTAAATCCGTCCAGTAGTTTTTGCGTGTAAGAGTAACAAACATCCATACTTACAAACTTTTGCGTTTATAATATTAGTAGGATTCTATTGTAGGCAGTCAATGAAGTGACAAAGCTGTCTTGGATAATGCTGAAGGCAATTTTTTTTATAAAAATGTATGTAAAAATAAATTTCCACGTGCGTCATGATATCACTTCAATACGGTTCACCCTTGAATAACCAACGCTCATTTCACTAAATGTTTTACTTCGCCGAATTTTCATTGCATTTCCACGTGGAGGAGTTTTTTAATTGTTTGATAGTCACAGGTATTATCTAACATAACCTACTTAAACTCCGTTTAACATAAAAAACAATAAGATTTCAGCAAAAAATACATACACATACATAAAATCACGCCTTCATTCCCAGAGTGGGGTAGGCAGAGCTACAGAAATACCAACAACTCTAAAAAGACTTGTTTATATTTCTATAACCACATTTTGCACAATCAGGCCAAGAAGTTTACTAGTGTATTAATTAGTGACAGGTTGCAAACCCATCGCCTAACAGTACTACAAGCCCTTATTCCCTGAGTCGCCTCTTACGACATCCACGGGAAGACATGGAGTGGCACTGTTCTAACCCGGCAACCACACGGGGAAAAAAGTGCTGTAGATAAAATTAAATTCGCTGAAACGACACATTTGATGAAATGAGTGTCAGTGATTCAAGGATGTCCTTCAAACCGGCTGAATATTGTTTTTCCTATAAGTAATGGTCAAGAATGGATTGGTATGAAAGAAAAATATAACTCGAGTGACGCCGGGCACGAACAGCTAGTTATGAATAAATAATTTTCAATCGATTCTCGCCTTAATTGACACCGTTTTCATCATAACTTATCAGTTCCCTAACCTGGTAGACCTAAAAAATAAAAATAAAAGTAAACTTTAAAAACTCGACTGCATCTTTGGATGTTGGCATCGACATTAGGTATATTAAAAATTACTTAATTTAAGGCTCTCTCATTATTAGTCTATGTCACTCCCATAACCAAGACGAATCTAACACCTCATATTATTATACTAAAATCCATCAAACCGTTTATGCTGCTGAGAGTGCCAGAGAAATAAACATACATACATACTCGAAGAACATAACCACTTCCTCTTGTCAAAATCGTTAAAAACGGAAACGAACGCCACTAATTCAAAATTCAATTACTTAATATCAGCCTTATAGCTGCACTAAAGCTAAAGTGCAACGTACGATGCGATACCTTTCCTTTTTAAATCCACGCAGTCACGTAATAAATAAAGCCAGTTACTTAATAGAAAAAACGCAATTCCCGTTTTTTCTCATTTGCAAAAACGTTGGTTAATTTATTGTCGCCTACTCACGTGCACTTGATGCGTTTGAAATTTGGCGAATTAGAAATTGACAAAAGTTCAACTTAATAATAAAACAACGACCTTCTGTGTAATTGAATAAAACACTGGCTACTTCTGTAAACATTTGTATACTTAATAGACTATTAGCATACACACGTAAACACTTTCTCCCTTACTTATATATTTATAAACGTTGAATAACCGTGGGATCGCCATGCTTTGTTACTTTCTGTCAAATGCAAATTAAAGATAAAGACAAAGCATGGCATAAGCTACACCACGGTTATCCGGATTTGTAAGTAAAAGGGTTTGAATTTCTATTAAAATGGCTGCTGAATACAGCAGAGCATCGGTGAAAATAGCGCAGCCGGCGCTGTCAAGCGCTGACAGCGCCAATGCAGCGACGAGCTAGTTTCGCGTGCATCTAAAAACATATCGAATGTGACCTTGTTGTTGTTGTGGCCTTAGTTGGCGTAATGTATTCTATTAAATACGATATACAGATGACTACAAAGATGTATCCACTCTTGGGCCTTGTTATTATAATGCAACTAGGTGAAAAAGTGGATCTCTATGTAGTCGACTATACAAGTCTAACGAATATTTTGGTAATATCGCCTATGTGGTTGAAGAGAAGGATATTGGAGAGTGTAGAAAACAGGAAGAGTATTTTAACATTATAGAGGGAAGGGAAGTGACAGTTGCAACACTGAGACAAACGTAACGACACCTTGCCTACCAAAATTGAAGCATCTGTTCAGCCTCTACGAGGGGACAAAAAACATAGGCACACTCTTCTCAGAAATTAAAAAGTAAGCACGCCATCTTTATAGACGTTGATCCGACGGACGTTGTTCTGTCTTAACTATGTATATTGAATTGAATTGGTATAATTATTAAAAAAAAACTAGTGAAGTCATGATTCTGTTGTTAAAAGCGCTAAGGTTAAATTAGAAAAGTTAATATGCCCGTTAAGTTCTCTTATTTTCTGCGCATTTTTTTTTCATAATAAACCTTCTTACAATAAAACACAACAAAAAAATAGTTAGCGAAATCTATCCAGCCGTTCATGCGTAATGCCGTGACGTGAAATAGGGATTATTTTATATATTTATAAAATAGATAAAGATCTGAATAAAGGTAGATGAGGTCACTTCAAGACAGTAAAGTATTAGTATGCCATGGTTTCTGTATTTTTTAAGGCTTTAGGTAACCTGAGATAGCATATTCCTTTATTTCTAGTATTCTAACGAAATTACAACGCAAGCTTAGATATTTAGTCCAAATAATATAACACAGAATGAAAACACAGACATCATCCAACCAATCCCTACCCAGCGCAAACAAAGAAACATTCCCGATTACTTCTAGGTACATCCAACCCATTTTTCCTCGACCCCTATATTCCAACTTTTAATTGGTTCCCGTATCAAATTTATTCAATAACATACGAACCGGATTACGGTTTAATTCAGCCCGGGACAGTCGGAGATTAGGCCCCGGGTAAAAACGCAAACAAAGCGGGTACAAAGGCGGGAAGGGCGTGCTTATCTTTGCTCAATTGCCGGCGAAGGCACGCCTGGCTAGTTGGAACGGTGGGTTCATCGGAAAGAGGCAAGTTTTTTCGATAATGGCCTTATTTACCAAGTTCTGAGAGCCTCTTAACTACTATTCATTGAATTCCGGGCGAGTGTAATGATGAAATAACTGGTATACTCGTTAAAACATTCCATGTGTAATAAAATTAACGAGCTATTCGAACACCATGTTTAATAAATATAGTAGGTACCATGGTTTTTTTTAAGTTACAGCACAGAGTCTATAGGTGGTTGGCAGTATGTATTTTTCCTTTGTCAGTTTAATGTTAGTAAGCATATTAAAAAAAGTTAGAGCAGCGGATAATAATGGTTTTTCTTAGGTTTTTCATACATTACTTCTTGGCCTAAGGCTTCTTGGGTTCTATTCTATTCTGGGTAAGCTCGTATGTAGAAATGAAACTGGTCATGAAAAAAGCGAAGCACCCAGCGTGAAACCACTAGCTGTGCACCGCACTGATACCGCTTTAGAGCGTTTGCTGCTATAGTCAAGGTTGGCTAGGCAGTCGCAATCATGAGATTAAAAATATTAATGGGCAAAAAAACACTTACGACCAGATTGCCTTTAGTACTTATATTGTTTCCAAACCAAAAAGATGACAATGCATCATTCATTCAAGTACTCCGTTTTTCTGTTTCAAGTGATCAATCATACTACTAAATCGGTCTAGTAGACCCATATAAAATTGGCTGTGACAGACTGACAGACAAACAAACAAGTAATGCTATGGGTAAGAGTTCCGTTTTATCATTGGGACGAACAGAACCCTTCAATATATATATATATATAGATATAGTTTGTCAGCCAATAGAAGCAAAACACTGATACTTACGTCGATGCTAAAGAGAGTTTTGAGTTGACCGGTTGTTGAACAAATGAAGGATAGACTTTGGTCAAGTGAAAATCAAACTTATAGACGTGTCTTTTCAATATTATTACAAAATGGTATAGAACAGAAAGTTGACAGTCACTTTATCGACGTGAAATACGTGAATGTAAAAAAAAACTAAAACCCGACTACAAAAAGTAGAAAATAAAATCATTTTTTTAATTTCCAGCTGCCATGTTTAATTTATAATAAAACTAAATAGCCTATAACTATCGCACAAAAAGGACAAATCGATAGACACCTCATTTGTTAAAATCGATTCAATAGGAACTTCGCTAGAGTGGAACATACATACATACATATATACATACATATATAATGTATATATCATACATATATACATACATACATAGAAACAAACATAGGGTGTCAAAATCATTACCCTTCCTTTGCTTCGCCGTAGTCGGGTAAAAAGAATAACAGACTGACTGACTGATCAACGCACCTAGGGATTTAAAATTTGGAGGAAATATTTCTTGGATATCCTAAGGGTGCACTAAGAAGGGATTTTGAAAATGTATCCCCTAAGGGGTTAAGTTTACCTGGAAACTAATTCCACGCGGACGAAGTCGCGGGCGTCAGTCGTGAATAAAAGGTATTTTGGAACTTAATTCCTAAATATTACGCGCACGTAAAATCATCTCACGACATTATCTTACGGTGACAGAAAGACAAGATTATATTATAATACATAACATTAATAACTGCTATAGTTGGGCTCCTTACACTTATCATAAAATGAACTGCATAGCTATGTCGTAACCCTCCGAATGCTCTAATTAATTTAACCGTGGAGTTTGCTTTCATAACATAGTTTTCATTACCCAAGTCAGTAAACTATTCGCGCATCAGAGTGTAAGGGCAGACCCCCGGCGCTGACAGGTTTAGGGCTCAAGCGGCAACTTTTATTAACGTTTTGTTTGTGGGCAGCTAAAGTAGTTCAGGTGCGAGTTAGTTTTACTGCTCCGCTGGGGTCGGATAATCAAAACTTAGGGGGCAGGTTTACGAGCCGAATTAAATGGTATACAAATGGTCAAGGGCAAAAATATCTAACATAACGGCTTGTGTTTCTCTACTTTCTCTTGAATCAGCGCTTATTTTATACCTTGACCACTTTCAGTTACCGTTTACTTTTTATCTCCCTTCGAAAACAAAGGGTCAGTCTGACAACTGTGACTGTCTGTCGTCTATCTAAGTGTATGTTTGTGGCTTTTTGGCTCGCTATCGGATCGTATCGATATTCAGGGTTCCTAAGTCGAATTAGGAACCCTTGTAGTTTCGCTATGTCCTGTCTGACTGTCTTTATGTCAATTTTTACTTTATTCTCTTGTATTTCACAATTGCTTTTTCTCAGAAATTATTAAAATGACAGAACTGTAATTTTGTACACATAGATATTATTACCGCGCACTGAGATCAATGATGAAATGAGATATACATATATACATTTTTTACTGTTCCTCCCATACATGTAAGGGTGATTTTTATTACTTTACAACATCGTACATACATAGTATAGTCAAAAACCATTTAATAGATTTTTAGTCTTTTAGACTGCTTAGGATAATTATGTTGAACTCAAGAATGCCCCACACAACCTCCAGCCAAAACTACAAATACAAAAAAATTGAAAAATGACTTAACCTAAAGCATATTATAACGATTTTTTACGACTAAATAAGTAGACTTGATTAGTTCTTGAGACATAATGTTTATACCCAATAAAGATCATCTAGTACTACGGCAAGCAACGTTAAAAAAAACCGTTAACATTTGTTATGTTTCGAGATAGTTTGGTAAAAATAGAAATGGTGTTGGAACCCTACACTGAGCTTTATCCGAGATGCTCAAGCCCGGTTTTTTTTTGTTATTTGAATGGTTTCTTATAGTAGGTTTTAGTTTTCGACTCGACCTACTACTACGGACTAAGTCCGGCTTTTCAAATATTAAATTATCCTCAAGCATACGAAGGCTGGTGAATATTACGATTGAATTGCATATTTGAATACTTGGGGTTTAAACTTTTGAAAAGACATTTAATTCAGCGAAACACAGCATTCACAAGAAACAATTAAGAAATAGAAAAAAATAATTTTCAGCCGTGCCATTAGCACCAATACGAGTAAAAGCCCCACTCCCTCTCCTCCCCCCGACTCAGTGCGATGATGCAGAGGCAAGCCACACCGCAGATTTTCAGTGTGACCCTATTTATTTCGCGAACTATACTCGTACAATTTATTACTTTTGTATTTTTGTTTTTACTTCTAGTGCGAATCATCTCTTATTGTATACTAGTTCTTGTCATCTTGTATTGTATAGAAGGGTCACACACTCTTTAAAACAAAAGTTGTCTCTCCTGTGGTCAATAGTTAAGAGCTTGTGTGCATATAAGTTATGTTTTTATATGATAGTTCTAAAGCAGTCCTGACGGCGTTTTTGCGGGAATGGGCCTAGCCAGAAAATTAGGCCTTGAAAACGTTAACTTTCTGTGTGTGCACAGGAAAGACGCTAACCTAAATCTGTGTATGACCCAGAAGTCGTTTATCGCTGCTCCCTGCGGGCACTGTAACGTTTCCCGGGGAAATAAACTATCATATGATTTTCATCTAAGTTTAAGCTTGAAGAGGTAACAGGCAAACAGACACACACTTTCTCAATTATAATATTAGTATGGATTACTTTGCTCTGTGTCATATCCAGAAAAATCCGATTCAAAACAAAAAAGGTAAGTAAATATTTTTTTGCATTATTATTAATTAATTAAAATGCTTGGCCCGTCAAAGGGTTGTGAATAAATTGACAAAAAGTGAACGCCGTCGACAATGACGAATGTCGCCGGCTCCTGAGACGGCGATGAGGTCGTTACGATGAGCGAGGGCCCAAATGACAGGTCATTCCTTATCGCCCTTTGTTATTATATCGATGTTTTCCATATTTTTCAGAAAATGAGGCCTTTGCTGCGAATATATCAATAAATTTGGTTAAGATGTTGCTACAAAGGAAGAGATGCTAATAATTATGTGTGCACTCAACGATCATGATTGGGTAAATTGTATTGAAATGGGTTTTTCTTATGATTGGTTAGATGATCGTCTCGGGTATCTGTAAAGGAGTTATTTTCAAAAGATTAGCTAAGAAAGAGGGAAATGTTTAAATCTATGTTTGTATGTCAACACTTAAGAAAAACAAAATCAATACAGTGAAGATAAAACTGAAAGTACAAAGGCGAAATAATCCCTTTAAGGGATTTCTTCCAGCTAACTTGAGAGATGAGAAAAGTGAAAGGTTGCGCTTCGAGCTGGCAAGTGTTCACATCTATCTAGGAAAGGAGCATGTTAATTAAAACAAAAGCAATAAAAAATAAACACATAAATAAAGTTGATACAATGTTTAGGAGTCAAGCCAGAACTTCTTCAATTTGTTTGTGTGTGTTTTTTTTTTGTATGTGCGATTTCGTCGAACAAAGCGTCGTAATATTTGTCTTAGTGCCAAGAATATCACAGCTGTTTGATGAAGTGATCACCGCTAAAAATTAACACCTGAACGCCAGGAAAGTAGTCGCAGATGCGTTGCCAACCGATGAGAAACAATTATGCTCACTCACGCATATGCCTTCTCAAGACTACAATCTTAACACTGCAATCTTAAGACCATAAATGCGTCATCGACCCCGAGGACTAAGATGCTAGTAATTTCACTGGTTGTCTTATCTCCACACCACCATTGGTGGTAGGTTAAAGATGGTGATCCCAACGGACCAGGCTTTAGATATTTGATTTAGCTAGTTCTCCACGCTAGTAAAAACTTTAGTACAGCCAGAAATATGGTAAGGAAAGTGAACAAGGTCATTTAAAAAAAAAAAGAACTAGTTTTCTGGAGCAAACTCGATCAAACTTGTACGGGAGTGAGAAGTTCACAGTACAAGACCAACGGACGGCCAGGTAGTAAGTTAACTATATTGAAAGTTCCCAAGTTCTATGCACTCTAACTTGTTTAAAAGGTTACTAATAGCAAAAGAACGGGAACCTAGGACTGCGAATAAGGCAAACTTAAGAATTAAATTGGTGTTGGTAGGGTTAGACTTAAATGTTTTGTCTTAGAACGTTTTGATATTTCTGATTTTTTGAAGGCATTAAGAACCGATTCGACCAAACATTTATACCGGGGTAAACGCTTACTCTAAGATTAGTAATGTCAAAAAATGACAGTTTTCTATGGCATTTTGACTTTACTAATCTCAGAGTAAGCTTTACCCCCGTGTAAAAAGTTTGGTCGAATCGGGGCTAAGAAGGTTAACGTACACAGGGGTACGCATCTTAGACCCGAAGGCATTTAAAATAAAATAAATAAATACTTATCACAGGATAATATCACACAAATGGACCTAGTCCCTAACTAAATATCAGGGGATATTTAGTCAGGGGATAAACACTTAAATACATAGAAAATATCCAAGACTAAGGAACAAATACTCGTGCTCATCGCACAAATATCTGCTCTTACTGGGATTTGAACCCGGGACCGCCGGCTTCGGAGGCAGGGACACTCCTAACTAGACCAACGTGTCGTCGATGTTAAGACTGCGATAAATTTATTGACTATCTTTAAGTACAGTCAAGTTCAAAAGTATGTATACACTTTAGTACCTTGTCTATTTAACGTCATGTTTAAACTGCCATATGAAATTATCCAAGCGATTAAAGTGACAAGGTACTAAAGTGTATACATACTTTTGAACTTGACTGTACCTACTGCGGAGTGATTTACTAATAATCACACAAATGATTGAGACATATTTGGGTATCAGCCTTAAAATGTTGCTAAAATTCTTGGTAAAACCGTCGCCTACGTAAAAAATGCCTTTCTCACAGCAAGATTGATATGCCTTAGATGCGTGTTCGAGTCCCACGGGCGACGCTATCAATAGAATCGGTAAAACCCGCATTCTTGTCCCGAAAATTCCATCCCAATATTATTTACGAAGAAGAAACAAAAGATTTAAGTGAAGTGAAGTCGCCGTACGAACGGGGAAGTATGCCACGGTAATGTAAAGCTACGGTATCATATTTTAAAATAAATAAAAGACGAACTGGGACACCATGGTGGCTTGAAGCATTTTTATCTGGTACACTCGTAATCTCGCGGTAAAAAAATACGGATCAGAGTGCATTTTTCATACTAAATAAAGATGCTATTTCTTAACCTTGGTTCTTCGCCAGGGGCTGCTTTTAGTGAAATCTGATGATGAATACCCCGAGCATCGATACAGGACTTCCAGAGCGGCTAGAATACCCAACTGATTGAATCTGTGGTTAACGCCAGAATTGTGCATGTTCAGAAAAACATCTTAAATGGCAATAAAATGTAAGGACATCCAAATGCTGACCCAAACTCTGTCGTTGTGGTGTTGTGTGATCAGTTAAATATCTTAAGAACATTTGATCTCCACTATTTAACCTCGGTGTAGCCACCATTAAACCTCACTCAAAACAACCCCTGGCCAGGAACCATGGCTTCGAAATAGCCTCGTTTGTTTGAAAAACTGACTCTGACCGCGAGAGTAGCTCAATAACGATATGTGTGCATGTGTGCACATTCTGGAATAAAAAAGAAAAGATTTATTTAGTATACTATATTTTCAAGCGCTAGTGAGAAAAATACGTCGGGATTTTACCAACTACACGTTTACCTTTTCAGTTACAGCAAACTAAAGAAAGGTAATCTTTAATAAGGACTAATTGACACAATCGGGTTATTTCAATACATTCAATAGACTTTAGACAAGGCATAAGGACTTATATATATTAATAACTACGTCACTTAAATGTCCAGCAAAATATGAAAATTATACATGTCACTATAATTTAAAGTGAGTACTTTTCCCTCTATGTAATATAAAAGCCAAAGGATGGAGTTAAATTATCCGTCAGATAGTACTATCTGGAGTTTAGTTGATAACCTTGAATAACCCGTTCGCACTTCCTCGAGTGAACGTAAAAAACGTCGCAAACTAAGCAAGAGCATCTATTTCCTGGCATAACTAAGTACCACAAGAGTTTAATTTGGGACTTGAAACCATCACCAATGTCGGTTTTTAATCCACTTTAACTAAACAGTTGTAAATAAACCAGTTTAATTATGAACAAATACTTTGAACCCAATTAAAACGCTCTCCATCCGCAAATTCATCAAAACTCTCACCTGTTATTCCGGTGTAGATTAAACTTTCAGTCCCAGTCTCCAAATTCCATGTAACATTGACTCGGGTGATCAAATTTGGCTTTGAACGTGAAACGGCCCTCGAGCCCTTTGTTTTTTAACAAATTGAAGGTATTGGCCTTTGTAATTTTTAAGCTACCCTCGAATTTTAAATGTTTCATATCAAAGGCTTCCTTTAATTAGATAGCATGACTTAATTAGGTATGACACCTGAAATAATTGTTCTTTGTTAAAACTCCAGCGCTGGAATTTCGCTGCGGCGTACGCTACGCACGTCACGTACGCTACACATAAGAGCCACGTGTGTCAATTGTTCTAGGCGTGTGTAACTAACGTCATTTTGTGCGTTAGCCACCATAGCAGTAATTACTATCCTTTACATACTTACGTTTTTATAGTTTGAAATTTCGGTTTAATACTGAATTTAATAAAGATTGAATTAAGTATATTTCAAGCAAGTTAGTAGAAACAGTATCTTTAAAATTAAGTAAAAATGTCACAAATCTTGGCACTCGAAAAAAAAATGCATACAAATTCGTATAACCGTCCCTGGAACACTGTATTTATACCGGTTTTTGTATTAAACAAAATTAATAAAACCCGGACAATAGCATGTCGGACCATGCTAAGTGTAGGGTTCTGAAGCCATTAAGTACTACAAACATCAAAATCAACAAGTAATCATTTATTTTCTATTTAAAGTCCATTGTTGCCGTCTTCATCATCACTTTAATTGCGTGTATCTCAAGAACCAATGATGTCTACTTAGTCGTGATAGTTTTCCTTTAAAATTCGTTATATGTTTTTTCATTTAAATTATTATTCACATTTTTAGTACTTTTAGTTTTGGTTTACACTTGACTCTAACAAAAATTTGCCTTATAAAGCTTAATATTTCATAAATGGATTACTTAATCGAAAAACTGTTTGCACATACCCATAATATTTTTGAATTTTCTATCCAACGACGGACGGACGGACGGACATGGCGAAACTATAAGGGTTCCTAGTATGACTACAGAATCCTAAAAACGGGTCAGTTGCGAGATTAGTAAAGATTTTGATATTTTTTTTGAAAGATGTAAAATTTGACAACTTCATTTGATTTTAAAATTTTGTCTTTAAATTAAAGAATTATGTTACGGAAAAATATTAAAATTATAGTTATTTTTAAAATGTGCAAGTTATGCCCTTTCATATGATACTATAGTCAAATCATTTTCAATTATCAAAACCCCTGGTTTAGCCCCCTTTTTAAATAATTAAAAAAATAATGTCATATTTTTTTAAAACAGATGCGGTCAAGTTAGTTATACAGCTTTGCCAAATTTCGAGTTGATAGCTTCTATAGTTTCAGAAAAACTACTTTGAAGATTTGGTACGACATTGCCATTTCGGTGCGGAACCCTCATAAAACGAGGTAAGTAAAAATCAAAGTAGAAAAAAAACTCAATAAAAACAATTTATCTTGAAGCAATATACTACAGGAAACACGTAAATTCACATGCAGTGACATAACAAAGAAACAAGAAAAACTACGATTTCACACAAACCAAATACTTAAAACACTCCTAATTCAAAGTCATTAAGGATTTCGAATCCCGACTCGCTTCTAGTAAAGTGCATAATAAATCACAGGGAATAGTTGCAGCGTGCTCACTACGCTGGCTGCGTCGGCGGCGAGGCGGTGTTACAGCTAGGAGTGCACTTACTGTTGATGGGTAGTCTGTGAATTAAGTATTTGGACGCTCCATGGCCAGAAGTGGTTTTACAAAGTAGTTCGAGGTTGGATTAACCTAAAAACCTAAAAAAAGTGTGATTGCCTTGGCTTGAGTTGTCTTGTTAAGCCAGCTAAAAGGTTTTGGATTTGACCCTGTTCATTTATATATTAAGTAGTCTTTTGACTATTTGTTTTAAAGAGTAAACATACATTCATAAAAAAGGGGTATATCTATTTCACTTTGAATTACCATATTGTTATCATATTGCTAACGTAATGTTCAAAAAATCTGTCAAAATGTCAACAGGGCTTACATTGCACTTATTCTTGGATGTTTTCTATGTATTTAAGTATTTATTTCTCTATCTAAGTATGTTTATCGTTGTCTAGTACCCATAGTACAAGCCTAGAGCTTAGTTTGGGACTAGGTCAATTAGTGTGACATTGTCCTGTGATTATTATTATTATTATTATTATTATTATTATTATTGCTGTCGTATTGTTAATATTATGATAGATATTTTTATCTTGCGGTAATAGAGGTAGAAACGCAGTAGGATAGAGGGACTATTATATCAAAGCAAAATGGGCTTAACCAAAGCTGAGAATCAGCCCTGAGGCTGTATTTTACGCGGTAAAACCAAGTTGCTTATGCATGTTATCGTATTGCGAATGTTACCATAGCTCTTACAGTAATGGCTGCCGATTTAAAACTAATACGACAATTATGTCAAAGCCAATTTGGTTTTACCGAGTGGATAAGGCTGCGTTTCCACCAGAGCTATGCGATGTAAGGGAGCAGGTGTGCGAGGAAAAAATCCACCAATATGAGAGAGGGTAGGAATTCTATTGGTGGATTTTCTCCTCGCACACCGCTCTGCTACCCTGCACAGGTCTGGTAAAAACGCAGCCTAAGCCCTGGCCTCGTGTGAGGCTACAGCTGAGTCCCCAGATTTTTTAACTTGAGGACAATATTCAAAAAGTGTTCTGTATGAATCTATATCCTCGTAAGACCCAGTGTCCTATTGAAAGTACATAATCCAGGCAATTCAATTTAAACCTTATTTAGAGGAGTATAAAGTTCATTTTAATTTGTTTCAAAATTGAAAATGTCATTTAAGTGCAAAGGTAATTGAACTTTATTTCCTTGCTAGTAGATTAAAATTCCTACTAACAAAAATCTACCGGATTGTAGTATGGTGGGTCTCAAGAGGATATTGAATAAAATAATTGACTTTGACTTTGACTTTGATATAAGAGGCACCCTATGGTTAATTTGACATGCAACATGCATTTGCATTATTACTAAAATATTTACAATATTTTGCCTAGTACGCATAGCCCATAGTACAAGCCTAGAGCTTAGTTTGGGACCACGTCAATTTGTGTGACATTATTTCCAGATATTTAATCAAAAGACTTGCTTGGTTACTAACAAAATTCAACTACTACGCAAAGAAGTAATATAAAAATTTACCGTTTTAAAAGCTGTTTAAAACAGAAGTATACATTGTCAAGAACGCCAACCAAGAAAAAATCCACTTAACGTAGCTAAACGCTCGGATAAAGTAACTCTTAATATTAATCTCAGCTTATCTTAAGAAAAACAGATTTCTTAAACACGTTTAAAGTGCAATTAGCACGTCGGTTCATTAAAAATGGATCTCAAACACTTAAGGCGCCATTTTCAGCGGTCCACTCGTTGAAACGATTACCCTGTTTCATTTAACTGTTCCAATATTCTGGGTTAAAATGGAAAGAAAACGAATTTATAATTTAAGTGGCTTAAGTAGGTTAGTGAGACGCGCAACTCTAGCCAAAATTACACTTTTCGAATTTTAAATTCCCTAAAAATTTAAAATGATATCTACACATAAAGACACGAACAGACGGACAGGCAGATAAGGAATTTCTTGTGGAGCATGCAACACTAAAGAAGGAACGTGGCTTGCGATCTTAGGCCGTATGTCCACCGCCACCGTCAACGACACGATAACGATAACGAGATGACGGCACCGAAGTAGCGGCACATACATACATTCACTCGTACTATGGCCGCCTGTCCACCGCACGTCCGACGCCCGAGCGACGTCATTCCAGCCATCGGGTTTTATCCTTTATCTACACTCTTATATACATGTAATGTTTTCTGTGGCATCTGTCATCTGTCGTCTCGGGGCTAAGCAGTGCCCGAGTGTACGGGGCGGGGGAGACTTGACAGCTTGTTCCATCTAGTCATACACTTAGTTCTACATGTATGACTAAAAAGAAAAAAAAAACCGCTTAGTTCTACATCCATGTATGACTTCTTTGAACACGTAAAATGGTACTTTTTTGTTCTGTCTAGTCATACATAAAAATCCAATTAGTTATACTCCGTCGAGTCGTTAAATAGGTAGGTTAGGTTAGGTTCGTTTTTATATCGGGCCCGAAGGGCCAAAACAACCCAGATCAGCTCCGTCGATTCTAATGCAGACAGTGCCTAAAATTACGACCCACTTTTAACGGAGTATAACTATTGTGTACAACTCGTTTTGTACACATCGTGTAGGTGTATGACTAGACAGAACAAAAAGTACCATTTTACGTGTTCAAAGAGGTCATAAATGAATGTAGAACTAAACGGTTTTTTTTCTTATTAGTCATACATGTAGAACTAAGTGTATGACTAGATGGAACAAGGGGACTTGACAGCCGGGCGCGGAGGGAAGACGCAGTGCATAGCGAGCGAGCCGATATTATAATAATGCAAACAAGTATCATAACCTCGTTATACGAGGACACTACAGGTACAAATACAACATAGGCAGACAGCCGCAGCGATAGCGGCAAGCGGTAAAACCAAATGCATGAGACAGCGTGCCACGAGCCGCGCAGCAGCTACACCGGTGACATTACCAGCATAGAGGCAATCCATCTTAGTCCGCAGGGTTGGCAACGCATTTGAGGTTTTAGGATTGCAGTCTTGAGAATTAAATTGTCTATTCGTCTTAGAATCCTTTTACTATCAGGTGGCCTGAGTGCTTGTGTGCCTTCTCCTTGCCACAAAAAAGCGGCACACAAGGCCCATCTTAACCCCCAATAAATAATCACTACATAGTATAAAACAAAGTCGCTTTTTCTGTCCCTATATCCCTTTGTATGCCTAAATCTTTAAAACTACGCAACGGATTTTGATGCGTTTTTTTTTAATAGATAGAGTGATTGAAGAGGACGGTTTATATGTATAATACTTTAATCCGGAGCGAAGCGAGGGCGGGTCGCTAGTAATACATATAATGTGAAACATGATCTTCCAAAATCGTTTAATTCTCTTTTAGAGAGAAAAAATTCGGATTATCGGTTCTAAATTTAGTTGACCTTTAAATTGAACGTTAATCCAATAAGTAGAAATTTGAAATCCTACACATTCCTTCATTAATGCCTGTAATTAATTACACAAGTGAGACGCCCACAATTTCAATTTGATACTTGGAAATGAAAAGTTGTTAACGTAACGGGGGCTGAGTGATGATCCTTAGGACCACTTGGCATAGCGGAATGATGACAGATAAATAAAAAGGTAAAAAAGATATAAGTTGTTTACTCAGTATGCAGGCCGTGTAGCCCACACGGGCACTTTAACACGTCAACATCTACCAGCGCTTCCCAAGTGAAAACCACTGCTGAAAAGAAACCCAAGAAACTCAGCAGTCAGACATTTTTAAAGATCATCCATGGGTCAGACCACCTGCCTGATGCTAGGTGTTCGAAAAACTGATAAACTGATTGGACGGATGGATAGAAATGCAAAAGTCACACTTTGGATCTAAAAATTAAGTCACAGTTACAAAGACCAAGAACTTATAGATATTTTGTATTTTAGTGGTGGTGGTGGTGCAAGGTCAGTCCGGATCGCTATCACCGTCTGATCCTTCAACCTATAGAAAAGCAGCAGTGTTCGCATGATTCTGTTCTGGTGTGATGGTAAGAGCATTGATGAAATTACTAGCATAAAAGCATTAAAATTAATACTTAAAATAGATACATAATATTAAAATACATATTAGTGTGAAATAATTTATACATATTGCATGTTTGGTTGCCTACAGTACTGCGACTCAAAGGTCCTCAGAGCAATCAAACGTGATGTCACAATAATATAGGTCATTGCCTTCGTGGGATGAAGTGGGTCCCTATGCATGCGTTTTTGCTGTACTTATTTACGTAATAAATTCATAGTACTTGCGCTTAGTGTTGTAACCAAATTGAATCCAAGTTGATTAGTATCTTAACTTAATTAGTTTGTATAAGTAGGTATAGCATAGGTTAGAATAGTGCCAGTCCATGTCTTCCCGTGGATGTCGTAAAAGAACTATGGGAATAAGGGCGTGTAGACTGTTAGGCGATGGGCTTGCAACCTGTCACTAACCTGGCCTAGCCTTATTGGCCTGATTGTGCAAAATGTGGTTACAGAATTATCAACAAGTCTTTTTACAGTTGTTGGTATATCTGTAGCTCTGCCTACCCCACCCTGGGAATGAAGGCGTGATGTTATGTATGTATGTAAGTAGGTAAAGCATTAAAATAGTTTAACTCATGAGCGCACTATTCGCCAAGAAACTGACCCTAGTCTGGCGAATTTTTTTGTATACCTACCACCTAAGTTGTTATTGAAATAAATAAAAAAAAAAACAAAAAAAACATCTTAGTGTACTTCGGAACGCATTTGCAGTATTAATATTGTAGTCTTGATCGTAAATTGTAACTTTCTATGAATGGGTCACAAATCCTATACGATCGCTAACTAGGCTGAACTTAGCCTAGGTGGTAGGGACCCTGCCTAGCGCGGGTATTGTTCCTAAGTCATGGAGTTTTTCTTTGTTTTCGTATTAAAGTAAGTATTTATTTCTCTATATTAGTATGCTTATCATTGTCAAGTACCTATAATACAAAGCCTAAAGATTAATTTGTTTGTGATTTTCACCCTATTATTATCAATTTATTACCATGAAGAGTGGCTTGTGTGCCCGTTGACCTTGAAACGAACGAACCTATAACAGTAACATTTAACAAAATACATACATAACGTCACCCCTTTATTCCCTGAATGGGAAAGGCAGAGCTACAGAATACCAACAACTCTAAAGTTGCTGATTATTCTGTTACCACATTTTGTATAATAAGGCTAAGATGTTAACCAGTTTATTAGTGACCGGTTGCAAGCCCGTTTTTTTTTTATGTTAAGGAGAAGGCTCACGAACACTCAGGCCACCTGATGGTAGGTAAGTGGAATCTGAGACCCATAGACATTTGAATTCTCAAGACTATAATCCTAAGACCTCAAATGCGTTGCCAACCCTGAGGACTAAGATGGAATGCCTTCTTCTTCTTCTTTATTAATGGCGGTCCACACAGTGATTTCGCCAATGTCAAGTGAAAAGAGTAAATCAGTAAACAGAATAAATAAAAAATAAAACCCGGGCATTTTTCAATCGGCCATCTTTCCTCCCCGAAGGTTACCGGAATTCCTCAAGGAATGCCTCTATGCTAGTAATTTCACCGGTTTTATTTGACGTGTTTCCGTATTGTCAACGTTTTCATAATTCTTATGTCATTTACAATAATGGCGACTGTCACATAAACGATTCTGAAACACGTCAAACACGATATCGTTATAACGCAGTTGAATAGAGGCCCAGCATTGTTACAGCAATAGGACTAATGTGTTGATCTTTTGACACGAACCCAAAAAACAAAACAAGCATAAAAATAAATTATTAAGCGCTGCGTCGATCAAAAAGATGAAGTTTTATCCAACAAGTTTAAGAAGTCCCGTCGGAGCGTACAAAACACATTTTAGCGCGTGCCTTCTCAATTAGGTGCAATCAGGTGAGTCGAGTTCAGTGTCGTATAAAGCTGCCTAATTAAGAAGGCACGCGCTAAAATGTGTTTTGTACGCTCCGACGGGACTTCCTAAACTTGCCGGATAAAACTTGACCTTTGAGATCGACGCAACGTTGTGTTGAGAGGGTCACTCCCAAGATCCACATTTTATTATTTATTATATTCATATCATTTTAACATAAAATATTCCTGAATAAAATACTTCAAAGGCGGTTATAGACTATCGATTACATGGTAAAGTAATTTAATATGTAAGCAGTTATTTGTTTTCAATTAATGTCTGTCAACGATATATTTGTCGTCTTGACAAGCAGATGTTTGCCCCTAGGGAAGGCCTACGAGGGCTAGGACAAAGATATAATCTACAAGCTTGAGAATCCAAAATTATATTTATTACTAGTCCCGACTTCGCCCGGGTTAAATAATATACATAATATATAGCCTATTCCCAACTGGAAATTGTACCTTTCTTCAATAAAATGGTTTTTCATGTAGGTGCAGTGGTTCCGGAGACAAAATCCGCTCTTTCTATTTATAATACATACATACATAGTAACACGCCTTCATTCGCAGAATGGACTAGAGCTACAGAAGTACCAACAACTGCAAAAAGAGTTGTTGGTAATTATAATAAATAAGTAAATAAAAATAAATAAATCACAGGACAATGTCACACAAATTGACCTAGTCCCAAACTAAGCTCTCGGCTTGTACTATGGGTACAAGACAACGATAAACTTATTTACTTATATACAGAAATATATATAGAAAACATCCAATACTCAGGAACAATTACTCGTGCTCATCACACAAATATCTGCCCTTACCGGGATTTGAATCCAGAACCCCTAGTTTCGAAGGCAGGCTCAGTACCAACTAGGCTAGCGTGTCGTCGTGTCGAAATATTAGTAAATAATAGAAACTGACAATCTCCTCCTAGATTATTATATCCAAACCACCGAAATCATTTTGAAAAATTTAAATCTTCACACCACATTATTTTCGTGGCCATTTTATATTAAACTGAAATAAATGCCACAAACCGGTTTTCAGCAAAATTTACATATGACTGTTTCTTTCCCTGACAGATTTGACCAGCTCATAATACGTCCTCAGTTCTATCCTCAGCCTAATTGCTAGAGACGGCACGTCGTTCAGCATTCCCGCGTCATTCCCATTCGTTCGTTTCGTTCACTTCATTCGTTCTTAGAATGGGCCGGTCAAGTGGGGCGAGTCATTATCACATTCATCTGCGCTCGGTCCATATTGGAACTGAATGACTTTTATTTATGGTTATAGGTTGGAAATTTGCTTTAAGTTTTTTTTTGATCTACACAACTAGATAATATTCCCACCCCACTCTAGGAATGAAAGCGTGATGTTATGTATGTATGAAGTTAAGTTAATTCTAATCTGACAGCAAAATTAAAATGAACCATTATTCTATTATGATTTTAGGAGTCACTAAATAAACGTCATGTGATCCATTACCGAAATTTACTTAACATAATAATGAAAAAAGGAATATTTTTTTACCGCGTAGAATAGACACTCAGATTTTTCAATAATGTTC
This sequence comes from Acleris holmiana, assembly GCA_949316455.1. Lineage (NCBI taxonomy): Eukaryota > Metazoa > Arthropoda > Insecta > Lepidoptera > Tortricidae > Acleris > Acleris holmiana. Next base: position 24,694,996 of record OX438764.1, on the reverse strand, counting down.
TAAATACAAGAATACATTCTCATACTTTTGACGACACGCTAGCCTAGTTGGGAGTGACCCTGCCTTCGAAGCTAGGGGTCCTGGGTTCAAATCCCGGTAAGGGCAGATATTTGTGTGATGAGCACGAGTATTTGTTCCTGAGTCTTGGATGTTTTCTATGTATTTAAGTATATATTTCCATATATAAGTAAGTTTATCGTTGTCTAGTACCTACCCATAGTACAAGCCTAGAGCTTAGTTTGGGATTAGGTCAATTTGTGTGACTATGTCCTGTGATTTATTTATTTATTATACTTTTTTAACAATACTTGTACGATTTTTCAAGAAGAGAGACGATGTCAAAATCCTTTTTAAAGTAACGTCTGAAGAAAATTCCTTTCTTAATAAATGGAACAGTCAAGTTTTTTTATGGCATGGCGAAGGCGAACGAGCAAAAAGCAAAACCTCTTTACGACTGGAAACCCATAAAGTAAAAGTGTTTTATTCCACGCAAATGTAATCCGGGGCAATGTAATCGAATTGCCTCTGATTAAAATGTTAATACGGGGTGATATTCTTTCCTAACAAAGGTATGCTTTAACGAACTGATATAACTTTAGCCATGCACCCGCTGGAATGGAACCAACCGATCCGGGGGAGAAAAATCCGAAGCATCAACCAAGAATTAGCAGATCATGAAGGAGACAACAGGATGAACTGGACCAGTTCTGACAAGACTGCGCTCAGGCATCAGTGGATACTTGAATCGGGAATTATGGGGAGGCCTGAGGAAGGCTCAGGAACGGACAGAAATAGCTAGATGAAGTAAGATAAATTATAGAAGACAAACATGCAAGCGAATCAATTGATGGAAGTGATCATCACCGTGTTCCTGCAAAACAAAACCAGTTGAGCTAGACCAGTTGCATTCGACAATCGTTAGTGATTATGTTTCGTTAGACAAATGTACGGGATTGACGTAAGCCACCGAGATAGTCACGTGGTACTATCTCGGTGGCTTACGTCAATTTCATATTTTTTTTCAAACTTACTTACATAACATCACGCCTTCATTCAGTGGGGCAGGGAGAGCTACAGAAATACCAACAACTCCAAAAAGACTGGTTTATAATTTTGTAACCACATTTTGCACAATCAGGTCAAGAAGTTTACAAAAAGTTTCATTTGTTTTGCAATAACAATTTATAACCCTATGATCTTTGAATTAAAAGCCTCTGTCTGGTGCATTACAGGTAAAAGTGTCAAACATTAGTGCTTTTTCGTGTATTAGTGACAGGTTGCAAGCCCATCACCTAACAGTACTACATGCCTTTATTCCCTTAGCCGCCTCTTACGACATCCACGGGAAGACATGGAATGGCACTATTCTAACCTGGCAACCATACGGGGAACACACATTTTTCAAACGAAACATTATTGCTATCTATTCTTGAATGCAACTTGTACTTGTACTTGGGGAAGGAAGAATTAATGAATTTTGTCTTAAATGCTATAGACATCCAATCAACTATACGATGATTCGGTATCACCCTGTTGCAACTTTCGTCAACCTCCGGTTACTTTCTGCTTTGCCAAGGTACAAACTAGCAAGACAGCGCAGGACTTAAAGATGACATTAATTTAATTAACTTTTGTGTAATTTAATATACCATATCGCTGTGCAAATGAAAATAGACCCCAACTCAGTGCGATTTTATAGCGTGTTAAGATCAGTTTACATTGGTTTGTTCGATCGACTTCATCCACACTGCGTAACAGAAAACAGCCACAAACAGGATTTATTGTTCCTGTTACTGTCATTATTGGCTTCTAGGAGATTCAGTTGATTAATTAAACTACTGCTTTTATTATTGCGACGTAAAGCTTTGTATCAAGAAGTAAAATAGTACCAGTAAACTATTTATTTGATATTTTATATTAGACTCTGCCAGAACACGAAGTTGCAAGAGACACATTTTTATTTTTCCTTCGTTGTACATACTGTTTTCTTGAGGGAATGAAGCCTCAAAACGCTATCCACTGATCGGTCCACTAAAATTATTTATACTCGTCCGGATTTTTTCATAAATTCTAGTTTGAGTTCATCTAAGTATCAAAATGACGTCCGAGTAAAAGTCTAACATTTTACAAAGGCATCCGGGGGCATCCGGGCGAAGTAAAATCGGCACATTAGGAACCAAATTAACGCGCTGCCTCCATCTGGAGTCATTTTGTGACAATTCCACAATTTATTTGGAATTGACATTTGACAGAAATATGTAAATATTAAAAATTTAGTTCACCATTATAACTACATATTTTCAAACTAAGACGGGAAAGATCATTTTTTTTTTTTTACATCTGGAATATTTTATCTAGTGTCACAACTTTAACGATGGCTAACCTAGAACCAACCAACATACCTAAACTTCGACGTTAGTCACGCCAGCAATTCAGATTCAATCCTATGCCCATAGTAATAAGGTTGCATCTGCTACAGGAGTTTTGCCTGATAAACTGCCATTTTCTTAACAGGGCAGAATGACTGTTCGTGGTTCGAAGACCGAGGATACTGCTAATAGGGTGCGAGCGAATCGGCACGTCACGGTAAGTAGGTAAATTTTCGACTGCGGCGTTTCGAATAAAAGCGTGACGTCATCCGTTGACGAGGCTTTTTTTAGAAAACGTCAGTGAATGGTTTTACTGACGTGGCCGGAAGGGAGAGACTCGTTACATAATTCGAGAAACGATTTCTTTTATACTCGTGAGGCAGACTACAAACTTTGGGGATAAGACAGCCGGTGAAATAACTAGCATAGAGGCTTTCCATCTTAGTCCTCAGGGTTGGCAACGCATTTGCAGTCTTAGGATTGCAGTCTTGTGAATGCGAATGTCTATGGGTCACAGTCTCCACTAACCATCAGGTGGTCTGTGTGCTCGTTTGCCTCCTCAATGGCGTAAAAAAAAAACAGGGAGATAAGAAGTGGGAATTTGAATTTACCAGCAAAGAAATTAAGTTCAGTTACCTTTGCACTTAAATGCTATTTTCAAATTTGTCACCAGTAAGAATAAACTTTGTGGGTATTAGCATAGAGTTTTTATTTAATTGCCCTAATTATGTACAGCCATGGCACACCTGGCCCCACGAGGTTATAAACGGGAAAGTAATTATAATGTGACAGTTGTAGATATTTACTTCTCAAAACTATAATCTTAAGAACAACCCTGAGGACCAAGGTGCCATGCCTCTACGCTAGTAATTTTACCAGTAAAGTTGTCTTATCCCTCCTTGCTCTTTCTTTGTTGTGTTATACTGCAAATATATTTTAGATCAAAGAATATTTATTTTTATTCGACTTTAGTTCTTTTCTTATTTATATAATATTGTTCTTTGTTTGTGGACATTTCGCCTCGATAATTTTCGATGTAGCAAAGAATGCCAAGAAAGTGAAGGAAAACCTACACCACACATTTACAACAGCGGTTTTTTTTTTTTTTATTAATTTTATTACTTCAAAATTATATATTTTTTGACAAATACATACAGCGATATAATAGCAAACAAAAAGCAAAAAGAAACGCTGCGTTTAATTTGTAATTAAACAATAAAAAAAAAAACAATAATAATAAAACATATAATAATTTATGTATACTGTACAAAATAAAACAGAAACAATACAATGAAGATAAAAGAAAATAATTTACAAAGGCGAACTTATCCCTTTAAGGGATCTCTTCCAGTTAACCCCAGAGATTGATAGAAGTGAAAGGTTGTGCATCGAGTAGGCAGGTAGACAGTTATACTATTATCTACCATCCACCTCGATTTTAAAGTCAGTTTTTTATGTTAATGTGTAGGCAGACGAGCACTCAGGCCACCTGATGGTAAGTGGAATCTGAGACCCATAGACATTTGAATTCTCAATACTATAATCCTAAGACCTCAAATGCGTTGCCAACCCTGAGGACTAAGGTGGGATGCCTCTATGCTAGTAATTTCACCAGTTGTCTTCTCCCCACACCGGAACACAACAATGCGAACACAGTTGCTTGGCGGGTGGTTAATGGATAATATGGTGGTAGCGATCCGGACGGACCCTGCACAGGGTCCTACCACCGCTACAAACAATAAGTTTGAGAAAATACTAAAGAAAACTTCAGTTGGTGTAAGGTTTACTTTCTTTTATTTCTCTTGGTTTTTTTGTTACGTTATTTCCGACCGAGTATTACTTAAAGTAAAATCTATTTTAAAAATTTAAAATAATGCTCTCGGTAGACAAAATGCGATAGGACGATAATAAATCCTAAAATTTGGATGCGCTCCAATTTAACAATCAGTGCGTATGAATTTATTCATTTGCGAATAAAAATGACAGTTTTTGGACATGGTGCTTAAATTCGTGAATTTATGTTTCCAAGTATTTTCGTCAACGCCATTAGTACTTAAAATAAGTTAATGTTAAGTAAGTGCTAGAAAGTTTGTGCAATTTTTTACATACCGCCACTTGATTTTAAAGTTCATTTTTAAACGGGCTCTCAATATCTACATACATACATACATAAGATCACGCCTTCATTCCCAGAGTGGGGTAGGCAAAGCTACAGAAATACCAACAACTCGAAAAAAACTTGACAATTCTGTAACCACATAACGAAAAAAAAAAAAATAATCAAAAAATGTATAAATGTCACAAGTCAATGACACAATTAGTTTTAGTCCTAAACTAAGCTCTAGGCTTATAGTATGGGTACTAGGCAACGATTAACCTAATTATGAATACATACTTACTTTAAATACATAGAAAACATCGAAGAAACATTTGCACATACCGGGAATTGGCCCTAGGACCGCTAGCGTCGCAGATAGGGGGTGATTCTCTCAACACAGCGCTGCGTCGATCTCAAAGGTGAAGTTTTATCCGGCAAGTTTAAGAATTCCCGTCGGAGCGTACAAAACACATTTTAGCGCGTGCCCCGATTCACCTGCCTGCTGCCTAATTAAGAAGGCACGCGCTAAAATCTGTTTTGTACGCTCCGACGGGACTTCTTAAACTTGCCGGATAAAAGTTCACTTTTGAGATCGACGCAGCGCTGTCATGTGTTAAGAGAATCATCCCTAGGTCACTATCAACTAGATTAAACGTGTCGTCAATGTATGAGTACAAAATTTGAACTATTCTGAGAAACAACAACCGTGATCTACAGACATACTACAAAAATACATGGCGAATCTGTTAGGGTCCCGAGTTTGACTACGGAACCACAAAACAAGGTCCCGCGACGTCTAGAACGTTCCATAAATACTTGAACTAAGCCACCATTGAACCAAACATAAACATAAAGACTGTGGAAATGCGGTTTATCCGGATTTTATTCTTATTGCACTTTATTGTGGTAATGCAGTATAAGAGTCGCGTTTGGAGGAATGCACTTGAATCATGTGAGTTTCAACCGTAACGCAATGTGATAAAGTTGACGATGAGTACATTTCTAAGATGTTAGAACGCTGAAGTTTGCGATGCCGCTTTGTTCTCACATTGACTTTAACCATCAATAAATGTATATTATTATTATGTACTAGCTTTTGCCTTAGACTTCGTTTGTGTAAAGGTCATTGGTTTTTTTCAGGACAAAATTAAATGTTACCGATCGAAATGTAAATTATCTTTGTAGGTATAAAAACCGGGCAAGAGCATGTCAGACCATGCTCAGTGTAGGGTTTCGAAGCCGTTAAGTACTACAAACATAAAAATCAACAAGTAAAAACTAATTTTCTATTTAAAGTCAATTGGTGCCGTCTTAGATGATTTTAGTAGGTATAAACACTTTAATCGCCTGTATCTCAAGGACCAATGATGTATACTTAGTCGTGATAGTTTTCCTATAAAATTGGTTATATGTTCTTGCATTTAACATTTTTTTCTGATTTTTGACTACGGAACCCTAAAAACGCGTCGTGCGGTTGAGGCATTAAACCGTGGAGGGAGAGCAATCAAAAATGCGTTTAACTAATTTTCCAAATGCGAAAGATTGCGTGTGTGTGTGTGTGTGTGTGTTAGTTTGTTACTCTTTCACGTTGCAACGTCTGGAATGTAATAAAAAGCCAGCTACATATAATTTCCTCTACTGCACCAGAATTCATTATTAACAGAAATTATAAAAGTAATCTACTACCAACATTTGCTACTCCATTTAATTTCAAACCGCAAATAAGCCCATAACCTCTCCCAAAACGTTCATTTGTTCAACTTTCGCAAACCGTTTCAGTTTTACCGCCTCGAAATAGTAAACTTAGTGCTAACACCAGCGTGTACACACTAGGCGGGTGTAAGCGATTATACGGTGTTCAGCTGTTAACACGTCGTTTACCCTTTGAAATGGTAAGCTCTTTCTATAATGGCAAGTACGCGTACACATCGATAGGTTAAAGCTGTTATTAATGGTTAAGACTGCCGATTATGATGACCGTTTCGGCGAAGGAACGTTAGTATTTAATGTTGCTGAGTTCCAGTAACAGTTACGGAAAAAAAAATATTTTAAGGATGCTTAGAACTTACATCCTCTATATTAATTTCATTTGTTTTAGTGTTTAGTAGGGTTGTGCAGGATTCGTTTGAATCGTTAACACCAAGTTATTCGTTAACGCTTTCGAGTACGGTACCTTGATTATATATCAATTAGCAATGCTACTTGACGTCTATAGACGTCACCACCCTTTGAAAGGGTTAATCTACCGCCAAGCAGCATTCGCATTGTTATGTTCCAGGATAAGATAACCGGTGAAATTACTAGCATAGAGACATCCCACTTTAGTCCTCAGGGTTGGCAATGCATTTGCAGTCTTAGGATTGCAGTCTTAAGATTGTAGTTTTGAGAATGCAAGTCCCAGATCCCACTTACTAGGTAGCCTGTAAGCTCGTCAACTTCTCCATGCCAAAAAAAATGTCGTACTTGTCATTGCATGTTCAGTTTGACCTTCACTGACAAGGCACTTAAGGTACTACACCAATACAGATCCTTTAGCGTACTGTAATAGTTCATAAATTGTTTAAAATTAAATACATTTTTGAAAGTTTTTTATTTCAGATACCATTTGGTCCATATACTTAAAGAAAACATTACAAATTAGAAAACTGCGTGTTACTTATGTAAAATAATACAAGCAGACAAAGTCTAAATGAAAACATATAAACATGCACCAAAAATAAATGATTTCGCAGATGAATTACACTTAATTTCCAAAAAACTACAATGTCTAGGGTTTTTCGAACTGTACTACTTATTAGAAGTTCACACAAATCAAACGTCAAATAATATATGCCACGTAAAAAACACAAAATGCACAAATTATCTTAAAACAAAATGGAAGTTTCTTAAGCCTTTTTCAGGTTTCACAAAAACAAATCTAACTCCATTATTTAATTTTATTTATGAACTCAACTTTACTGTAACTTGAACTGTGGATTGTATGAATATTTTTTTTTAAACAAGGTTTTTAGGGCTCATTTTTTATGCAGTTTTTGGGTTATATAACTGTGATCTGTTCCCAAAGAGATCTTGTATTATTTCAAAATGCAAATATTTATTTACCCAATAGCCGGCGTTGATACCAGAATCACTTTTAAAAGTGAAATGGGTTGTTTGCGATTTAAAGAAATTAGTTAGGAAAACGTCATTAACAAAACATCATTAACTGAGCGTGTTCAGGGACCGCTGGGACGCCGCGCTGCTGCGCCGGTGGACGCAGTTGCATGTTTTTGCACCAGCAGTGTGACAAATAGTCCCTTTAATTTTAATTTGGATTTTAGTATTAATTTTTATAGTAATTTTGATTTCGTTTTAATTTTAATTTTGATTTTATTTTGTACTGGATAGTTATATGTATTGACATCTGAAATAAATGATTTGATTTGATTCGAAATTATGTAAGTTAAATTTTAGTTTCTATAACCATGCTATTAAAGACCCGGTTTTTAAATTTCATGCTATCCAAGCTTTGAGTGTTTAGTTTAGAAACTGAATAGTTACATAAAGTTTCTAGGCCATAAACTGCCTAGAATAAATTACCTAATTAATAAAAAAAAATATGTACTGTTCGTGTTCTGTTTTTACTTTTTAAATTTTTGGTGTTCAATAAAGAGTATTTGTATTGTATTGTATTGTACCTTTGACGTTCGGCTAAGGTTCCACTCGCACGCCCAACTTTATAGCCACGTATAAATCCGTCTAACGGTGGCCAGAAAAATCTCTCCCTCAGTTTTTGTCGCGCTTCTTGTCCCACGCTATTAATTAAATGAAAAAATGGAGGGAATAAGACGTAGTTAACCAAAAGATTAATGGCGTCTAACGGGATTATTAATCGTCGTACATTTGGTGTATCGCCGGACCCGGGTTTTCCTCGTAATCTATGTTTATCCCACTTTTATTTGATTAAAACTGGGCGGTCTCGTAATTGGGGAATTTCCGCTGTTGTTTACATATACATGCCTTTGTATCCTGAAGCCACAGCATTCGTAATAATACATGTATTAAGAAAATAAGAGGTTTTTTGCTGGTACTGTTTCTTTATTTTGTTTTTTTCCAAACTAACGCATTGTGCACGGCATGCGGTATTGTAATCGTAACGATAGGTTTTAATAAGTGTTATCCCCTTTTTTTTTATTAAATGTAGGGATGTAAAACCGAAGAGTTACAATTTTGTTCATACAAAGTTGTATAAAAGTTGGGGCGATATTACGAGGCGTTGGCCTAGTTGGCAGTGACCCTGCCTACGAAGCTAGTGGTCCCGGGTTCAAAATATCCCAGTGAGGGCAAATATTTGTGTGGTGAGCGCGAATAGTAAAGTTGTTTCTGAATCTTGGATGTTTTCTATTTAGGTATTTATTTTTCTATTTAAGTATTTATAAACTTATATACTCTTTAATTCAATATTACATGGCACATAATCGTATTTGGGTCATTCTTCTTTTTTACCGACAGTTGCCTGTCCTCATTTTACCATACGTTGTCATTAACCACCCGCCAAGCAACAGTGTTCGCATTGTTGTGTTCCGGTGTGGGGATAAGACAACCGGTGAAATTAGTCCAAACATTTATTCATCATCTATTAGTACTAAATAATCTTTCACTTTCTCTATCCAGTTTTTTTTTATTTATAAGTTTGTTTTTCATAGAATCGCGTGACAGTCGTAATACAAAATTTAGTCTCCTCTGAAAAAGGCCACTCTGTCACAGTATATTCTGAAAAACCACCATAAAGAAAAAAACATTATCGCCATCGAAATATTCATTAATTAGTCCAAATAAAAATTCGCGCAACGTATTTTATAATCAAAAATTAAAACTAATTATCAGTAGTTGAAAAACGCAAAATATAGAAAAATGACGATGTATTGTCGATAAAAAAGTAGAACGACCCATTTACAGAAAAATAGTTCAATAATAAATTAAGGTTCCATAATATTAATAGTTAAGTAATATTTATTCCGTTCTATACTAGTAATTTTGTCAAATATTTCAGAATATCTTCATCTACTACCCCTATGGGTGCCCCTATGGGTGGTGGGTATGGGTTGTACTATTACAAGCCTAGAGCTTAGTTTGAGACTAGTTCAATTTGTGTGAGATTACATACATACATAACATCACGCCTTCATTCCCAGAGCGGGGTAGGCAGGGCTAAAGAATTATCAACAACTCTAAAAATACTTGTTGATTCAGTAACCACCTTATTCACAACAACACAAGCTATTTTACAATCTAGATTGCCCCTTGATATTTATTTATTTATTTATAGTGAACTGCTAGGCTACAAAATCTTAGGCAGGAAGAGATAGAGTTACAGTCATATAGCTCTGCTTCTTTCTCTACCTGTAATTAGGTATGCCTTTGTCTAGATTTTTCACGCCTGGTCGTCACTTTAAAAAATGTTTGATTTTGTAAACGGCTTAGGTAATATTATATAAATAATATAATTAATTATACGTCTTATTCAGCGTCATCCTCAACTTATTTAGGTATGGCCTAATAATTCTTTATTGGGATGAAAGGCAATCATTCTTTTATTGGCCGTTTTAATAAACTTATTAGAATATTGGAAATATTGATCCTGACCCCAACCGCTATTCTGCCCCCGGATCATGGGCGCATTTATCTGTCACTTTCTTACTTACCTACTTGTCAGAAAGTGACAGACTTTATTTCCACATATTTTATCTTTAGCGATAAACGTGTCTATAAAAGGGTCTTCGGGTAGTTATTTTAATCTTTAGTTTTACTCTAGACTAAATAATATAAACTTCAACTAAATTAATTATTTATAAATTAAATCCATTACTATTACTAGGCACTAACATAAGCCAAAAATCGTCGTAATTAACCAAAGTTTATTATTTACCCACCACACGGCAAATCCTTGATGAATCTTAATAATAATTGCAGACTAACCTAACCTAATTTATGCCTACTCGCTACCCGCCTCACGAAGGCATGTGAAACAAAAATGCAGCGTTAAAGCACCCTAAGTAACTTTACACGAGTCGTCCAATTTATCTAGCGGTAATTTTTCACTGACCGGTGTCCATTACCATAATGCTTAGACTAGACTTTTCACAGGAAAAATGGCTTATAAAATGGGTGGAATAGCTCAAGGACTCGCTTGAAAGGTTGAAGTTGAATGGATTAAGTTGCTGGAAAAATGTGGAAGGAAATGAGAGAAATTCCGAACGAAGCGGGAAACTAGTTGTAAATATAATTGTCGGTGGAAGAGAAAAATAAATCAAAGTTTGCCGCGATATGAAATAGATGGTAAAATAAATAAAAGAGAAATCTTCTTAAGAGTACAGTTTGTATATTTATGTTTAGATTTTTCATTCGAGGACTGGATTTTAATTATTATTATCGTGTTTACGCGGTTAGATCCGTTTTCGATTCGAAGTTTAAATCAATTAGTATATTTTACCTACCTTGGAACCAATTGCCACTTTTAAAATGTATTATTGACAGACTGAGAGGCATATTTGTTAAAGTTCAAAGTAGGTATCAACATTTAGTCTAGAATGATAATCGTTGCGTTGCGTTACAAGAATATCTTGACGACGCCAGATACGGAATACATAATGAGTTTTTATTCAATTCTTTTACAAATGTAGCCTGTACTCTCCTATTTCAATGTGAATACTAATATATCGATTCTAATTATTTTACAACGGTATTTTATCACGCAAATGAGAACTCAATACATTAAAAAACTGCAAAAACCGGGCAAGAGCGTGTCGGAGATTTTTATCACTTGTAGTTTTAGCTGTATGAGGAAGGGTCACGAAACTTTAGCGAAAATTACTCTTTTGGAGTTTAATATTTCCTAAACGGTCACCAAAAATCTAAAAATTAATAGTACATAATGATTTTAAGAGTTATCCTACGATACCTCATAAGACATAAAGAACGTTTTTTTATTTGTCGAGATACTTTAATTGCTTGACTGTATTCACTAAACAATATAATTTAGATATTACTTTAATCGGTTAAAGTGTAGTGCACGGGCAGGTAGGTAAATTCTCTTAAACAACTGGCTCTTGAATTTGAAGAACTAATTATTAACCAATGTGTATAAATTGTCTCGTGGAATAACAAAATTTAAAGGCGTGCATTCTAAAACTAGTCGCTTTTTCTTCGCACTCCTCCAGTGCGCTCGAATGAATTCGCTCAAACGATTGACGGATCGTTTTTAAAAGAAACCTCAGGTAGCGCTATATATAGGTGGTAGGGCCTTTTGCACGGTCCATCAAAATCGCTACCACCACCGTATCTTTTAAACTACCGCAAAACAGTATTTACATTGTTCTGTCCCGGTGTGGGGATAAGACAACCGGTGAAATTACTAGCATGAAAGCATTCCATCTTAGTCTTTAGCGTTGGGAACACAATGTGCAGTCTTAGGTTTGCGGTCTTGGGATTATGGTCTTGAGAATAAAAAGTAATTTACAAAGAAAACCTTGACTTCATCTCGGTGTCATAGTTACACTGAAATAGAACACAAAGGCACTTGCGTACATCGTGCAACCATCTCGGGATGAGAATCTCGAGTGGGTCCGCTAACAAGCGTAGCGAGGGGGCCAGTGTCGGTTCAATTCGAATCGGACTCTTTACGTAATTGCCGCTGGTTAACGGTTCGAATTTCACTTGCTTTAGAGGGATTCGTTTTTGAGGATATCTCCTAGTACTTAAGATATCCTTGAGGTCGTGTCATACTCGTATTCATGTGAGTCAAAATACGTTCATTGCCGAGTTCGCTTTGTTGTGTTCGGCATAATTTAATATTGTAATTTTCAAAGATTGATACATACATACAGACATAACGAACGCAAACTGTAAAACAAACTACCATCACTACACCTATGTTTAACAAATATAATATAAATCACAGGACAAAGTCACACAAACTAAGCTCTAGGCTTGTACTATGGATACTAGACAACGATAAACTTACTTATATAGAGAAATATAAATACATAGAAAACTTCCAAGACTCAGGAACAAATTACTCGTGCTTATCACACAAATATCTGCCCTTATTGGGATTTGAACCCAGGACCCCTAGCTTTGAAGGCAGGATCACTACCAACTAGGCTAGCGTGTTGTCTGGTGCTGATTCATCAAGCCTTCATTCCCAGAGTGGTGTACGCAGAGCTACATAAATACCAACAACTCTAAAAAGACAATTCTGTTGCCACATTAAATACAAACAGGCTGTTTACCAGTGTAATAGTGATAGGTTTTCATAGATATATATTTATTGTTATTTATGTATTATATATTGCTATGCCCTTACAGGGTTGTGCTTATGTATAGTTGCAATAAATAAATAAATGGCTAGTACAGAGGCATCCTATTGTAGCCTCAGGGTTGGCAATGCATGCATTCTCAGATTAAAATCTTGAGATTGCAAAAGTCTATGGTCACGGGTCCCACTTACCATCAGATGATCTGTGAGCTCGTTTGCCTTCTCAATGACATAAAAAACAACATATCGTACCTTCGGTAGAACAAGGGCACAATTGCCTTTAGTCACATTGTACATTGTGCCCTTTGTTCTAGTGGACAAGGGCATAATTGGCCCTTTAGTCACATTGTATATTTTTCCCTTGTTCTACCGAAGGTGCGATATATTAAAAAAAGTTTATAAGATGGACATTAGCTAGTATAATGTACACGTCGATTGCAGCGTCTTTAAGTAACCTCTCGAAGCCTGAAGCCTCTAACATTACACAACTAAAAAGCTGAGTTTAAAATATGTTTCCTTTCAGTAGTTTAAACAAAGTAAATATGGTAAAAATAACATAGTAACATGAACACACACATCGTTAACGATAGCCTGTGGTTTCCGTCGCCTCGTTTGATGTGGCGCATCTGTTTGGAAATCTATTTTAATCTGTGGTTTGCTTGACTAAAGTGCCAGTGCAGAGGTAAATGTAAGACATTGTGTAGGTAAGTACACTTAGTACCTATTATCACCATACGATGTTAAATTTTAACCACTGCTATTTAATATATTTTGACAGCTATTAACACTCTAATTATCTGTTAAGTGGTTGGTGAAATCCGACATTAGGTAGTATTTTAGTCTGTGTCAATGGCATTGGCAAAAATTTAATATATTAGTACTGTTTGAAACGTAACCACAATTATTCATCAAACAGATTCCAAAACAGTGGGTTTTTAGTTCGACTGCATGTTGTTATTGTTTTTTTTAACCCCCGAGGCGACAAGAGGGGTGTTATAAGTTTGATGTGTAAGTGTGTGTGTGTGTCTGTCTGTGGCACCGTAGCTCTTAAATGGATGAACCGATTTGAATGCGGTTTTTTTTTAATGAAAGCAGTTTTTCTAGTGGTGGTCTTAGAGATGTTTTATAAAAACCGGTTCAGCCGTTTTTGAGATATGGCCCGCTAAGTAAATGAAATAACAAATACCCCAGCTACTTAGCGGTCCCCGACGTGTCAATTCAGTTAGTGTCAGTGTTCAGTTAACTATCTACTTATCAAACAATCAGCCTTTAGGACACCTACTTAGTTTTATTTACTTTTTAGAGGTTTTTTACAGACTATTTAGTCAGGGGTTTTTTAATTAGACTGATTTGCCCACACACACACTTCCACGTCTTTCCAGAGCACCCTTGTAGCCTCTACTGCCACAGACTACACGCCGCGACCTTTATGTGCCGGAGAAAGGACCTATGGAACCTTTTTGCATCTAAGCCCTTGTCACGAAACACAATCACTCTAGCCCTTACTTGATTTAAATCAACATTTAATTGGTTAACTTGCACACGTTTAGTGTTGCTTTACAACTACGTACCTAGTGTAATGTTCCTTGTTTAAATATGGCGGTTTTTTAAACATTATTGTTTTAATTATTGTTACTGTTCACCGTGTTAAATGTATATTGGTTTGTTGGTTGCTTGTTTTTTAATCTATTTTGTATTTTATGCTCATTTTCAATATTGCCGGGTTAGAATAGTGCCACTCATATCTACCCGAGGATGTCGTGAGAGGCGACTAAGGGAAAAAAGGCTTGTAGTACTGTTAGGCGATGGGCTTGCAACCTGTCACTAATATACTGGTAAACATCTTTGGTTACAGAATTATCAACAAGTTAAGAGTTGTTAGTATTCTGTAGCTCTGGCTACCCCACTCTGGGAATGAAGGCGTGACGTTATGTATGTAGGTATTTATTTTTCCATGTATCTTTTACTATTGTTTTTTGTAATGCATACTCTCAACTGGTGAGGGATGTCATCCAAATAGGGATCACTGAAAACCAGCGTCATGGGTCGTGGCTCATGCCTCAGCCACGAAATCATGGTCAATGACACCCTATTTGGCATATTTGATACGTTTTTAGGGTTCCGTAGTCAAACTAGGCACCCTTAGGTATATGTAGTTTCGCCATGTCCGTCCGTCCGTCCGCAGCCCAGCGTATAGACTGTTAGTACTAGAAAGCTGTAATTTGGCATGAATATGCATATTAGTCATGCCAACAAAGTGATACAATAAAATGTAGTTTTTTAGGGTACCTCTCCTACACGTAACGTGGGGATGTATTTTTTTCTCGTCTACCCTGTCCTGTGGGGTATCGTTGGATAGGACTTTTAAAAATATTATGGGTTTGTGAAAACAGATTTTCGACCAGTAATCCATTAATGAAATATTAAGCTTTACAGCGCTAGTTTTTATTAGACTCAAGTGTCCCTTCCCCCCCTCCAGCCAAAACTACAAATATTAAAAATCTAAAAACAATCTTAAATTAAAGCGCATATAACAAGTTTTAAAGGAAAACTATCACGACTGAGTAGACATCATAGGTTCTTAAGATACATTGACTTTAAATAGAAAATATTACTTGTTGATTTTTATGTTTGTAGTACTAAACGGCTTCGGAACCCTACACTGGGAATGGTCCGACATGCTCTTGCCCGGTTTTCATATTTGGGAAAACAAAACCACTACCAAGTCTACCAACCTAAATAACCACACAATATAACTTGCAGCAGTTGTTTTACTTTTAAGTTCGCTTCACTATTACCAAAACACTAATAACACATTTCTCAACAGGATCAAACTTTAAATTACTTTCTTACGTAAACTATCCTAGCTTCAAACACTCCAACAAAATCATAATTAAAAAAATGACCTGAACTCAACATGGCGGGTGAATAAATAAAAAGTTATATAGATCGGGTAAAAAACTATCCCAGTTTAATTAAAAGAGGCGGTAGCCCCGCATCTCTGGATTCACTAATTTGAGAAGTTTGGGCAACTTGCGGAAATGGGGGAAGATGCCCAAAGTTTTTTAAGGTGCTAACGCTGTTTGTTGAAAATTCATCTCGCTTGGGTTTCAATGTACCTTTTCACTTGTGACGCTTGTTTGAGAGGAGACTGACGCAATGTTGAGTAATGATTGTGTAAGAAAGAAAACTTTTAGTTAGTTCTTGTCATTATTTTTAAGTTTTCGTCTTACAGCGTTTTTGCACCGCATTGTGAAAGTAAATTCTTATTTTAGTTAAAATATCCTTTGTCCCTTCCTTTCAAATTACTATGTCATAATGACAGTATAAGGACAAAACATACTTGAAGCAGACTTTAGCTTTAGCGTTTATAAATAATAAGGTTATATACTCTCCCTAGCTCCTTTTTTTAAATCGGGAGATTTCACTAACTGGTAACAGTGGCCAAAATATTATTCCATCTTCGACTTTATTCGTAATACTATTAGTGAAATTTTACCTTTTGTGAACCACGCGGTTTACGCTTTTACTGGATTTTACGTTTTACATCGGACTTGTCAAGACAAGGTTTCACAAACTGGACTATTAAGTACTTTTGATGACTTGGCTCCAGCCTCACAATCAAGTATTTTGCTATATCTACTTATAAAGACATGGCTATGGCCTTAGAACTCAAGAGTTAAGGATAATTATTATCTACAAAGACTTGGCTTCGGCCTTAATTGAAATTGGAGTAAGAAAAAACTACGAAAACTTGGCTCCGGCCATACTTAAAATTGGTAAAAGAAAAATGTACAAAGACTTGGCTTCGACCTTACTTCAATTTGGATCATAAAGTATGAAATTATGACTAGGCTGTATGGAATTATGTCCTTTGTCTTTTACTCTGGGATAAAACACAAGAAAAAAGAATAAAACAGTGGCCAAACCTTTTCAAACCACGAATCCGTCAATTTTATCTGTCATTGGTGCCCAAAATTCTCGCGCTCTATTTTCAGGATCTGAATCTGACCCGACACAAATAGGCATGTCAAAACGGCCGGCAGTAAAAGCTAGTTTTTGAACAGCCATCATCGAAATATGACATGTACAGAGATTATTTGCGTATAGATGAATTATGAAGAACATGGAATTGCGTTTGTAGTGGTTGTACCGTTTGCAACAAAAGGAGAATGATTTTCTCTTACTAATAAAATTAGATACCCTTAAGAAATGGAATAAGTAGTAGTCCTCTGTTTTTTTGCTATTAGTCGCTATCATGTTCTTCATCTGAGCTTTCACAGGTATTGATAATAAGATTGTTTGAAATTCGATCCATTTCCCCTTCCTGACATCGATATTTATTTTCGTCGACATGGTGACAAATATTTTCCCAGTCCTCAGCAGTATATTCATTCGTTCAGTTGCTAAACTCATAATGCCTTGCATGTTTAAATTATTTAACTTACACTTAGTCGTACGGGCTGACACAAAATTATTCTGATAATTGTGAGAATACAATAAAATCAGACGTAAAAATATATGCACAACGTAAAAAATATTCACAATTTGACACTGACATTATTTTGGTATTTACTCCGTTTTTCTGTGGATTCATAGTTTAAATTGTTAACTTATTGCGCATTCCTGATCATCTTGCCGGCGCGGTTCACCTGACGGTTATTGGGACTCGTTTGGTCATGGAATTATTCCTTAAATATGTTATTTAACTTAGTATATAAAACGTTCACAGCTTGACCGACTGACTTTGGGGACGTATAGCTTCTTGAATATATGAACTCCGCGATGTCGCGGGCTTCCAGAGTGTTTACTTACATTTTTCCTTTCGATTCTTGCTACTTTTATGAATATTTCGTCATTTAAAACTGATATTTTTTAGTTTGTTTATTTTCTTTCAACTGACAATATTGTTATTTTCTTTGTCTTGACAACGGTCAGAGACAATATCTTAGGTTTTATACTGTAACATGGAGTTAATATGATTGTTTTCCATAGAATTAATTCCTGGCATGTGTAATTTTGTAATTTTATAAACTTAGAACTTCCAAATTAAAAATATAGAACACCAGGGTATAAAGGGTGGCTCAGACTAGAGCCATTCATTCCTTCTCCAGTTTCCGAGTTGAAACGTTAGAAGTCGGCCTTGTGCGGGGCCAAGTCAGGCCCCGCACCTCAAGAAGCCTCTATCTCCACACCTCGATCTCGTTCCTGCTTGCTCCGGGACCGTTACTCGATCTCACGGGCCTCTACTCGGGCCTATCTGCTACCACACTTCTACGAAGAGGAGCGTTGCTGCCATCGCTACGCACTACTGCGCAAGTGGTGTTCACTGGAGCTCTCTTCAATCGTCTACTTCACAGAAAAGAACTACTCTCTGCTGCTATCTCTCTGGTGTTGTTAGTGACCCATATAATTAGTTACTAATTTTATATCGGTAATTCTGTGTAAAGCTAAACAAGTGCTCAATAAATAACCCTGACCCTGACCTAACTCTTTTATCTCTCTCATCCCTCTTTAAGTACCTAGTTTTCCGAGCCTTCGGAAGGTCAGGTGCCTCTACAAATTTCCTCCGTCTGCTATCTGGTCTTCCGAACCTTCGAAAGACCACGTAACACGACAATAACAAACCTCTTTTTATGCTGATAGTACGAGAAAATTCAAATATAGAATGCCTGTAAACATACAATACCACTACTTATGCAATTCCATGCTCTCGTTAATTTATCTATACTAAAATTTACACATACAATTGACAGACGCGACACGGTGGTCTAGTTGGGAGTGACCTTGCTTCCGAAGCCAGCGGTCTTGGGTACAAAACCAGGTAAGTGCAGATATTTGTGTGATGAGCGCGAATATTTTTTCCTGACTCTTGGATGTTTTCTGTGTACTTAAGTATGTATTTCTCTATATAAGTATGTTTATCGTTGTCTAGTACCCATAGTACAAGCCTAGAGCTTAGTTTGGAACTAGGTCAATTTGTGTGAGATTGTCCCCTGATAATTTTTATATATTTGTTTTATTGTAGACCTTAAGATTAGATAAATACTACGGATTTTATACGATGATATAAAATTGATAGTTGGGTCATTTTTCTTTTTTACCGACAATTGCCTGTCCTCATTTTACCATACGTTATCAGTTAGAGTATTGATTATTAATGTTTTAGTGTTTGAATATATGCCCAAACATTTATTCATCTATTAGTACTAAATAATCTTTCACTTTCTCTATCACAAGTTTGTTTACAAGTTTGTTTTTCATAGAATTGCGTGACAGAGTGGTAATACAAAATTTAGTCTCCTCTGAAAACGGCCACTCTGTCACAGTATATTCTGAAAAACCACCATAAAGAAAAAAACATTATCGCCACCAAAATAGTCATTAATTAGTCCAAATAAAAATTCACGCAACGTATTTTAAAATAAAAAATTAAAACCATAATTATCAATAGTTGAAAAATGACGATGTATTGTCGGTAAAAAGGTAGAACGACCCAGATTATATTTTTTATATCAAACGTATAAACGAATAAACTGATGTTACATACTCAATAGTAACCAAGCATTGCTGAAACTGTTTCAGCAAAACATATAATTTGATCTTGTTTTCTTCTCTGTACAAACATTTCAAACTACTGGTGCAATGTGCAATCCAAACAGCCAGCGGGGCTTATTCTCTACCATAAAAACAACATCGAATCAACCTTGAGACCAGGTGATCCTGATCCTCGATAGCAACTCTTAGTAAGATAAATATCATTTGCGCTTGTTCAACTAGCAAATATTCACCAGTGTGCAGTTTTACTAGTTTTTTATTAGCTAGGTCATACACAGATTTAGGTTAGCATCTTTCCTGTGGAGACGCCGGAAGTTAACGTTTTAAATGCCTAATTTTCTGGCTAAGCCCATTCTCCCATAAACGGCATCAGGACTGTTTTAGACCTATCATATAAACACAAAACTTATATGCGCACAAGCTTTTAACTATTGACCACAGGAAAGACAACTTTTGTTTTTAAGACTGTGTGTGACCCATATACTGCCAAACATTGTGTTTCTTTGAAACACGTGTTTACGAATAAACTGTCAGTTGGGAGTGCAATTAAGGCCCATTAGCACGTAAATGTTAACCACGACATGTTAACCACATGTAACAGGTAAAATTGTCAGTTCTGTTTCATAAATCTGACATTTCTGAATAATGTAACCTGGGATTAGCCTAACTTGACATTGGCGAAATCACTACGGAACGCCATTAACAATGAAAGTAGGTGTGCCCGTAACATCGGGGGCTTTTAACCCCCTAAAAGCTCAATATAATGTTTTGTCAATATCATGTTATGTGAATATGATATTCTGCGAAGTATGAACCCTGGGGGCCTAACATGGTCGTGTTTATCGATGTGAATAAACGTGGATACCGCTTCCGTCACTCTCGCACTGACATACTGGTCAGAAAGTGACAGATGTGTCATCCAAGTTTGTCCATATAGTTAAACACGACTATGGTTGGCCCCCTGGGTTATTTAATACAGCAAATCTCAACCTCAACTTATTACGTACTAGCTGTACCCGCGACTCCGTCCGCATAGATAAATAAATTATAGCCTTTGACACTCACAAATAACCAGACATAGCAGTTTTTGTGGAACGAAGAAAACTGTCCCAAGGATTTCCGTACGATATTAATTTAACGATAAACTTTACTTTCTTATGACAGTTATGATTATGGAATAACGTAGGTATAATAAGAACATACAGTTTACCTAAATAGGCCTTTGTTGAAAGGCACTCTTGGTTTCAGTTTACTTTGTATGGAAATCGATTGAATATCTTTAAAAGAAGTTTTTGTGTAAGAAAACGTTCATAATATTTTTTTCAAATTAAAATTTATGTTTATTTCAATTTTAAAACATATGACAAGTATGCCAAGTATTAAAATAATATCAGCATTTTAGTTAACTTATACTTTATCCGGTAAACTTTATGCCTGTGTACAATGAAATGTCACTTAGAAATATGTATTTGAAACAATTATCGATAAATGTAATAGCGGAAGGAAATCCCTAGTTAATTGACGTTTTTGCCACAAAAACTTTTATGTCTGCAAATAACGTGAGTCCCTATTCGTAAAAGAGTTTTCAAAATCGGTTCATTACATCCAGAGATTACCCTCTACAACCTCACAAACTCTTTATAATATTTGTATAATTATAGTTAAGTAACCAATTAATAGGTTAATACATTTTTTGTTTCAAATAAGCGTAAAGTTTGAGGATCGAAAGTTAATTGATTTTCAAACAGGATAAAGAGTAACACCACATCGTCTGCGCATGCGCAATGCACTTTTATATTTATCGGGCGTTTTGGTTTTATTACTGCCATTCATATCGTTGCAAATGGACAGTTTGTAAATCGGCCCGTAGCTGTCAGGTGGCGGCGCGCAAAATCGAGATTTATCCCCGAGAGGCTAAAGTGGATCATTTTTACTGTTAGCGTGTAGGGTATTGAACTATTTTCAGTAATCTTTTTTGTAAATTTTGTGATAATTTCTGAATTTCAGATTTTTTATTTTATTATCAAGCATCAAGACAGTTGCACGAGTTTTAGTGGTGGTAGCACCCTATGCAGGGTCCGTCCGGATTGCTACCACCATCTTATTCATTAACCAACCGCCAAGCAACAGTGTTCGCATTGTTGTATTCCGCTGTGGAGATAAGGCACAATACGGAAACACGTCAAATACGATATCGTTATTACCGTGTAGAAACCCAGCCCAGGGTTGACAACGCATTTGAGGTCTTAGGATTATAGTATTGAGAATTCTAATGTCTATGGGTCTCAGATTCCACTTACCATCAGGTGGCTTGAGTGCTCGTGTGTCTTCTCCTTAACATAAAAAAAAACTAAGGCTTAGAAATACACAGAGTTTAATAATAATAAAAAACTTATGATTAGGTACTTTCGGCATTAATTGTTAAGACAAAGATGAAAATCCAGACATATATTTGTTTCTAAATAGTATAGACAAAAACCCAATGCCTATTTAAGTAACATTGTAATATAAACCTTATCGAATTAACTATAGTGTCCCTTTTATTTTTGGTATTATGTCCTCAAGCGAGAACCTGGGGATACGGGAGGTTGAAGGCTTAACACTGAATAGATATATTTCAGCAGACAGCAACTTAAATTTTTGTCACTATATAACAGTAAACCTCAACTTTTTTTTAAATAATTGATTTAACCACTACGCCTCGAAACCAGTCTCCAACTAATTCCCCGATACAGTGGCAACCCTAACACTGCGGTAGAATGCGGAGTAAACCAGGCGGGGTAGAGCGCGGCGCGACCCGTAACTTGGCACGGGAGAGTGCGCCGGACCCGGTCAAGTTCCTCACTAAATAACCGGAAAGGTAGGAGTTACGGTGCGTCGTTAGCGTTTTGTTAACTAATTTTCATTTTTATTTTTTTTTATGTTAAGGAGAAGGCACACGAGCACTCAGGCCACCTGATGGTAAGTGGAATCTGAGACCCATAGACATTTGAATTCTCAAGACTATAATCTCAAGACCTCAAATGCGTTGCCAACCCTGAGGACTAAGATGGAATGCCTCTATGCTAGTAATTTCACCAGTTGTCTTATCCCCACACCGGAACACAACAATGCGAACACTGTTGTTAAATTTAGGGTACTCGTTATAGAGAACATGCATGAAAATTTGAATTGAGTTTTATTGATACGATTTAGCAGAATATGTAAAAAAAGCATATAAAAGGCAAGACACTAAGTTTTGACCCGTATATTAAGATTTTATATAGAATCGAAACTTGTTAAAATTTTAAAACTTCTTTTATTGTTTAGATTGTTTTTTTCGGCATCCTCATTCTATTTATATTATATTTTAGAAATAACTGCAAATTTATAAGGTCCTTATATTTTAAACATGGAACAATAGCTGTGACGTCATTCCTGTCATCGATTTTGTATAATTTGCAGGGGGTCTGACCTATGACTTTCTAAAGCTTCATATCTTATGAAAAAACTACAGGACAATTATTTCGCGTATACAGTTATTCCTCTCTTTCATAGCACTTTCCAGAGAGCGTAAGAAAAAAGATCGTTTTTAGTTTGGCTATTTGCTGCGAGTTTAAAAAATGTAGTAAGTAAAGTATTAGTTATGGAAGGGCAATACTACAAACAGGGAGATTTTTTTAAGTGGGATTTGACTTAGGTCTTAAATGCCACATTCAAGTATGAAACAAATTAAAATTAACTTTATGGTCAATTTTATACTTTAAACTAAATTGCCTTAATTATATACTTCCTTTGGCACACCGGGTCTCACGAGGTTGAAAAATAAATCAAGAGTTAATACTTATTTCTTTATAATAAACACAAATATCACATTACAAGTATAATCAATCACCCAAAGGTTAGCTGGAAGAGACCCTTTAAAGGGATAAGTTTGCGTTTGTACGTTCTTTTTCTGTGAATATTGTATTTTAATTTCTGTGTTTGGTACAATACAGTGTTTACATACATACATACATACTTTATTACTTCTATTACTTCTACAAATCTGGTTACAAAGGAGTTTACAACCCGAAAGCAAAGTAAAAAACTAAAAAGTTATTTATTATGCTGCTTTAGTATACGTTGGTATTTATGTTTTCACTTAACTGGATTTATTATTACTTCGTAAAATAAGCTAGTATTTCAAACAATCTTTGTGCTTTCTCAACGAAACGCAAATAACTATCGCACGAGTGCACTAGTGTATTTGATATGGACTATCATAAATAACAGCTATCATGCTCTCGTATTCATGCATCAGAGGGTAAAGTTCACTCACGTTTCTGACTTTTATTCATGCCGCATGTCGAAACTTAAAATGGAATAAATAATAAATCCTATGCCAACCAGAGACGTGCAAGCAAACACGACAGACTTTTACAAATGCTCGAAATCTTTTAGCAGAATCGTGTAAATATTTTATCCGTAACGAAACACATTTGTAACGTAACGGGAGCAGACCGCGGGCACTGCGCGGCGAAATATCACACTGCATTGTGTTTGTTCACTAGTGAATTTGGACTGTATTTTTGAGAGACAAAGTCCGTATTGGCTTGGAGGACAAAAAGTACATTTGTTATTGAATATGCACCTGCAATTTATTTGACTTTTATGGCTTTTAGGTTCTGTTGCGGTTTTTCTTTATTAACATTCGGGCTTTGGGGAATCTGGGGATTTAAAAGGATACTTTTGGCTGTATTTAGGTCACGTCTGTGTCTATCTTATTCACTCAAATAAAGGGACATTCTACTTTTTAGCGCATAATAATCATTTTTTTCACGTAAATTTGACTTATATTGAAACTGAAACAACTAAATTTAATAGTTCAAAACAAAACACTTTAAATTTATTGATATTTTTTCAGGAAAAGTTGGTAACACAGCGGTAAATACACTTTTTCCATACAAAAGGCGGGGACACGCGTGACCACTATGTTACCTACTTTAAAGTTAATTATAGTGACTTTTTAAATGTAGCGATAATTTTAAATGTAAGCCAAGTTGTGTAACTATTTCAATATTAAATTACAAAACCGAGCACTTTAACGTTTTTATAAAAATATTATTTGAAGAGCACTTGTCAAAAAATCGACCTGCGCTAAAAATTAGAATGACCCTAAATCCAGGGTATAAATTTAAACCTTTGAATCGTAACATTTTAAGTAAGATAAAAAATGTAAATTTTTATGGTTCAGGACCCAAAGGAAATATCGGGACCATATTACTAAGACCGATGTCTGTCTGTCTGTCACCAGGCTGTATCGCATGAACCGTGATAGCTAGACAGTTGAAATTTTCACAGATGATGTATTTCTGTTGCCAATTTAACCAAAAATACAAAAACAGAATAAAATAAATATGTAAAGGGGGCTCCTTAACAAGAAACGTGTTTTTTCCCGTCTTTTGCTGGATTTTAATAATAGCAAGAGGTAGGCGCTTGAGATATTAAAAAAAAATATATTCACTGAATAAATAATTAAATTTAAATAATTATTCAAGGGGGGCTCCCATACAACAAACGTGATTTTATGGCCGTTTTTTAAACGATATTAATAACGGCAACAGGTAGACCAATATAGTGTCTAATGTTGTATAGATAAGTAATGGTACGGAACCCTTCGTGCGCGAGTGCGTCTCGCACTTGGCCGGTTTTATTTAATAATGTAATCATAATTCCAAACACAAAACCTTCACGCCAAACTTATTGACTAATATGGACAAATCTGTGTTGTTAAAAAAACATATCTTTAAAAACAAACTGAATTTATTTTTTTATAGTAAACCATCGACCCGCCAGCGGCCTCGCCCGCTGCAATACTTTTTTTTGTTTCATGTCCCTTAGGGGTATGAAAAATAGATAGTAGCCGATTCTCAGACCTACTGAATATGCATATAAAATTTCATTAAAATCGGTCTAGCCGTTTCGGAGAAGTATGGTAACTAACACAGTGACACGAGAATTTTATTTATTAATATTTTATTCTATGTTTGATATTGTCCAACGATCCGTTTTAACATTGAGAATCCATTTTTATAAAGAGTGACTTTTTTTTCTGTGAGCTCGTTTTCCTTCCCCAAGTAAAATAAAAACATTCCAATCTAAAATAACTCCAGCCCCCGTAAAATATCCAACAACATGAACCTTTTTGGCGCTAATGGGTTCAAATTAACAGCGCAAGCGCATCCGCGGGTAATCCTTTAAAGGGCCCTTTATACTCGTCAATTACAGGGACGTGATGTTTTTCCGGACGACGGGAGAGTATTCCGTCCGGGCCGGGTTAATAGCTGTTTGTTGTAAGAAATAAATCTTTAATTATATTGAAAAGGTGTTGAGCAAGCGATTTTGGTTTTCAATCGCAGCTCACTAACATTTCACATGATTCACTAATGTTTTACCAAATCATCATTTCACAAACTATATCATTTTACAAACTTTCATTTCGCAAACAGATACTTCCCGCCACATTGTTTTATATATTTTTTTATGGTCAAAAGTCTAACATAGTTTAATTAACAAGCTAATGTAACCTTTTTAGTTTGTCAAATGATGATTAGGGTTAAAAGTCGGGATACCATTTTACATACAAATCCTACATAAAGCCTGAAATAGAATCTTGTCAGGCTTTACATGATATCACGCCTTCATTCCCAGAGTGGGGTAGGCATAGCAACATAAATACCAACAACTTTAAAAAGACTTGATGAAAATTCTGTAACCACATTTTGCACAATCAGGCTAAGATGTTTACCAGTGTATTAGTGACATCCCATCGCCTAACAGTACCACAAGCCTTTATTCCCTTAGTCGCATCTAACGACATCCACGGGAAGACATGGAGTGGCACTATTCTAACCTGGCAACCGGGATTAATAATAATAATATTTTTTAATATCATATTCGCATTTATATGTGAATTTTGTGAATATTTGTTACTTCTTCAGGCTGTAACGGCTAAATGGATTTGGATGAGAATTAGGATGGATATAACTGGAGGAGATCCCATATGGGATAAGTTCGCCTATGCACATTACCTATATTGATGCAAATATGTCTTGTAATTGTTTATGTGCAATAAACAATTTACATACACACATACATAATCGCTAACGATTATCGAATGCAACCCGTCTAGCCCCACTGATTACAGTCTCAAAATTTCCAGTTGTTTCGCAGCATGATACTTACATTACATTCTTCAATTGATATTTTGTCTGTTACAGATTGACTTACCTGAAAGGAATAGAATAATAATTAGAGTTTTTACCAAATGAATTAGTACATATTTTTTTTTCATATAAAAACAATGATAACGACGACGACAAAGACTATGGTGATAAGTTCGAGTTTTTAAATTTCGGGTGTATTTAATATGCCTTTTTAGCACCCTATTACTAAGACTCGGCTGTCCGTCCGTCCGTACCTCTGTCTGTCCGTCTGTCACAAGACTGTATCTCATGAACCGTGATAGTTAGACTGTTGAAATTTTCACAGATTATGTATTTCTGTTGTCGCTATAACAACAAATACTAAAAACAGAATAAGTTATATATTTGAAGGGGCTCCCACTCAACCTTTGGCTGGTTTTTATAAAGTACACAATCATGTACTTACAACACAGAAATGGTAGTTAAAACATCAAAATAAATAACCAAACTTGCTCAGGTGTCCCATTCGTAAAATACATTTAACTTAACTGTTCAAAAAGCATCAAATTGCCAAACATTTTCTTAAACAAAACCCCTTTGTCCAGTCTCTTTCAGCCTGAGGTCAAGTACTTGGATTCTGCGAATACATTTTGGAGATAAGAGGAGAAACCCTTTGTTTGGAGCGCATTAGGAGCAGGTGAGCCGGAGTTTTTCGGCAAATGGACGCGTTAGATGGGTGTGATAGGGACCATTTATAAACAGCCCTGCTTTGTACGGTAAGGATGCTTTTTGGACATGCGAGCGGGCAAAACTACAGAACATCTATATAATAAAAAAATATCGTTGAATGAGTTGCTAAGCGCAAATTTCGAGAACAGATGAGCCGATTTCGCTAATTCTTTTTTATTTTCAGAAGGAGGTTCTTATGAAAGAAAAAAACTGAAAAATCCACCGGAAAAGTCAGAAATTTGCAGCGGGGCGAAGCTACTGGCGGGCCGTTAGAATTATAATAGGTTAACCTTTTATTGTAACTAAAACATGGTTATATGTAAACAAGGATATACATACATACATACATACACATAACATCACGCCTTCATTCCCAGAGTTGGGTAGGCAGAGCTACAGAAAAAACAAAAACTCTTAAAACTTGTTGTTAATCATTTTATCATATTTTCCACAATCAGCCTAAATATAAAATGTTTACCTAGTGATAAATAACAAGCCTAATGCCTAAGTTCAGTACTACAAGCAGATAAGAGTAAGGGGGTTAGGGCAGATATTTGTGCGATGAGCGCGAATATTTGTTCCTGATGTTTTCTATGTATTTAAGCATATATTTCTCCATATAAGTAAGTTAAGTGAAATTGTTCCCTGATATATATATATTTTTTTTTTTATTAAAGCCCTTTATCATTTATTTGCCTTAGACATGGAGTGGCACTATTCTAACCCGGCAACCACATGGACAAAGATTTGATAATTACACCTCTGGAAAACGAAAGGATTTTTCAATTGCTCGCCTTAAGTAACCGTGAGACCAACTACGCGAATAAATAGTGATAGCCGCCCCGCACACCGCTACGCTACCCGCCCCGCTACCTTCCAACCACCTCCCAACTCTTTAATTATAGGTGGTCGCATCCAGGGTACGTGCCTCGGGCGACTCTCGATTATATAGACTTGTTGAGTCCCGTGGCAGTCTCTTTATCCCCTATTTGCATTTTGGGGGTGTTTATTCGTACAGTTTATAGCAGGTGCAGATTTATCCGTCTTAATTAAGAACCATTTAGAAATTTGTAACGTTTCATGGTATTAACAGCTAGAGGAGATAATTTAAAAAGAGTTTTTATTGATTTTTACTAAAGTGAGGTTGAAGTTTCCGTGACGCTGCCGGGTTAGAATAATGCCACTCCGTGTCTTCCCATGAATGTCGTAAGTGGCGACTAAGGAAATAAGTGCTTGTAGTACTGCTAGGCGATGGGCTTGCAACCTGTCACTAATTAATACACTGGTAAACACCTTAGCCTGATTGTGCAAAATGTGGTTACAGAATTATTAACAAGTTTTTTAGAGTTGTTGGTAATTCTGTAGCTCTGCCTACCCCACTCTGGGACTGAAGGCGTGACTTTATGTAAGAACTAATGTGAAAGTTGCATCTTATTTGAATATTAACTTTTGATCATAGAGCCTTCTCCAAACGAGGACACCGGCCATCCATGTGATGCTCAGGGGAACCTGAGAAGCATAGACATTTGCTATCTGAAGATTACAATCCTTAGACTGCATACGTTGCCAACACTAAATATTAAGATGGAATGCGTCTATGCTAGTCATTATACCGGTCTTATCCTCAAACCGAAACACAACAATACAAACACTGCAATTGTCGTATTTTGTCTGACAGTTCTCAAGGATATCCTAAATACTAGGCTATATCTTCAAAGCCTACTCCTTCAAAAGCAAGTGAAATTTGAACCGTTAACCAGCGGCAATTAGGTAAAGAGTCCGATCCGTATTGAACCGAAACTGGCTCCCTCGCAACGCTCGTTAGTCGTGAACCCACTCGAGATTTTCATCCCGAAGGTTTCTCGATGTATGCTGCCTTTGTGTTCAAGATCTCAGTGTAACAGTGTTTGTGTGTCTCAGTGTGTGTGCAGGATCCATCGGGTTCGCTACCACCATCTTATTCTTCAACCTAGCGCCAAGCAACAGTGAACGCATCGTTGTGTCCCGGTGTGGGGATAAGGCAACCGGTAAAATTACTAGCATATAAAGGCATTCCATCTTCGTTTGGGATGGCAACGCATTTGAAGTCTTAAGATTAGAATTCAAATATCTATGGGTCTCAGATTCCACTTACAGTCATGTGGCCTAAGTGCTCGTGTGCCTTCTCCTTATCATACAAAAACATGACAGCGAGAAGGACGGATCGAGATTGACTTATTCAACAACAGGTTTTGCCTACAGTCAAGGACTTTAATTGTTATGCCACTATGGAACCCTGTCATAATGACAACGTCAAACCACATGTCATGAAAGAAAGCTAAAATAAACGATTCTTGTCATTATTACAGGGTTCCATAGTGTATCAATAAAATTATGTTTATCGGAAGTCGATAAACGAGAAGTCCCTATGACACATAAAAGTTGATACGAAAACTCCGGGCTCTGCTTACCATCATCATCCTTTACCTGTTTTTTACACTAACACCAAGGAAGCTACTTTTAGAAAACATCTAAAACTAAGGAAAAAATACTCGAGCTCATCACATAAAATGTCTGCCCTTACCGGGATTTAAACCGGGACCGCTAGATTCGTAGGCAGGCTCACTACCAACTGGGCCAACGTGTCGTCAATATAATACAAACACTTTAATCGCCTGTCTCTCAAGAACCAATCATAGCTGTGATAGTTTTCCTTTAACACGTTCGCTGCGATATAAGGTTTATACACCCGTCGCATGGGCTTTCACTCCGTGCGGGGGTGAAATATGCTGCTTTAATTTTACGACGTCATAGGCGACACATTAAGGCGTTAAAAGTTGTATGTGGTCTTTCGGCCCGACATCGCACTGATTGATTATAATTTTGATTCCTTCCGGGAAACGGGTCTAAAACCCTATAGGAGACAAGATCATTCTACCCCTTTTCGCACTTATTTAGATTATTGTTTTATTTACTTCCGACTTGTGCTGTGATGTAAATTATTGGTGACGGACGTGCGTTACGATAGTACATTTACGTGTGTTAGTGCTTACCCATTTAGTCATAACATATTAATCATGCCTAAAACAAAAATAGGCGATGTCGAAAAATGTTGGAGGTATCGTTACAAAAATATGATTCAAGCGGGAGTTGTAGTGAGAAAAATGTGGACTATTGTGATACTCGTACTCAACAACCTGGACCAAGTAAATGGCTTAAATAAATTTATACAGTGTATCGATCATTTGTTTCCCATCACTACAAAGGCTCAGATTTAACCAATGATTCAGTGCGGTAGCAGGTCAATAGACCTCTAATTATTTTTTACATATATCTCAGTATATTATCGGAACCCAGGGCGGGGCCAGTAATATAACAGGTTAGGTTAGATTTTTAAGATTAGGGTTTTAGCAGAAAATAGCGTTCGATGAAATGAAATTCGATGTAATGATATATTTGGATGAAAGTAGTTTCGATGAAATGGCACCACTTTAAGACACCGCTTATTCCAGCCTTACATTATAAAGATCTATTTTCCATCAACTACATGGATGTATTCATAGTTGAAAATCTTTAAAAGAGGTTAATAAAGAAACAACGGGCAACATAAAGCAATATGGCGTTATCAAGTAGAACAATTAATATCAGGGGACAATGTCACACAAATTGACCTAGTCCCAAACTAAGCTCTAGGTACACTATGGGTACTAGATAACGATAAACTTCCTTATAGAGAAATACATACTTAAATAAAAAAACATACAAGTCTCAGGAACAAATATTCGTGCTCATCACACAAATATCTGCTCTTACCAGGATTTGAACCCGAGACCGCTAGCTTCGAGGGTGAGGCTACGAACTAAGCCAACGTGTCGTCAAAATAGCAAAGAAAAGAGTCCCAGGTTGGAATACTGTAAATTTATATGCATGTGAACCCTGTCGGGGACAAAAACGAGAGAAACGGATTTATAATTAACTTTATCAAGACATGCTACCACAAAATATATTTTGTAAGTTCCCCATAACTTCCTACATAATCTTTTAAACAGGAGTTTTATCAAACATATTTTGACCAATTGTAAAGCTCAGCTATATATTTTAATGCTTATTATAGTATACACATAGCTGTTTATAAGACAGAACCCGTCTATAGAAGGCAAGAAACCCATAAGGGGGTCAAGGGTGCTTAATTTGCAGTAATGGGGTCAAATCAATCGCGGTCTTTCAATGCAGTGGAGTTTCCTAACGAACGTGATGTTGTTAGCGAAGTCAGTCCAATCAATCCAGAAGTTCGGAGAATTCGTGGAGTGTTCCCATAAACCAAACGCAAATTATAAACCATATCATAAAACTTTTTGGCTATGGCAAAAGAAATTATACATAGCTAAAAATCTTTATTAAGATACTTACCCATGCCATACTGATACACGTTAACATAAATATAATACATACATACACACAACATAACGCCCTCATTCCCAGAGCGGTGTACGCAGAGCTAAAGAAATACCAACAACTCTAACCTTGTTGACAGTTCTACAACCACATTAAGAACTTTTTATACTTTATTATAAATATAATAAAATTTAAAACAAACATTTAAAACGTAATTTATAATTATTACAATAACTAAAATTAACATGCGTGAGTAGTGGTATAAGATTTTTGAGCGCATTGGTCGCCAACAAACTGACACACAGTTTGGCGATATTATCATATTTACAATTTAAAAGAAACCAAGAATACGGAATCCTTGAAGAAGAAGAGGTTAATTAGCAAATACTCAAGAGCTTTGCTAGCATCTAGCAATTCCATCAAACAACTAGAAATCCATGCTCTATTTCCACATAATTTCCAAGTTCGAAACTACAAGCTACAGCCGAACTATGAAACTCACGAAGTTGTCAAAACATTAGGCCTCCAGTATTATGGAGAATGTGTTAAAAAATATTTAGACATCGACGGCACCAATAAATGGGGTGCCAAAAAAAACTGTGGTATATTATATATAATTTAATTGAAAAAACAAGGAGATTGATGCTTTAGATTGATAATAAATGTTAATGTAATCACTTGACAAAACATTTGATACTGACCAAAAAAAACACTAAAGATAATACAATCTAAATAGACTGGTTCTTTTAATATTTTTTTGCCAATTAAACGTAGTAAAACAGAAGACGTTGCCGAAAGCAAAAGAAACGTATATTTTTGATTGCTATTGAACTTGTCGACGATTAACTAGAAACAATAAGAAAGCTTTAAAAACAAACATTCAAAATATTCCTGACAATACTTTGAAAGCGTCCCGATTTTTCTGAGCATTAAAAAAGTAAACGGCCCGTCAACTTTGTTAATTACACTAAACGAGAAAAGCTTTTTAAATTATCGAAAAACAAAATTTCTAAGCGCGGAGTCACGAGGACAACAACAAAGACCTTTTTGGAAAAAAGAAGCGATTTATAGGTAACACAGTACAATAGACAAAGGAAACACATTATCTCGGTGTTTGGGCCGAGGGGTGTGAGAGGGGGCTCAGAAACCCATTGAGAGAGCTTTAAAGGTTTCGTTAAAAACAGAATAAGGGGTACAGTGGAACACAATTAAAGTGAAGGAAGTGTTCCGTGCAAGTCAAAGGGTGCTCAGAAAATTGGTAGCATCCGCTAGCAGGCGAAAATAAACCAAAGAATGAGCAAGTAAAAGATCGTCAAAGAGTAAGTTAAAGGTATCAAATCAAATATCTTTCTTTTGCTTAAATTGTGGTGCAGTAGGTCGCCATGATAAAAAAAGATGGTCTCACACAGTTTGCCAGTATCAGGAATTCAAAATGTACAATGAATTAACGCAATAGAAATAAAATTGAAATAAGACGAAAAGAACCGAGTAGCAGAGTTAACATGCCGCAATAATCATTAAATGCATATTTTTAAATAAAATATCAATACAATATATCTATCAGCAAAGCCTTCTTGTTAATTCATATAATAATATAATAAAAAGGTATCCTAATAATGGCGTAAATCTTTTAAAATTACATTTTACCTTAATGAGATCTTATTTCAATCATAACAGCATTTCTCCAGTGAGCATTTGTGTTACTTTGGATTCTATGCTTTACCTACTATTAAACGAGCAATATTAGTAAACACATTCTAGAAAACGATCTAAAAATCGTTCGTATTTGTCATAACTATTTAGACGACACTATCAAATTGTGATTTATTAACATCATTATATTGACCACACTATCAAATTGTGATTTAATAGTGTCGATTAGAGCTCGGTCACCCAGGTATTTGTACTAGAACGGTAAAATATTGTAGAGGTTTTATATATGATGTGTAAAGCCACGAAAAGCTGATATAGTGCAACTTGGACCACGTAGTGGTCGTATAAAAGTTATTTCATCATTTTCATATAATTCAATAATTAAAACATATTTTTCAAAATAAACTATTGAATTGATTTGAGAGCTTATTCCTCATAATGGTTTTTAATTTTCATACATTGTTAAAAACAAGTGTATCTTAATTATGTGACAGCGATATTTTCCAATTTATTTGAAGCTATTTCTTCCTCTACAAAACCGCTAGATCTAAAGACTTTAGAGAGTTATAGTCCTTGGATGTCTCAGGAATGAAATGACAGGGGATTTTTCGAAATTCTTCCCCTAGCGGAAAGAAACAGGAGAACAAAGAGAAACGAATTCTACGCAATCGAAATCACGGGCGTCCTCTGGTTATTAATGAGTTCATAACAAGAAGCAAAATCATGCAATACATTAACTTTAGCCAAAATGCAAATTCAATCTAAAAATGTACTTTTGGTTCTTTACAATACCATAACCAAAACCGATCACTCACTATTACGATGTCTGTTGTGAGAAACACATTAGGCAGACATGCAAATGTCTATGACGGTAAAGTTGCATATACCGACGGTCAAAGCGTGAATTTAAAATAACGTCAAAACTTATCTCCCACAAAGTTAAAATATCCAACTAGAATAGATAATGCTTACAGAGACACGTATAACATGATAATAAAGATATTAGCCCCCTGTTTATCCCGCAGCATTACGAATTAGCCAGGAAAAACACCCTCGGAACTTTTCGTAATAATATATGTGTTCGTGATATAAGGCATAATTTGTAACTCGAGTGCGCGGAGTTGATTTATGCATTTTGCCGCTTTCGCCCTCACGAATACGGAGGGGTGGAAGTTAATTTCGGATTAGGGATTGGGAAAAGTCAGTTTGAAGGTTGAAGTTTAATACCAGAGGCAATTGTTTCGGAAGAAATTATTTATTTCTGTGAGGTTGATACCCTTACAGCTACTGCAATAGATTTCAATTACCACACCAATTATTACATACATACATACTATCACGCCTTCATTCCCAAAGTGGGGTAGGCAGAGCTACAGAAATACCAACGACTACAAAAAGAGTTGTTGGTAATTCTGTAACCACATTTTGCACAAACAGGCTAAGATGTTTACCAGTGTATTAGTGACAGGGTGCAAGCCCATCGCCTAACAGTACTAGAAGCCCTCATTCCCTTAGTCACCTCTTACGACATCCCCGGGAAGACATGGAGTAGCACTATTTTAACCCGGCAACCACACGAGCACCAATTATTAGTTGAAATTAAAACACCTGCAGATTGTTATGATAGTTTTAGCTTCTAAAATGAAGATGGTATCGCAAAAAAAGTAAGGCGCCCAAATTATCCTAGTAAAGATTTATAACTTAACGGCATGTTCCAGTTTAAGAACGTCTAAGTTTCAAAAAAGGCGAATGTCAAAGAAACCTCTGGAGCGAAACGAAGGCGATGTGCTTGAGGCGGCCTATAAATTTATTCATGAATAAAAAATAAAAAATACACGACGAACAGAAATCATACAAAATGTCTATGTATTTTTTTTGCACTCAGGCAACCTGGTGATAAGTGGAATCTGAGACCCATAGACATTTGAATCCTCGAGACTATAATCCTAAGACCTCAAATGCGTTGCCAACCCTGAGGACTAAGATGGATTGCCTCTATGCTAGTAATTTCACCGGTTGTCTTATCCCCACACTGGAACACAGCAATGCGAACTCTGTTGCTGGGCGGATGGTTAATGGATAATATGATGGTAGCGATCCGGACGGACCATGCAAAGGGTCCTGACACCACTAAAAAAATATTTTTAATTAGTACCGGATTATTAGCTTCGCTTAGGTTTACCATTAAAGTATTTAACACAATCAAAATGCATGCTTATTTTTTTTGAAAATTTCTGGGTTTGTGTAAATATAAACTCCACACATTAATCAAAATTTGCCAAAACAATCTTATTAAAGCACAAACTCATGCGATCCTCATTTTAATTAGAAATGTAAATCCCGTCTACCTTCACTGCCCTCAGAAATTCGACCTAAAATAATAAACAAAAAATTTGAACTCATTATTCTAAACCAGATACTGACTTAATTATAATAATTTCAGATTTGTATGTTTTTGGGTGGTTTGTAATTGTTTATGCAAAATAAGAGTTTGGAATGAATTCCTAATATACTTACACCATCTATAATGAATAGAATAGAATAGAATAGAATAGAAAATATTTATTTCGCTTTTTACATAAACAGGTATCTTTACATTGCGTACAATATAATGAAATTATATAATGTTAGTAATTTTACCAGGGCCGCAGGGGTTCCATGGTGGTTGGAGTGAGAGAGTTAACCTGTTTGACAGCCAGTTACAATCTTATTTAATTACAATAAAACTTAGGAATATATGCAAGATTCTTTTCACACAAAACGCAGACAAAACACATAATTATAATTTCTAATCTAAACAGCATGGAACAGAGGTGTGGTGGTTCTCTTCTTCAAGAAAGGTGATAAAACCTTGCTGAAGAATTATAGACCCATCTCACTTCTGAGCCATGTTTACAAGTTGTTTTCGAGGGTCATCACAAATCGTCTCGCGCGCAGGTTTGACGATTTCCAGCCTCCTGAACAAGCCGGTTTCCGAAAAGGCTATAGTGCCGTAGACCACATACATGCGTTGCGGCAGGTTATACAGAAGACCGAAGAGTATAACCTCCCCCTTTGCCTTGCATTTGTGGACTACGAGAAAGCCTTCGATTCGATCGAGACCTGGGCTGTGCTGCAGTCTCTCCAGCGGTGCCAAGTTGACTACCGATATATTGAAGTGTTGAAGTGTCTTTACGAAAACGCCACTATGTCCGTCCGACTACAGGACCAGAGCACGAAGCCTATTCCTCTGCAGCGGGGAGTCAGACAAGGAGATGTGATCTCTCCGAAGCTGTTCACCGCTGCATTGGAAGATGCTTTTAAGGTTCTGGACTGGAAAGGACGAGGCATCAACATCAATGGCGAGTACATCACTCACCTTCGATTTGCTGACGATATCGTAGTCATGGCTGAGACCATGGAGGAACTCAGTGCAATGCTCGCTGACCTCAGTAGAGTTTCCGACCAAGTTGGCCTGAGAATGAACATGGACAAGACGAAAGTCATGTCCAATGTCCATGTCGCGACAACTCCCGTGATGGTCGGAGGCTCTGCGCTCGAAGTTGTTGACGACTATGTTTACCTGGGACAAACGGTCCAGTTAGGTAAGTCCAACTTTGAGAAAGAGGTCACTCGTCGAATCCGACTCGGCTGGGCAGCGTTCGGGAAGCTTCGCAGCATCTTTTCGTCCAAATTACCGCAGTGTTTGAAGTCAAAAGTCTTTGACCAGTGTGTGTTGCCAGTGATGACTTACGGATCTGAGACGTGGGCGCTAACAATGGGCCTTATAAGGAAGCTCAAAGTCACTCAGAGGGCTATGGAGAGAGCTATGCTCGGGGTTTCTCTGCGTGATAGAATCAGAAATGATGATATCCGCAGTAGAACTAAGGTTACCGACATAGCCCGAAGAATAGCTAAACTTAAGTGGCAGTGGGCGGGGCACATTGCTCGCAGGACTGATGACCGATGGAGTCAGAAGGTTCTTGAGTGGCGTCCACGGACCGGGAGACGAGCTGTAGGTAGGCCTCCAACAAGATGGAGCGACGACCTTGTAAAAATCGCGGGAACGCGGTGGATGCGAAAAGCACAGGACCGGTCTGAATGGAGAGCCTTGGGGGAGGCCTATGTCCAGCAGTGGACGTCTTTCGGCTGATATGATGATGATGATGATGAATCTAAACAGAATTCATCTAAAAGTGCATCAATAATATTACGATATGTGACGACCTGCGCAGTTACAATAATGAAGTACCACCAAGAAAAATATAATTACTATACTATCCGCAAAACAAGTGGCGAGTCATGTCATAAATCATCGGAATCATGCTATCTCTTTCGCACCTGCACTGCCTTATGGAGCGGGCCGTGCAACAATGTTACCATGGCAATAGTGACGTTTATTGCCTGACTCGCCACTAAATCACAAAATCAAACCACATAAAAGAAAACTAAATTAAATATATTATATTATTAAGTCTTGGATGTTTTCTATGTATTTCTCTATACGAGGGTGGTATGATAAGTAATGAACCTTGAAGCTACGCGGTTTGGCTGAATATTAAAAATGTCTTTGCCTACATCCGCCATCTTGGACGCGGGAAAATTGTCAGTTTCAAATGATTCCGTCAATTACTTCATGACTTATAGTTTTTTAAACATAACGAGTGGCATTGTTTGTGTAAAATGGAAAAATAACAATATCGATCAGTGATTCGCTTTTTGTTTTTGAAGGGGAAAACGCGTGATGAAATTAAAACTGAGTTAGATACCGTATATGGCGATGCTTTACCTTCTATTGCCACAGTAAAGCCGTGGTATAACGAGTTCAGAAATGGAAGAATATCTGTGTTTGATGAGGCCCGCCCAGGACGTCCAAATGAGGTTACCACGGAGGAAAGCATCAACAAAGTCCGTGATATGTTGATGAACGATCGTAGATTGAAGTTGAGGGAGGTAGCTGAGGTATGTAGCTTGTCACTGGAGCGTGTACAAAATATCGTTCATAAACATTTGGGAATGAGGAAGTTATCGGCCCGATGGGTACC
Source organism: Acleris holmiana (assembly GCA_949316455.1). Classification (NCBI taxonomy): domain Eukaryota; kingdom Metazoa; phylum Arthropoda; class Insecta; order Lepidoptera; family Tortricidae; genus Acleris; species Acleris holmiana. The sequence continues at coordinate 24,656,729 of OX438764.1, read as the reverse complement.
GCGTTTGCTAACAGAAGAAAATAAGCAGAATCGTGTAGCCACTTCCAAAGAGTGTTTGGCACTATTAAAACATATTCCGAAAGACTTTTTTATGCGTTATGTTACCGTGGACGAAACGTGGATCCACCACTATACTTCCGAAACAAAACAACAGTCCAACAGTCCAAGCAGTGGACCTGCCCCGGCAAAAATGCTCCAAAAAAAGCAAAAACGGTTCCGTCAGCCGGGCGACCGCTTTTTGGGATTCCCAAGGAGTTATCCACATTAACTATTTAGCGAAGGGAAAAACGATCACGGGGCAATATTACTCTGATTTATTGTCTCGATTTGATGAAGAATTAAAGAAAAAACGGCCCCGTTTACCCCGCAAAAAAGTGTTATTTCACCAGGATAATGCTCCGGCCCATTCATCTCACATCGTCAAGGCCAAACTGGATCAATTGGGTTACAAAATACTGCCACACGCTCCTTATTCGCCAGATTTAGCCCCGTGCGATTTCTTCTTGTTCCCAAACATGAAATCTTGGCTCGGAGGCCAACGCTTCATGTCAAATGAAGAGGTCATAGAGGCCACAGAGGAGTATTTTGCAGAGTTTCCGAAGACGTATTTTTTGGAGGGCTTAAAGAAGTTGGAGACGCGTTGGGATAAGTACATACTTTCGAAAGGAGAATACGTAGAAAAATAAAAACAAAAAATAAAAAAATAAAAAATAAATCTTGGGTAGGCTCACTACTTATCATACCACCCTCGTATAAGTATGTTTATCGTTGACCAGTACCCATAGTACAAGCCTAGAGCTTAGTTTGGGACTAGGTCAATTTGTGTGAGGTTGTCCCCTGATATTTATTTATGTAGCCTTTTTTACCACGGGTAAAAGCTTCCCCGTCATTTCTAGATTAAGCCTTTTGCCAGCTTGGATTCAATTGATCTAAATGGTCACGCCATCTTTCTTTTAGTCTTCCCCTTTCCCGGCTGGTTGTGTCATCAGTCGCCTGTGATCTTGATCGATCAGTCCGGATGCATTCGGCATTCCAACCTAGTCTCATTATAACTTGGCGCAGGTCTGTGTTTCTAATGCAATTGGCTTTCCGAATACCTAGAATGCGCGCTATAAAAGTATATCTGGCAAATGATTCCTTTGTTTTTTATATCTCAATAAGACTTCGCCAACAACAAATCTTACGGGTTTATACGTTGATGTCCCAGCACTCCAATTGCTATCTTTACACTTTTTAATCTCAGTGGTCCCAGTCTAATGCAAGATGTATTGCGAGAACGTTATTAGAATCGTTATCAAAAATAAACTGCGTTATAACTATATCGCGTTTGACGTGTTTTAGTATCGTTTATTTATTTATTTAGTTATCAAAACGTTGACAATACGGAAACACGAGGTGGTTTAGTGGTGGTAGGACCTTGTGCAGGGTCCGTCCGGATCGCTACCACCATCTTATCTATTAACCACCCGCCAAGCATCTTAGTCCTCAGGGTTGGCAACGCATTTGAGGTCTTGGGATTATAGTCTTGAGAATTCAAATGTCTTAGGATCTCAGATTCCACTTACCATTAGGTGGCCTGAGTGCTCGTGTGCCTTCTCCTTAACATAAAAAAAAAACACTTCAAAGACGATATCGTTTTTACGTTAAGCATTTTGTCTTGGGCTTCTAAATCTAGTACGACGATAAAACTTAAACTAAAAAATCTTCTACCATATACCTATAAGTAACAAGCAAAAATCCACTCAATATTTTAAATGTGAAAGTAACTCTGTCTGTCTGTTTGTTACGTTTTCACGGCCAAAGCGCTGAACCGATTCCGATGACATTTGATACGGAGAACTGAGGCCCCGGGCAAGGACATAGGATACTTTTTATTCCGGAAAATTGGCCAGTTCTCGAGTAAATAGCCATGGACCATTCGCGAGCAACAGCCAGTGAAAACTACGATCGGTTTTTACAAAGAGAATATTATTAAAAAAAAATAGGTCAGCCATAAACACAATGACAGCCAATAATTACTATCTACTAAATAATAAATGGTGTCGCTTAAACTACTCCACGACACGAATTACAAGTTCTCCTACAATTCCAGGAATGTAAAAATAGGTCACAATATTGGCATTTTTGGACGCTAGCACGAGTGGCACGCAAGTAACGGAACACCGGACCTTTGTTTCATTTGTAACGGTCATTGGAAGCGCATGGTCCGCTCCAGGCTGCTCTTCACTCTACCCAGGATTTTCTTCATCTTCAAATTCTGCACGAACCCCTTTTTAGGAGTCCGTACTCAGTCGGTAATAAGGAACTATTTTGGTGAGATTACGCTCCGGCCGACTGTGTATTTAACCCCAGATACATCGACGATTTTAGACTTTTAGAAATTCAATATGGAACGTTTGGAAAAGTCACCATTACCATCGACGTCCAAGGGCTTATTAGTTTTTTTTAATATAAAAAATTACTGCATTTATTTGATGAAACTTGTTTTTTTTAAATTACGCCAAAGACTTAGAAAGTGTTTTGTCATAAATAAATCTATACACTCACATAATGTTATTGCCAAAGTTACTTACCAAATTTTGGTAACATCATATTATCAAGTGAATTGCAAGTTGAAAACCATGAGGGGGAGAAATGATACAGTCATGATTCGGCAATCATGAATGTCCGTGAATTTGAATAGTAGGTAGTAAGTTTTGGTAGTTGAACCACTTGAAGCAAACATAAAAGGGAAAACGAATTCAATTCTTAAAGCAATAACGTATTTTCCCGACGTTTAAATTTTTTTGATTAAAGATTTACTGAAACTTACGAATAATTTTTGAATATTTGGTCGAATTGAGCGAAACCTACCCCTAGTTCTATTCCACACGCGTCCGCATATAACGAGTCCGAGTAAAAGCTTGAGCCTTCGCGCCGTACATTCAATCTGCGACAATTTGCGCCGCAGTTGCTATTGTTTCTTACTCGATGTGAGAAAAATGAGACAGACCCAGAAAAAATATAGGGTTTACTGTTTTACTCGGTCTTAGAAAATATTCAATTATTTTTAGGGAGAGTTTGTGAGTCAGTCGTTAGGTATAAAAGTAGAAATATAAGAAAGAAATGAAGTTATAAAGCTTTTTTGATTGACAATAGGTCTCATCTTGACAGACTTTTGCCCTTGGAGGACGAAGATTGAGTTGACAATGAGCAGGATAATTCAGAAGAAGACTATTTACCCTAGCTTCAAATAAGTTCAGATTGTACAAACTTGCCGGAACCGCGTTCCTTTCTTTTGCATATTAATATTTATCATTTGCTTTCAGATAAGTAAAAGCTAAAGAAAGTGACTAAAAACGCGTTATTTTCAAAATTTCAAAAGTCATGCCAGAGTTTAAGACCGTCAATCATTTTAATCTTATATCAAACTTTGCTAAAGTAATAACAATCTTTAAAACATTGTAATATTCTTCATTGTCCATCAATCGGAATGAAACTCCGTAGACATCGGCGATCGCGTCGCGAGGTCATTAATCACTACGACATGGCCACTAAATACCTAACGATGGCCACTTCTAACAATGAATGATTGGACAATAGCGCTTCGTAGTGACGACGGTGTAATACGACTATTGTTGAAGTTGAAAGGGTTATTGTACCTTTTTCTTTCTTCATAAATTAGGTAAGCTCTTTTTTAAACATATAGGTATTTTATTAAATTGGAACTATTATTAAAGGCAAAGGACTACATTGCATAGGAGAAGGGAACGTAGATGAAGAGTTTATTGTTTAAAAATATATTATGTATTTTATTAGCTCTTTGCATGAATTACCTTTAGCTTCACAATTGATTAAAATTTAATGGCCATGTACAGTAAAAACTACTAGATTAAGGCTTAAGCAAAGGTATTTTGTGATAAAGCGTATAAAACTGTCAGGTGTAAGTCGAGGATAAAAAAATAAAACAAGATTTATCTTTTTGCTGCAAAATTATTTGCCATAGCCACTTACAGCAAATTTCAATTTAATATTTCAATAGTGTTCACCTTATTTTGTATATTTATTTTCTCCCTAGCCAACATTTGAAATATCGTCCAAAAACATATTGCTACAGCTTTCGTTGCTTCTTCAATGTTTACATCCAAACTTTTCCGAGTTTCTCAATCCAGCCACATGAACACTAGAACTGAGATGTTTTCGTAAGTGAGTTATGTGCGGGGCTCGATTGGCCACCCGTATCACGGCAGACGGAGATTTATGTAGTTAAAGGTGCGGACACACTGCCCGTGGGATTCGGTGTTCGGTTAGGTTAGTTCACTTTACTTTTCCTTTAAAATCCAAATGTTAAAGAACAAAATACTTTTTACTCCTCATGTTCATTAAGTTCATGCTTAACTAGGTGTAGGAGGATCAAAATCGCTCTTGTAAAAGTTTTTTTTTTACCATAGTTCAAAAAACTATTCTTTAAATTCAACGATTTCAAATTATCTGTTTTAGAAATTGGGATATTTTGTAACTCGCCAACTACAGCGCAATTTGTACTTCTATCTCTCTTGCTCTCATAGGCTCTTATACTAGTATAGCGAGTATGGTTCGTCTGCTATTTAGAATGTCTAAATATTTAAGGAAATAAGTGGAAACCAGAAATAAAGATTAATACATTTATTATACTATAAGATCATTTACAAGACAAGCCTACGGGTGGAGAACTACCCACGCGCCCGACAACATAGCTAACGTATACAGCAATTGCCATATCGCTAGCTTTGTAATTGGATCGCTTCACTACACTAGTTTATTCGTTTTTACCCGAAAAATGTTCAGAACCTCTTGCACTATACTTTCGATGAAAAACCCTCAGTGAGCCTTGATCTGAACTTGATCTGTATCAGTCCGTGTAATTCGACCACGTCTTTGAGCTTGACTTTGTTTCGATGAACTCTGCCAACCGCATAATGTCTACAAGCGCTGAGGTTAAATTATGATTGTTGAGCAAGAGACGAAATGAGCTTCACCACTATTTTTCAAGATAACATGGCGTAGAAACGATAACGCGTGAATTACGACAATGTCTTTGTAGAAACAGGCAAACATTTCAAACATGACGTCACAACACAAATTTATGTATGTATGTACACTCATGAATAGTCTCCTGACACATTCATACATCCGTGCAAGGAATTCTCTAAATCAAATTACGGGAAGTGGGTCAGGATTGGCTTCCTAAATTTTGTTACTGATGGGAAAGCAGGACGTTTCCGGGTATATATCTTTAAATCAACCCGCGTAACCCACGTGCAGCTTAATTATCTGTTTTCATTTGACAATTTCGCCAAGAAGGACACAAAACGGTACTTTAAAAAAGAAAATGTGTATTAGTAGCGCTCACAGATCGATTCTTACTATAAAAATAAGAAGTTATCAGTAAAAGAATGAGACTAATTAACTATTTTTAAAAACTGATACATTTATGCAAACATAAATACAGTCTACAATCATTTGTTGTTCGATATCATATCTACTCGTACTAATTATCATGATCAAGTGAAAGACTTATACGGTGGACATAAAAATATACTTTATCACAAGGGCACCACCCTGACCATGTGACTGTATCCAATTTTATTAGTGTATTAGATAATATTGATATGATATAAACATTATTCGAAAAGAGAAGGCGCATCCAATAACATGACGTAATGATTTAGCTTTTTAAATCACTGACAATAACGAACCTGATACGCAGAAATTGAATCGGCTCAGCAAAATAAACAATGGCATTGCTACTTCAGCAGTACCTTAACAAAGCTTCGCTAGACATAAAGGACCCTGTAAAACACTCCTTATTTGTAACTCTATCGCCATTTTCGATAAACTGGAGATCAAAAAAGAAATAACTAATCCTTGAGCATTGGCGCCGAGCACCGCGGATATAAATCAATGGAGGATAAAGATGACAGATTTATTGCGTTTGGAGACATCGGCTCTCATGCGGGACAGCTTTTTAAGTCTGTACATGGATGTTTTCTTTAGTTACGTGAGACTGCCTTGAGTTACCGAATGCAGGTCACACGCGACCTTTGAAATACATTTAGTTTTCAAGGAATCAGTAGGCCAGGTAAAAAAAAGAGTTATTATAACAATGCAAGACAATACACATTCTTTATTTAACACGACATACATTAAAAGCAAAAAAAGCAATTACAAATAAATTTTTACAAAATTAGTTAAAGGAATAATGGCTTTACTGTTAGGCGATGGGCTTGCAACCTGTCTCTAATACACTAGTAAACTTCTTGGCCTGATTGTGCAAAATGTGGTTACAGAATTATCAACAAGTCTTTTTAGAGTTGTTGGTATTTCTGTAGCTCTGCCTACCCCACTCTGGGAATGAAGGCGTGATGTTATGTTTGTTTGTTTGTTGTAGTTAATAGCCGATATTATCGCTAAATAGCGATCTCTTCCTCGATATCAGATTTGTCAAGGTGAGAAAATTCATCAATCCCCATCTTTTTATGAAAAACAAGTTGTACATATTTGTGGGTTTGTGGTTTGAAAGTAACAATTTTTATTTTTTTATTTTATAGACTTACAAATACCAACCGTACTGTTGCATGATTATTTTCTTCGAACTCCGCAACATCAGGCAAAACACTGCGAAACCGCTTAGTGAACTCAAAAAAAAATCTAAACGAATCGTTTTTCAGGGAGAAAAATGCCAGCAACAGTTTTCATAATTTTAAACTACGAACCGACTCCGAATAATTAAGGTCTTTCTATGGATGAACCGTTAACCTTCCATGGATCACAGGACCAGAGCTAGTTTCTACTGGGTTAAAACGATATTACCTTTGACGTGTAGTATCGTTTTAAACTCGGCCGCCATTACTATCAAGTAAATAAGAGTTATCAAAACGTTGACAATACGGAAACACGTCAAAGGCAATATCGTTATATAACCCAGTAGAATAGAGGCCCAGGGCTTGTATTCTACTGGGTTAAAACGATATTGCGATTGACGTGCTTTACGTAGTACTGGTTTTAGTTCGGCCGCCATTACTGTCAAGCAGGGCTCGGATACCGGTTAAATTTTCAAACCGTTATCACTGACATGACTGACGGTTTTTGGAGAAATATTTCTATAAAGCTGAAGCCTTTTTGAATTTCCCGGTATAGAGCTAAAAAACCGGTTTAACCAGACGCACGTCACGCACCATAAACATGCGCCGCTTAGTGTTTTTATTCGGTGCAAAACTTTTGTTTTCTCGACTCGCTGCTCGTGGATTAAACCGGTTAATTAAGGTTAAAATAACGTTCGCGTTCCCTGGAAAAGTTTGGAGCAAAACCGAAATAAACCGGTATTAACCGGTATTTTTAAATCCAGTTCCGAGCCCTGCTGTCAAGTAAATAAGAATTATCAAAACCTTGACAATACGAAAAGATTAGAGGCACAGATCTTGATAAAAATGTATAGTACAACCTCTGAGATATACCTAACTCATGAAATAATTATTCATTAAAATCAATCGATAATTGACTGAGAAATCGATTAATGTACACACGGAAAAAACGAATTATGAACCTCCTCCTTTTTTGAAGTACACGGTTAAAAAGATGTCTGTCTGTCAGTCAAACTGACCGTTGAAAACTACAGCCTGTACAAATATAATCTCGCCGAGCAAACGTTTTTGCTTACAAATACATGTGAATTTTGATTGGTTTCGTTCAAAAACCTCGATATTTGTCTATATCGTGTTGCTAGAAGCTTTAATATGAGTATTGAACAAAACTGTTCCAATCAATGTATGTGTATATTGTGGCTACACGGAGATGTGGAGAATATACCAACAGAAATTTAAAAAGTTATGGATACACTAGTAGGTAGGAACGTAAATATTTCTTGTTATTCGAAATATAATACGTCTTTAAGTAACGAATTCTTCTTAATTAGCAGCATTTTTATTAAAAACTTTATTGTTAGGTATTCTCCTATAAGCTGCTGAAAGGTTAAAACTTGAATCATTACTTAAAGACGTTGTTGAAACTTTTAACATTTACATTACATTTAAACTTTTAACATTTAAATGACTACAACTAATTTAGAATACTAATAAAATGTGTATCTCTCACAACTGATCTTTACTCTAGATAAATTCTACAATAACAACAAGCAAACACACTACGTTCAACCTCTTCCTTTCTCATAAAATCCCCCAACACTAAAGAACTTTATTACCTTATGTTGCGATGAATTATATACCATTCCCTCACATTATATCTCGATCAAAGCATCAATAGAGAATCGACGGGCGTTGTTCGGGGCATCAGAAATGGTCAATGTATAGCACGTTGGATCGTGTCCAGACTCCCTATGGGGAGGTCCCCCCCCCCCATCGATCGGCGTCAACACTATCTCTGAATTATCGGTCCTCTTGAAACCTGGTGGATACAGGCTCTTCGTCGTTTATGGAGGAGTGATAAAGAGAGTAACTGGCCGTTCCAAGTTGTTACAGGTAAGGTTTTATGGCATGTTTCGGTAGTGTTATAGATTTGAGAGGTGCGCTTGAATGATTTAGTTTTGTGGTTTCAATGTATTTCGGTTATACAGTATTTGCAAGATGTTTATGTTGAAAATTGTTTAAGCCAGTAGTTTGATTATTTTTATTTGTTATTTTTGTGTTTGTGGTTCATAATTTTTAAAGGAAGAGTATGATGTCATCCATAGTCAATACGTGGACTAGTGACTTAGGTGAGGTAGATATTTTCAAGAGATTTGCAATATTCAGATTGGCCTTAATTTTATAATCAAATGAACGTTGTGTTGGTTTTTCTTCTCCATGCCACAAGAAAGTTATAATAATTATACGTATTTGACAACGATGTGAATGTGAATTATTTATGGGTTTATTCTTACTTAATTAAGGTTCGATAGAGGCCTTGTATGCACTTTTTACCGAGGTAATCCGTTTTTTTAGAAAAAACAATGCATAAGGTTAGAAAAATACCTTCATTACCTGTCATTATGAGGGGATCTGTGCAGTTTTTAAGCTTATCTAGCCCACTAACAATATACCCCGTGGGATCTTTTACGATTACCTTATTACATGTTCAGTTAGCGATAAAAAATATTTCTAAGCGGTGTTTTTGCATTACCGTAATTGCACTGGTTACCACAGGAAGCACTCAGGTAGTGCACTTACGTTAGAAAATAGCATTACTACTCGACGGCCACTGGGGATCGAACATATACAGAGTGGCCTACGTAGATCGGTCAGTATGGGCAATTCTGTAACCATAAGACATACAAAGATCTGTTCTTACGAACCATTTCAACGATTTTAGAGAAAATAAAAACAGCATTCATGGATTTTAAAAATAAACTCTGTTCGGGAATAGAATCCGGAAGTTTTAAGAAATAAATTAAATTATTTTTATTTAAATAACTGTGTAGGTCTTCAGCATTGAAGGTTACCATGAAACATGATATCTTAAATTAATGAAATGCATTGTTTCCACACTGCCGCTTTTAGGGGGTCGTTCCGATACGCAGCCAGTAAGTGTTTGAACGATATGCCCCCGCCATTGCAAAGGGCGAAGAGTACCCAACAGTTTAAGTCCAAGCTTAAAATATGTTATATGGGTTACCAGAAGCAATTTGTAGATGTCAATGTTGTGAGCCCGTTAAGAAATGCGTCCAAAAAATTAAAATTTTACAATTAAAGTTAACATACAATTTTTGGGAGTTTGTTACTGTTCATTTATATTTACTTATATGTTTATTAACGAGATTAAATTTATGTAACTATTTAATCTAAGTAGTAGTCAATGTGATCTCTCCATGGCTGACCACGGGTGAGCTCAAATTCAACTAAGCTGTGCTCACGCCCTTTTCATTACCACAATCTATGTACTATCAGTATAGCGAAACTTCTAAATATAATGAATTAAATGAATTTGATTTGTTTTGATTTAATTTGTTTTTCATATCCTTTAATTTAATTTAGTAGGTGTTCGTAATGACAAACCTTTTTTTAAAACAGTATTGAACTCTTTTAGGTAAGTAAAGATTTTACTATTGCGTTTTATATCTTCAGGTCGTGAATTTGTGTTGGTTGTCATTTGGAACACGCACTAAATTAAATTGAATAATATGAAAAATAATGAAATTTATTCATTTTAGATAATTTCTGTCCTTAACTTTAGGTACTTTTTTTGGAAAACGCCCTCGCAGTTTTTCTTGTCACAAAAATCGATGACTTGGTTCCTAAGAAGAGACCTTTGAACGTCATAAGGTGGGAACGAATTAGAGCAGCCTCGGGTTGAGGCACTGAGCAGCGGGCGAGCGGCGAGCCGCCGAGAGTCGGTCTTTTGACCGTGCTCAAAGGCGTCTCGGTATGCGTGCCTCGCGTAATTTGGGCGTGTATCCGAGCGTGCCGCGGGCAGAACGACAAGTTCTATCTTGTCTGTGGGCGAGGCGCGTACAAATTTGATAAAGTTGCTGAGCCGTTCCACCACCGAGGCGATTTTTCTTCTTTTTGTTAATAATTCGGTGAATTTGATAAACGCAGCCGCGACTGTCATCGTGTCCGCCGCCATTTTGAAATGACAGCTGGCGACAAGCACGCTGCCTCACCCGCGCATGTTTATGTGCAACATTATAGTTACAAACTTGCTCATACTGCCTGATATAATATATAGCTTGCGATGACGAGTTGGCTCCAAAATCCACTAGACCACCCACGCTCTAAGTCTGGCCCATAGCACCCACGCAAGCCTAATGCGGTTTAGGGACTTCACACACTACATTAAATTGCTTTATAGTTATAGGCAGTTTATCTCATTGTTATCTCCCACCAGGGCCCTTATTATAATCGCCTTTATCGCGGTGGATAAAACATCCGTCACTCTCGCACTTACATACCTGGTCAGAACGTGACAGACGTTTTATCCACGTTCATCCACATCGATAAAAACCAACGTAATAAGCCCGCCGAAAATACTTTAAGGGGTAAACTAAAAATACACATGTTCAGAACAATAGTGACCCAATTCAAAACTTCAAATTTCGAACTTCATGTCATAAATTTATTACTGTATAATTCGAAAATCTAAATTTCTGAATTAGGTCACTATTGTTCTGAACATTAAGTGCGGTCTGAGTTTGAACCATAAAAAGTGTGTTCTGAAACTTGAATGTCAATTGCCACAGCTTTTCTCACGGAAACTCGTGTAAAAAGGACCAAAAACAAAAACCCGGGCCTACGGACCACACATTTATAATCTCACATTTTGCGCTTTTAAAAGAGTCCGCGTCAGCCCTAAGATAAACAGCGTATAAAAACTGTATGATTTATACCGCCCAATGTTCCGCGGTATCTCGCATGTGGGTTTTAGATTAAAAAAATAAGGGTTTTACTTCCCATGTTTTTGCTCGCGTAGTAATTCAATTTCCCAAGTTGGCAAGAGTTTTTAAAGCTGAACATTGGATTTCGCGCTCATGTGAATCTGGAGCTAAAGTTGGTTTTTATGTTAATCTCAACTTCACTGAAGTTAATTTTATGGTAATAATATTAATATTACAACGAGAGTGATTTGACATTTTGTACTTGGTTAGAGAACACCGGTTGTGTTTAAGGGCTGCTTGAAGGAAAATCATAAACGTAGATCTAGTCTTAAGTGATGATAAAATGTATTAAAACTTACTGCCACTCTTAATTAAAAAGTCAAACTACTAGACTTTGACTTAATTGCAAGTGGCTAAAAAGTTTCTAACACATGACAAAAAAACCACGACAATTATTTTAGGTGGGGTACGTACTTATCATCACTACATAGTATAAAACAAAGTCGCTTTTTCTGTCCCTATGTCCCTATGTATGCTTAAATCTTTAAAACTACGCAACGGATTTTGATGCGGTTTTTTTTAATAGATAGAGTGATTGAAGAGGAAGGTTTATATGTATAATACTTTAATCCGGAGCGAAGCGACGGCGGGTTGCTAGTTATATATAAAGTTCAAAATATATCATGGATCATAAAAAATAAAAGTATTTTATTCATTAAGTACGCCGCACGGGCATTTTTACACGTCAAAATTCTACCTGCGCTTTCCAAGAGGAGACCATTGCTGAGAAAAATGCACATAATATATTATAACAATAATATAGATAATACTTAATGATCATAATAATACAACGGTATTTTTTTCAGAAATCGAAAATTTTCAGGATAATTATCAACAAACCTTAAAGTTTACTGTTTCAGAAATAAAACCACTATAATGACCATTATGTAGTATGACCCATTATGTATTTTGAACTTTATATATCATGATACTTTATCTACTTTTATCCTCAGCGATGAACGCGTTTATAAACTTAAGTCAAATATATTCTTTATTCAAACATGAACTACGGAAGATAATAAATCCTTTGACTAAGAGATGCATTAACTCATTCCTCGGTCTTCGGTCCTTCAACAAATAGGTTTAATTTAACTATTCCTCGGTCTTGAAAAGGACGGTACTCCGTGGAGCTTCAAAGGAAGTCAGCAAACAGCATAACGTATCTCAACTTTGTTACTTCTTGGAAATGGTGACTCTTTTGAAGTTAAAAGGTTAAAAAATATCTGGAACTAGAGTAAGTTTTGAAGCTTGTGAAAACTTGATGTTATGGCATAAATTCTAGCGTTAAAAACTATAACAATATCTGTGTTGTTTAAATAATCGTTTCTGAGATTCAGCACGGTAATAACGATATCGCCTTTGACCTGTTTCCGTATTTTCAACGTTTTGATAGCTCTTATGTCATTTACAATAAAGGGCGACTGTGACATAAACGATTCTAAAACACGTCAAATGCGATATCGTTATATGTCATTGAAATTGTCGTTAAAAGCTCGTTATTTTAATACCTCATAAAATTAAATTTACACAAAATACGAGTAAAGAAGTCAAAAAAACACATGTTTGTCAATACATTTATGATGGTGGTGATTATTCGTAAAAATATAGATGTTAAAGAGCGTCAGTTATTTTAATTGTCAAAACAGAAACTATAGAAGAAAGAAAAACAGGAACCTACAAATGAACCCTAGCAACTGCATCCCACTACCGATTTATATTAGGGTGGAACTCTTTCGTTTCGTTAGCAAGTTAAACATGCCAAAGTTGACAATCTAATTAATAGTTCTGATCAAGCAGGTCATGCGCAACTCCTAAGTTCCTGAGATTACAAGGATTAATTGCTAAGAAGCTACTGCTTTTGTTAAACAACCAAAAGATAAATAATGTTTGTAGAGTTAGATATACAAAATGACTAGTAAAAATAAACAAACATTTCCTGAACGGTATCCAATATACAATACAGTACCTTACAAATACTCTTTATTGAACACTCAAAACTAAAAAAAAACATCTATTTATTTAAGAATTATTATATTTATACACGTCTATTAAATTTCACTGTTGTGGTAGTATCTGAGAAACCGAAATTATATAGAATTCAAAAAAATAATAAGAATCAGTAAGGCAAATTATTTCGCATTAACTACGAAATAAAACTCAAATAAACACAACAATCTTAAACGCCATGCGCCATATTACATTTCATTAAGTGAGGTCTTCAAGAGTACTAAAACGTGACTTTGATACTTAAATTAAATTACTAATGCTATTATTAGAGCATCCAAATCTCGAAAAGTTTTTAATCTACAATAAAACTAAACCCTTATTCCATCACAATCAGTCACACGAAAAAAGGAATACGAACATCGGCACGGCTCAATAGGCCCCTAATGGTTTCAAAGGGTACCCTAAAGCAGGATTGACAAAGAACCCTAAACACTGACTTCAAAGTAGGCTCCGCGCCCGCTGGATGGGATAGTGAGGATGTAAAAACCGCAGGGCTTACTGAATATTTGGGGAAGTGACCTTTTAGTCATGAGGATGATTTATATTGATGACCAGTTTTGACGAGTTAGAATGCGTGGAATTTGATGCTGATTTATAACTTATTTTATCAAAAATATTGGGATCTTCTAAAATATCTCTATTATAAATCAAAACAAAATTAATGAGATCTGCTAATGCTATTATTGTACGTAATGGATAAACATTATGAAAAAGATCCAACAAATAAGCCGCTTATTACTTCGTAATGTCTGCAACACAATGAAAGGCTACTTTTTGTACCTGTAGCGACATTTTGAATCACAAATTCCATGACAAAAAAAAAAAACTTTGCTTAAATGTTTGGAACCCTTTTGAAAATGAAAACCAATCATACAAGTCGGGTAACGAATACGAATAACATAAATAAGTACAGACGGAACGTCCTCCATTTAAGAGTCAGATAAAACAGTGCGTTTTGAATTTGAGCATCAAATCAATCAACAAAAAATGTATCACATTGTTTTAAAAACAATAACAAATTAATAAATCATCTTAAAAGGTTTCTACACCAAAATATACATACATACATACATAAAGTCACGCCCTCATTCCCAGAATGGGGTAGGCAGAGCTACAGAAATACCAACAACTTTAAAAAACTTGTTGATAATTCTGTAACCACATTTTACACAATCAGGCTAAGATGTTTACCAGTGTATTAGTGACAGGTTGCAAGCCCATCGCCTAACAGTACTTCAAGCCCTTATTCCCTTAGTCGCCTCTTACGACATCCACGGGACGACATGGAGTGGCACTATTCTAACCCGGTAACCACACGGGTACCAAAATAAGTATAACTTTCTAAAACCAACTGATACAATGTTTCCAGTCTCAAATCCGTTGTAATTTAGCAAAACATTAACATCTCCGCTCAGAGCATTAAGTCTGCCTGAGGACATTTTGTTTTATGTGTGCATTAAAACCTCTAGAAATGGGGGATTTCATGCGAAAATAGGTATTTCTCATGCAAATGATTTAGAACTAGAGCTCGTAAAGGTCCTCACGGCGAAGCGCGTCGCGCCGACTCTGAATTCTTGGACTGTTGACCTAATTTGGTTTAGATTTTTTCATCTGTTATTGATACAGATAGACATCTACATGTTAGATTGCAAACAAGCGATTGAACTATATCAATTTTGGTTTTTTTGGGAATACTTAAAGATTTACCTTTTTGAAACACATGGTTTGTGTCCTGTACGTTGACGTTGTTTTGACCAAAAAAATCTTGCTTTATAAGTGTACTGGCGACCCCCCTCCTTTCTTCACTTTGGGTTCCTCTTGAATCACTCTATCTACTAAAAAAACGCATCAAAATCCATTGCGTAGTTTTAAAGATCTAAGCATACATAGACAAACAGCGGGAAGCGAGTTTGTTTTATACTATTTGTATTAACTGTTTGACCGTGAGGCCAGTTTAGAGCAGACCCTTGCAGGTACTGAACTCCTGGTGATAGGGTGAATGAACACCCTCATCTGAATTGCCAACTTAGAACAGCTTGACGAACTGGTTTCCTTCGAGGAGGCTTGACTCCTATTTAGTGATATTGAATTTTGCACAAGATAGGATAAGATTATTGGCAGAGAGCAATAAAACTTTATCTTCACGTTAGCCTCTC
Organism: Acleris holmiana; assembly: GCA_949316455.1. Taxonomy (NCBI): domain Eukaryota; kingdom Metazoa; phylum Arthropoda; class Insecta; order Lepidoptera; family Tortricidae; genus Acleris; species Acleris holmiana. The sequence goes on along the minus strand of OX438764.1, from coordinate 24,641,180 downwards.
GGGCACTTTACTCACTTGCGCTTTTTTAAAAAGCAATAACTCTGAATCCCAAAAAACATTTTTTTAAATTATAAATTAAATTTAAAAAAACTTATTTGAAACACGTGGTGATCAGAACAAAACTAATTTAAGATACTTTTACCTAAATTGAGATGCTGTAAGGTAGGTAACTGAGCATTGCAGTGCAACGGGGTAATGCTGCGAGCGTCCTCGGCACGATGCCTCAAGTGGGTAGGTACAATGGAGGGTTTTATTTTATAAGTAAGTTTTGATAAATATGTAACTTTTAAATGTTTTGTTGAAATAAATTTGTACCGTTTTGTCTCTGAATATACATGTTGACTATTAAAAAAAAAGCACCATGACTCTTTTATTAAAAATTGTGATATTCATAATTTTAATACTAGAAATAAAAATAAAATTGTCTTTATTTAACTACTAAAAATATATATTTTTTAATTATTTATTGTCACTGTAACTATATAGTTATCAGCCTATGTTAGTCTACTACACTACAAATAACATATTAAAAAATAATCGACAACATAATTCTATCAACCTAATGTATCAAAAATTAGGTATTTTTTTCTAAATAATATGACTTTCTAAAAGAAAGTTTATTCCTTGACAAAAATAAATGTTTACAAACCTTGTTTGCGTCTAACCCTTTAATCTAAGCCATTAATCACCAATTACCGAAGTCTTAAAAACCGAAAATCTTGTAAAATCTTTGGAAAAACGAATGGCTATTGACGGTGTCACTGAGGCTATAATTGGCAGAGTTTGGCAGTTTTCGGCTAATTACCCTCCAGATAGAACTCATTAGGGGATGACTTGGAGTTTTTTTGTATCTGCGTGGGTTTAAAATGTTTTAATGTCAGTGACATCAATTTAACTAAGAACATCCATAGCTTAACTTCTTATTTTTTGTAAGATGTTGACTTTGCATTAAATTTATTACAAAAAACCTGGTTTAGTGTGCTTTTGAAAATATTGCTTATTATCTTCGGCCTCGGTATGTTTTCTGGCGATAGCTAGTGTGTGGATAGGGTATCCCTTCATTTTTCATAATTTCATTTGCCATAATGGTCACTGGCTATAATCTTTTTTTTTTATGTTGAGGAGAAGGCACACGAGCACTCAGGCGACCTGATGGTAAGTGGAATCTGAGACCCATAGACATTTGAATTTTCAAGACTATAATCCTAAGACCTCAAATGCGTTGCCAACCCTGAGGACTAAGATGGAATGCCTCTATGCTAGTAATTTCACCGGTTGTCTTATCCCCACACCGGAACACAACAATGCGAACACTGTTGCTTGGCGGGTGGTTAATGGATAAGATGGTGGACCCTGCACAGGGTCCTCCCACCACTAAAATTAATAATAATCTTCATTTTCCCTAATATCACATACCAGAATTGAATTTGCCATAAAGGCTTTTTTCTAAATTTCAGGAAATTTTTACATGGCATCGTATTGAACCCAATAGGTTAGGTTAGGTTTGTTTTATTACAATTCTGAAAAGTTCATGCTTTCAAAAAAATGCCTTTATGGCAAATGAATATTATGGTATATTATCGTTATGACTTATAAAATTATGTCATATGAAATTCGGGCAAGTGAAATCATTGCATAAGTAAGTCGGTCAAACGATAGAGACCCTGAGACTCTATGCATAGATATGTGAAACAGAATATGAATAATCTTTTCTTTCGAATCGCCTTTGCCGCTTGCCACCATGCGCAACGCACCGCTATTAGCTGAACCGTTAAACTATGTTTCTATTAAGTTCAGGATTTATCCTAGGCTCGCTTTGCGTTGTGCAGCTCTGACTATTAATCATCATCAACATTACAGCCCGTGTGGTTGCCGGGTTTAGAATAGTGCTACTCCATGTCTTCCCGTGGATGTCGTAAGAGGCGACTAAGGGAATAAGGGCTTGTAGTACTGTTAGGCGATGAGCTTGCAACTTGTCACTAATACACTAGTAAACTTCTTGGCCTGATTGTGCAAAATGTGGTAACAGAATTATCAACAAGTCTTTTCAGAGTTGTTGGTATTTCTGTAGCTCTGCCTACCCCACTCTGGGAATGAAGGCGTGATGTTATGTATGTATGTAACATTACAGCCGATGAAGTCCACTGCTTTGCTGGATATAGGCCTCCCCCATTTATTATTTTCCACAAGTCCCGGTCCTGCGCCGCTTGCATCCATCGGTTTCCCGTCACTTTAGCCACGTCGTCGGTTCACCTTGTTGAACAGATGGGCAATGGGGTCAAGAGTTCTCAAGTGGTGAAGGAAGGCAGCATGGATAGAGCGACTACTATTGATTTAACATTCTAATTTAAACCCATTTATGTTGATGATGTATGTGTACAAAACCTTTAAAAGAATATGTTCAGGAGATAAGGGTTTTATCCTCTCAGTCTGATTAGCTGCCTCGCCAGAATTCCACAATATAGATTTCTGACGTCATAGGTCTGTTCTTCGTATTGATTCCGATACAATGGTTTCGATGCTATCGTTTCGACAATTCTTAATCGGGGCTGAATTGACCTGGTTCTCAAGATTTACGGATCTACAGCGTGTAATTTGCGTACGGGCATATATTTTATCCTGACATAGTTAACGATCATACAAATCATGTGAGAAAGATATTTTGTTGGTAACTTTTATTATTGAAAAGTAGTTAACCTTTTTAAGTTTGTCTTAGGAGCAATGTATGAAGTGTGCGAGCATCCATCGGTCATCAGTGTATTTCCTTTATCCAAGTGCAATGTGTGGAAAATAAATACCAATCTCAGGCGAGTGCACCGCCTGCATTAATGATCTTTATTTTTTACTTTAATTGGCGAAGTAAACAAATGGCGAACCATAATAATTCATGAGTCATGACAAGACTATTATGTAGATGCTGTAATTTAATTGGCGCAATGTGGGATACATTGCTTGCTGAATTAATTAGTAAGAAAAAATAAAATAGAACTAATGTTGTTGTTACACAAGTTTTTACGTTAATTAGTGTATAAACTGTTGTTAAAATACATGTATGCAGGATATTTTTTTTATCATAGCACAAATTTTAACATAATAATATGACACGTAGTCACACTAGAAATGATGACATGGGTTGTCAAGCTGTAGGTATGCGATACACTGTATTGATATTCGAAATTTTAAATTTCTTGTACAGCTTATCAGACAACAAGCCCCTCTCCTACTGATATCCTAAATTTGAAATTTCATTTGTTAACTTACTTAACAACACTCCCCTCTCCTCGCACCCCTGCATTAGAGGGTCTATGAATATTGTTAAGTTAGTGGAATCTTTGATTCGGCAATATCTCTAATATTTTTTAAGCTGGAATAAAAATAACACAACATATGTTATTGATTAACGATGGCGAAGCAAATATTAAAATTAGTGCACCTGTTAAAAATTGACCCTGTATGTCGTTAGTCCTCAGGGTTGGCAAGTCTTAGGATTAAAGTCTTGAAAATTCAAATGTCTATAGGTCTCAGATTCCACTTACCATCAGGTGGCCTGAGTGCTCGTGTGCCTTCTCCTTTAAATAAAAAAATAAACAAAAAAAGGCCCAAAGGTACGCAATTGCTAACGGCTAACTTCAGATATGAATTCAAATAAAATTTCTACAGGCAGACCTGGCAGAGGTTCTCAGGGAATTGTTTTAAGTTGTATATAATTCAATCAAAACTTTGATTAATTACGGAAAATTGAAATTCCGAAGTATTTCAATCAATCCGAATTCCCTTCACACCTATTCCAGAAACTGCATTAAAACTTAACTGATTATAACGAAAACATCAAACAATTCACATTCCCTTCGAACGTCACATCGCCAAAACCCAAATATACCAGCCTATATGCTGAAAAAAACGCGTAAATTTTTCATCGTCCAGGATATGTTAATAGATCTGGATGATATCTAAACCTAAACCTCATATTTATCATATGGCTTTTACGGTCTATTTTGTTAAGAATAAAATACCAAAAACCGGGCAAGAGCATGTCGGAACATGCTCGGTGTAGGGTTCCGAAGCCGTAAGTACTACAAACATAAAAATCACCAAGTAATAACTACTTTTCTATTTAAAATCAATTGGTGCCGTCTTAGATGATTTTAGTAGGTGTAAACAATTTAATTGCCTGTATCTCAAGAACTAATGATGTCTACTTAGTCGTGATAGTTTTCCTTTAAAATTCGTTATATGCTCTTGCATTTATTTATTTTTTCAGATTTTTATTATGTATTGTTTTGGCTGTAAGGCGGGAGGGGGGGGGACACGCTTGAGTTTAACAAAAATTTGCGCTTTAAAGCTTAATATTCCATAAACGGATTACTTAATCAAAAAACTGTTTAAACAGAATATTTTTGAAAGACCTATCTAACGACACCCTACACTATAGGATTAACGAGAAAAAAATACATCCCCACGTTACGTGTAGGGGAGGTACCCTATTTTTTTCAAAATACATTTTATGAATATGGCGAAACTATAACTACTATTGGTTCGGCAACTACTTACTACGACTACGGAACCCTAAGAAAGGATTATCGATTCAATGTTTTGTGTTTATCTTTTTATTTCTCCATAATTTTGATTGATCTGATTAAGATGTGTGTGCTATCTCTCAAATGTTATTGATATTAAATAGTTTGAGTGTGGGTAATTACAATGGTGTTACAATATTTTTAGAAGCGCATCTAAGTCAGCCATCATCTGGTATGCAATGATCCTTATACCTATAATTAATATATTATTGTTAATATTGATGTTCCACAAATTATTTGTCCTCGCTTGCTTCAAAAAATACTACTTTTACACTATTTCGTCATCTCATGAGTATTACATTTTTTGTATAGGTATATGTTTGTTAGACGGTCGTTCTTACATTAAGTTTTAATTTGAAATATAGAAAAAACTAGAGTACCTACTTATACACAAAATAAAAACTTGTGTTTCAACACCTTTCAAAAAACGCCAGTTTTTCCTCGGCAACCCGGACTCCTCTCTGGGCAGCACAGCGCAAACAAAGTCGTAAAACAAAACTCGTTGCGAGTGAAACTCCGTTTCCTGGGCGTGTAATTAACGGGCATTTCCACATTCAGGGCCAGCGACTCCGTATAGAGTCTGATTTCTACAGAAATGATTTAGTGGTGGTAGGACCCTGTGCAGGGTCCGTCCGGATCGCTACCACCATCTTATCCATTAACCACCCGCCAAGCAACAGTGTTCGCATTGTTGTGTTCCGGTGTGGAGATAAGACAACCGGTGAAATTACTAGCATAGAGGCATTCCATCTTAGTCCTCAGGGTTGGCAGCGCATTTGAGGTCTTAGGATTATAATCTTGAGAATTCAAATGTCTATGGGTCTCAGATTTCACTTACCATCAGGTGGCTTCAGTGCTCGTGTGCCTTCTCAACATAAAAAAAAAAACTAAAGCCGTCTCTTTTTACCCGATAACCTAAGAAAACGGGTAATGTTGTTGGCCTGTATGTATGGTTGTTTCTTCTTTTTTTATTAATGGCGGTCCACCGCGGTATTCCGCAGTGATTTCACCAATGTTTAGTAAATCAGTAAACAGAATAAATTACCGGATATGTTTCAATCGGCCATCTTCCCTCCCCTAAGGATACTGGACGTAATGGTTCTTTTTTATATAGCAGAGGCTGACGGATTTAGCGGTGGTTGACCTTGTGCAGGGTCCGTCCGGGTCGCTACCACCATCTTATCCTTTAAACCTACCGCGAAGCAGCAGTGTTCGCATTGTTGTGTTCCGGTGTGGGGATAAGAGAACCAGTGACATGACCAGCACAGAGTTCCATCTTACTGTTTGAATTAGAGGTCTTAAGATTGCAGTCTGCAGATTGTAGTCTTAAGAATACATATGTCTAAAAAATCTAAATAGATTTAGAGAAATGAGGTGTCGTTAGATTTGACGAGTGCCACCTTCATTGGGTACTACTTTAGTGAAAAAAAAGCCATCATGGCAGATTTAAACACATTTTTCATCAGTAAGAAAGAAAGAAAGAAAGTAAGAAACATTTATCGGCTTAAATACAATTACAATTAGGAGTACGACTAAGAATGGATATTACCATCATGGATGTATTAAATGGGTCATACACAATCTTAAAAACAAAAGTTGTCTCTCCTGTGGTCAAAAGTTAAGAGCTTGTGTGCAAATAAGTTATGTTTTTATAGGATAGGTCTAAAGCAGTCCTGACGCCGTTTTTGCGGGAATGGGCTTAGACAGAAAATTAGTCCTTAAAAACGTTAACTTTCGGCGTGTCCACAGGAAAGACGGTAACCTAAATTTGTGTATAACCCAAATATATGTTTAATTATAGTGTGTCTACCTGAATTTTAGATTTGAATATGTTATTTTAATTTAATAACGCACTAAATTAAATTAATGTTTTTACATACATTTTTACATACACATACATAACATCACGCCTTCATTCCCAGAGTGGGGTAGGCAGAGCTACAGAAATACCAACAACTCTAAAGACTTACTGATATTTCTGTAACCACATTATGCACTAACAGGCTAAGAGGTTTACTAGTGTATTAGTGACAGGTTGCAAGCCCATCGCCTAACAGTACTACAAGCCCTTATTCCCTTAGTCGCCTCTTACGACATCCACGGGAAGACATATGGAGTGGCACTATTCTAACCTGGCAACCACACGGGTAAATAATGTTTTTTTAATGTAAAAAACCTGCAAAATGTTAGTATCGAAAAACGTTAACCTACCCGTCGCCTAAACCGGGTTTTTATGAGTGAGGTATCTTTTTATTCGTCGCTGTGTCATGTTTGAGCTATAAAATCTATTATCAGTGTCAGATTATTAATAAACTTAATCATTTGACGACACGTTGGCCTAGTTGGGAGTGACCCTGCCTCCGAAGCCAGCAGTCCCAGGTTCAAATCCCGGTAGCGGCAAATATTTGTGTGATGAGCACGAGTATTTGTTCCTGAGTCTTGGATGTTTTCTATGTATTTAAGTATTTATTTTTCTATATAAGTATGCTTATCGTTATCTAGTACCCATAGTACAAGCCTAGAGCTTAGTTTGGGACTAGGTCCATTTGTGTGACATTGTCCCGTGATATTTATTATTTATTATTATTTCAGGTCTGAATTATATTCACAAGTTAACGTATCACCTATTTCATTTCGTCTGAAAACTTGTTTTGAATGTATTTATTATATCTTCGAACCCCCTCAAGCTATAATTCAATTATTACGCTAATAAACCTTAAACTACCTGCCAGCGAGCAGCCTGCCATGAATATTCATATTTGCTCATTACCATAAACAAGAACAAATAAATATGAACTGTTTGCTTTCGCGAAGTTTAGAACCACTGTGAATTAACGCTATACTCTGAATTACTATAACGTACGTACACGTTTATATATTTTTTTAAACAGTCTGTCGCCAACCTATTTCATTTCACTTTGAGGTTGCAATTTTTTGATGGTCAAAATGAAACTTACTTACTTGTGGGAACAAACATTACTAATCAATAATTAATATTAAAAACAATGTGTCATAAACGATCTAGTCCTAAATTAAGGCTAAGGCTAGGCTTGTACTATGGGTATAAGACAACCACAGGATAAAAATACTTGTATAGAAAAACTCATTCTTAAATACACACAAAAACTAAGCCCCGGAATGGAACCCGGGACTGATAGCTTCGTAGGCAGGGTCACTAACAACTAGCCTACCGCGTCGTCTCATCGTATTTTGCTAGATTGAATGCCAGTTGTAATGGTCGTCATTTGTACAGTCAAATAAGTCGGACTTTGTCAAAGTGACGCAGTCAATTGAATTCTAGGAACTGCTTAGGGTTTCACTTACTGCCTCACTTTAACATAGTAGCGGTCATGCGCATGTTTATGAATGAAAGTTGAGCTATGCCAACCTGACAATACACCCTACGGCTAACAATAAGAAACGCTACAAGCGCTACGCCGTAGCCCATCGCACCATTTTTTTCTACGTAGCACAAATCTACTACGAGTAGTAAATCCTCTTGAGCTGAAATTTTATAGCGTAAAACTACATTGCCTTTGACTTGTAACGTTATGATATTGTTTTTAACTTGGCTGCCATTACTGTCAAGTAAATAAGAGCTAACAAAGGTAATAAGGTTTTACCGTATAGAATTTCAGCCCTGGGCTCCTGCTACTCACTGCTTGTATAAGTTAAAACAGGCTCTATTCCAGTTTATTTTAGGGCTCTCACAGATAAAAAAATTACCTGCAGTCCCAAGTCGTATCAGCCCCTGATAATTCCAAATGTAACGAAATATATAAAACTTCAGGAGAAACTCTGTTCTAATACGATGGACTGACGGATTTTTAGTCTGTGGCCTGTAGGACGCCCAAGAAGCTTATTATATGACACTGGATTGCACGGCGAACAACAAATTGAAGCTAAGAAATGTGATCTTGGATGACGTCGCTTATGTTTGTTGCACTTTTCTTTTCATCCTAAATAAAGGGACAAAAAACGTCGCTCGTCTACTTTCTTGGCTTCAAGGCGTTGTTCGCCGTGCAATCTCCAGTATCATATATAAGTTTCTTGAGGACGCCTAAGTCTCTTTCAGCATTGATGACCTCATAGTAGCCCCACCTGTCAATTAAATAAGAGTGACCAAAACTACGTCAAATGTAACCTTTTAAATTTATATTTACCAAAAAATCAACATAAACACCAACCGTGAATTCAATAAACAGTATCTCAATTTTAAAAAGCACCCACAAAGCCGTATCTTCAACAACAATGGTCCCAACGATTTTGCGATGCATATAATTTCCGCGGTGAACAAAACGCTCCTGAATCAGTTTCTAGTTCCGTGCAATGGACGTCATATCCGCGGCGTGGGGGCCGGAGGGGCCTGCGGGCTCGCGCGGGGTGGGGGGCCGCCGGGGCCCGCGAGGCCGGAAAGGGGGCCCGTGCGGAAAGCCAACGCCGGTACGCTCTTTGCCGTCCGCAGTGAAAGCAGCTCTTATTTCAAACATATCTGTGGTCTTAATCTAGATTTAAGAGTTTGAAGTCATTTTCTGGATTATGATCTCAATGGTTACGAGTAATGGGTCTGGCAAAAACCTAACATCAAAATGTTAACGAGGTTTTTGTCAGAGGTAATCTAAATTGTACCTAATTTGCATAATGCCCAAATTATCAATACTCCTAGATTTCAAAAAAAATTATTGTCAAAATACCTACGTAAATCCCAGAATGCCTAAATTTTTGTCTCATGACACTTTAATTTGAATACGGCTTATTTTTAAAATGTCTTATCCTCATAATGGACAAACTTCACAACAGCTTTATCGCAGGACACCGTATGTTCAAAACAACCAGGTACCAAAATACCTAAATTATAAATAGGCTAGTTAACCTTCATGAATAATTTGATATACTATCTCCTTTAGAGCTGAGCATTCACATTGAAGTACCAATATTATAAAGATAATGCAACTATTTAGGCATTTTGAAACTGTGTCATTTTGGTATTCTGGAGTTTTCAGTTTAAGCTATTTTGAAATTTTGTCGTATCTGTGATTCGGCATTTTAAGGACAAGTACATTTCAATATTTAGGCATTTCGGACATGAGACGTTTTAGGTCAAAGTCATTATGACTTTTGTTCATTTTAAGAATGAGGCAAATTGATATTCGGGTATTATGTGCGCATGGCAATTTGAAATTTAGTTAAATTAGTAAATTAGGTATTATAAAAATTAGGCGGAATAAACCCTACTCGTTTGAAGTAAAAATAGTTGTTTTTTGCCTAAATATCAGGAGACTCTCACTAAAACTCATCTCATCTAAGTCTTGTCTGACTCGTTTTTAAGTTTTAACGCAAATACCAATTAACGAATATTATATACCTCGTGCTAATTCCGTTTAGTAGAGCCAGCGATATGGTTGATGGTAATCAACGCGGACGAATTCGGGAACAAATTAAAAACTTTACTCTTACCTATTCAAGAATAAATGATACTTTCGGGTAAATTTCATTATTATTTTTGCATGGTATATTCTGAAATATGTAGATTAAATGTCTCCAGATAACAATTTAAGTCAGTTATATTTTATTTCTGTCTTTTTCAATAATATGGCAAAGAAAAGTATAATATACCTGGGAATGGGGATAATCGACCCTTTTTTAGCTATAAGCTAGCTTTTAATTGCAATTTTAGCTATTTAATCCAGTTCCAATTCATTCATTCATGCATATTTCCTCAACCGCCTTTGATCATGACATGATGGCAATCGCCTTTACGACAAAAGTGTCTGAAGATCCAATCCGATCGGTTAACTATTGAACAGTTGACTTGATAAGAAGCTAGACACTTTGGTACTTTATCGCTTTAACGCCTTTGACAGATAAGTGCAACAGTTCACACATAACGTTAAAGTCACGAAGCACTTAAGTGTGCACCTATAAATAATAATTATTATTATAATAATAATTATGTAATCTTAACATATATAATCTTTGCTAATTAAGATTGGATGTTAAGCTAACCAAAACTTGTCTTAGAAGAAAACAAACAGCTGTTAGTCCTTTGCCAGTAAGGTTGGGCTATTGGTTAAAAGAATTGTGGGACGCCGATTTCAATTCGAGTGACCTATTAGCATTTAAAAAGAAATTATTTTTTGGATTTTTTAATTCGGTTTTTTGTTTTTTAAAGCTTTTTGTTTTATTTCATACTTTTTACGTTCTTATGAAAGAAAAAAAAATAAAGATTATTAAAAACATAAAATCACACCTTCCAGAGTGGGGTAGGCAGAGCTACAGAAATACCAACATCCCCAAAAAGACTTGTATGAATTCTGTAACCACATTTTGCACAATCAGGCCAAGAAGTTTACTAGTGTATTAGTGACAGGTTGCAAGCCCATCGCCTAACAGTACTACAAGCCTTTATTCCCTTAGTCGCCTCTTACGACATCCACGGGAAGACATGGAGTGGCACTATTCTAACCCGGCAACCACACGAACGAAAAAAAATGACAGAAGAAGATGAAAAATCCACCGGGAATGTCAGAAATTTGCAGCGGGGCGAAGCCGCTGGCGGGCCGCTAGTTGTGCACAAATATATTTAAACCATTCAAATGTGCTTCGTCATAGACGCTCAACTATCTAAAACGAGATATCTTGAAATAGGTACCATTGAAGAATTCCAGTGGCCATCAAAGGTCTTTATCATCAGTTTCACTTAACTAAATTATACTTTCGGCATGCTAATCTAGACTTGTTACTGAAAATACCAAAATTTCCATATGTATGCCTATAATATTTAAGGAGCTCTCCCAATTCCCCACGGATCTCCACATCAGATAACAACTTACTGACAATCAGACCACCTCGGGAGTACACCCTACCAAACAAAAGATAGATTTTCAAAATCGATCCACAATTTGACGGAGAAATTGCGTAACAAACACAAAAAAAAACATACAGACGAATTAACAACCTCCTTGAAGTTGGTAAAATATACCACTTCATTTTGGTTCAGTAATACAATAGAAAGCAAAACAAAAAACAAACACATCTGTATTTATAAATGTTTTGCTGTAAGTACGACATTCTAAAAGTCGAGAATATAAAAAGACATAGAATAGTTTTGTTTTTGTCTTCTTGGTTTAAGGCCTACCTGCTTATATATATTGGATTGCCTCTTATGCAATGGATAATAAGAGCTATTATAACGTAATCAATATTATTACGACTTAGAAGCAATAGTCTGAACCTAACAGGAATAGAAGACGATGCTAGTCCTTGGGTAGTAGGGAACTTACCCTACTTAAAGTCGGCAGACAAGAAGTCAATCCTGACACATTGCACAACCACGAAGTGTCTGATATTGATAATATTAATAACGGTTAAATAATACATAACTTATTTGTTGCGTGGTAAGGTTTATAAATAACAGCATTGCAACTAGGACTTTAGAGACGAGCACCGCTCGGGTTAGAAATATTTTTTCCGTAGATGACAACTTGGCAGATCAATAATTTCTTGACCTGAGAAACCCATATTCTGCATATTTAGTTAAAATCGTTACAGATCTGTCCGAGTGCTAACAAATATATATATATAGGTCGGTAAAAAGTTCTCTATGTCCTTCCTCTGGACCCGTATTCAGCCCTCCTAAGCCAAAAAGCAGTATCTCAAATTCAATTACCAAAGCAGATTCAATCCTATCCTGTTGGTAATAAGGTTGCATATGCTACAGGAGTTTTGTTTGAGATACTGCCATTTATGATTGCAGGGCATTATTATGGTTGCCTTTATCGAGATGGATAAAGCATCCGTCGCTCTCGCAATTATACTACTCAGAGAGTGACAGAATAGGCCCACTGGGTTCAAGCTATCTCCACACCAAATTGCATTGACATCGGTTTCGTGTAGCCGTGACAGCGTAACAAACAGACAAAGTAATATTCATATTCATAATATTAGTAAGAATTGCTCGTATAATGGTGTAGGATTTGTGTAGTGAGCACGCATTTTTCCTTGTATTTTGAAATCTTTTTCTTTATGTTTATGTAATTACAAGTAAATTTTCTCTCTGATATTATGTTAATTAATGTAATATGAACATTGTTAAAACATTACTTCTTCTTCTTAGGATCTTGAGAATTCAATTGTCTGTGGGTCTCAGATTCCACTTACCATCAGGTGGCCTGAGCGCTCGTGTGCCTTCTCCTTAAAAAAAAAAAAAATACTCAGGCCACCTGATGGTAAGAGGAATACCATCTTAAGACTGCAATCCTAAGACCTCCAATGCGTTGCCGACTCCGAGGACTAAGACGGAATGCCTCTATGCTAGTAATTTCACTGGTTGTCTTATCCCCATACCGGAACATAACAATGCGAACACTGTTGCTTGGCGGTTGATTAAGGGATAAGATGATGGGATAAGGTACTAGCTCTACACTTTTCCCCGAAGGACTTCAGAATTGCTGATGAGGTCTATCCAGCGTATGCGCAACATTATATGGTTGCGTATGATTGCGTATGCGCAACATTTCTTTTTCCTCAGGTTATTCTTGTGCTTCGCATCCATAAATAATTAAGATAAATATAAAAGATGTTACATGCATGTTAGATCAACTCGTAGAGCAAATCTTTATATTACACCAAAGTTAAAGAAGAAAAACCAGGGAGGTTATTATAACATAACCAGTGATAGTAATAAGTAGTGCCATTTCGGGTAAATGACCTTAAACATTGTACATAACATGGATAAGACTTGGGATTCTGGTACTCGTATTTTTTCATAGAACATTTTGGTGACATGTAATTAATTGAAGTAAGTAATGTAAGAAAACGCAAAAAACAAAGATTTGTCTTTGTAAATAATATTTTAAAATAACCTAAATCTAGCATAATAATACTTGTCAAAAATTAAAAAGTAACTCATTCATTTGTAACTCATTTAATCGATCATAATCGAAATGAAAAAAGATCATGAAAAGAATCAAAAACGGGAAAAAGTCATAAACGGCTTCTTAAGAATGCCCTTTGAAAATCAACATGTGAATACTAAAAGATATTAGGAGTTACGGTTTTTTGTTTGCATTAATGTTAAAAGTGTCTTCAGATTTCATCAGTACCATATTCTATGCCAGCAAAATAATTGTAAAATTATACACTTAAAACTTTTCATATGAAATCCCGGGGTATAAAGCTATATCCACACTAAACTTACAAACCGAAGTCCCGTGAAATGAAACTAACCAATCCAATCACTGGAAATAACCAAACAGTTAATTTTATGGCGAGCGTAAAGGACAGAGCGATTAGCAGTTATATAGCTCTATCCTTTTCTCTTAGCTTAAACTGAACTGTATAGCTATGTAATAGGATAACCCCTAGATGACAGAATACGTTGTCAATCATAACCTTGTTTGATTCGAATACCTTCAGTTAAAAAGCCTGTTAACAAAATCGAGGAATTTCCGTAATTCCGTTAACATTTATTTTTCAACGTAAAACACAACGAAGATTAACGTTTTAATATTTAATTAAAATATAAAATTGTTTGTTGCCGAGATGGAAATGAGTTACACAATCTGTTTACCGTTAAATCATTACCATATCGGAAATTCGTTGCAAATCATCAATCATTTGTTCGGAATTATTTTCGCAACAGAACATCTGAGCTCTGTCAATAACTGAAATTAAAAACGCATTTCATTGTATTTATGTTGAAGGGAATATTCAGGATTGTTACGGAAACAAAGAGGGCTGAGATTGTACACGGTGAAAACCATGTAAAAATGATCGCACCCCATACCATGACAGCTGATGTACTCTAGAACCGTTGTATGGCTAATTTGTCCACAAGAATATCCTTCAATGAAGCACCAAAGTGCAAGCAAATCGTGTCTATACGATCGTTTTGTTGGTTGTGACTGTCTTGTAACTGGAACATCTTTTCATCGGAAAAAATAATATTATCGCCGTCGTGCCAAGCTAGCAATTCCCTACATTTTTTCACTCTAGCTTTTTTCTGGGCATCTGTTAAGCCATGAATTTTTTGTTTTTTGTAGGCCTTTAGCCCAAGATCATATTTATTTATTAAAATACGACTCATTGTTCGACGGGATATTTTCACATCTTTAGCAAGTTTGCTTGCACTTCGAGCTGGATTTCGTCTAATACGCTCACGAATATTTTTAATGATGTATTTGATGCGAACAGATGGCTTTCTCCCAGGTTTGGGCCTGATTTGTGAAGATCCCGTTTCTTTAAATCGCTTGACGGTCCACGATATAAACCTTATATTGATATATTTTAAATGTTTCAATATCTCACACGGTATTTTTTCTGGTACAAATCGCACACGAGCTGGCGTTTCGCGTCCATTGTTGAAAACAATATAAAAAACAAAATATATCAAGCTGACGTGTAGAAATAACATAAAGAAGGTTAAATTTTCAAAAAAAAAAATACGAAGTGAATAAGAAGTTTAGTTATATTTAAGTAAAAAAGCCAGTTAACCCTGTAATGGTGACCCCCAGGGCCTTATTGGAAATCCTTGAAGTTAGCGTTGCATCTCGTTTAGGGACCCTGTTCAGTATGTCTCTATTTTTTAGGGCTCCGTACCACAAAAGCAAAATTCGGAATCATAATCATAATAAGATCACTTTTTTGTCCATACATCCGTCCGTTCATCCGTCCATCCGTCCATCTGTCCGTCAAGACCCTTTATCTCGAGAACTTGCGGGAGTATTGAGATGAAATTGAAACCATAGACTCAAGTTTACAGTCCCTTGAAGCTATGAAAAAATCAAACTTCTAAATTAACGTGATAAAACTAACCTAACCGATTTTTTTTTATTGAAATTATGCTTTTGCTGCCGGCTGTATTTTTTTGGCATAGTCATAATTTGCTTCTCAAGACGATTCTAACGAGCGCTAACACGACGGGTTTCTCGTGTGTAATTAAGTAGTTTCAATGGCCACCTTCCGTCTCCATCATCAAACCAGCTCGATGGTGCCATATTATTGCTTATTTGCCATGAAGGTTCCATAAGTATGTCAAATTTAAGCTCAATCAGTCCCCAGGAAGTGGTTCAATATTTACTTGTTGACGGACAACTTGCATACTTACATAGTTAGGAACATACGAACGAAGCAAGTTAAAATTTGCTCGTTCTTATTTATTTAAATAATAAAATCTTGTAAAAAAAGATACGGCCGTTTATGTCACAAAAAACTTATATTTCAACACTCTTAAGGAATCAAAATTTGCAGTGTACTTTCCATGTCTTGTTTATGGCAGAGAAATAAAGGAAAATTAGTATGGAGACAACAGTTTCAAAGTCAAGTTGGTCCCTCAGCACGGCTAGCACATGACGGCGCGCGAGATTGACTACCCGTCATTGTCTAATTAGAACGGTCAGAAAAAGACAGGAAATCTATCTCGCGGGCTTGCAATTTTACGATCAATACATTCTTAGAAGTTTGTACGAAACCCTCAATACGCGAGTTCGACTCGCACTTGACTGGCTTTTTTTGTAACCAAGATCTGAATCTGATGACATGTGGTGAATAAATTACCTGTTCCATCAAAATAAGATATCTCTTTTATATTCTAGTGAAACCCGCGAAATTATTTTATACTTAGGTACCTACTCATACTTAATATATTATACAAAAAAAAATTGACTACTCCGTGACATCTTTGTCCCATCCGGAGCTACTGAAGGCTGTATCTTCGCAATTATCTCGAACAATTAGACAGCGCTGCGACGATCCGCAAAGTCCCGCAGCGGAAACGCAGCGGTAACGGAGCGGTAACGCAGCGTGAGTCGTTTATTATGGCAGCTAGCTTTAGAGAATACTGATGTAACAGGAAGGCTCCCGAGTGGGGCGTGATTGTAATTTGATTGGTTTAGTGTTAATGTTCCTATTATGTAAAAAGGTTGCTCTCAAATTGTTACATGATAAAATATGTATTCGTTATTGGGAGTTTTGACTGACTTTGTTTCTTGTGTTCAGCACACAACTGTACATTTTTAGGGCATTAACCTACTTTTTTAAATACTAAGGTATTTTTAAATGTCTTTGAGGTTTGATCAGTTTGGGTAGCGTTATATTTATTTTCCTTACATCGCACTAATGCAAGTAACATTGCTTTGGTCACAAAACAGGAAAACGAATGCGCTTAAAAATACGAGTAATGTAAAACGGGATTCCGCGAAAAAAACATTAAATGTACCTCAACGTTATAGACTAGACGTTATAAGTTTAAAACAAAAAATATAACAAGAATCAACAATAAAAACTCCAATAACTAGGCTGAGACTATATCTCCGTGCTGCAAAACCCTGCTTTTGTCAACTGTAAACCCAACACGTCTAAGGTGTTAAATAAAACAAAGTAATTTTTTTCGGCGCAATCATCTAAAAAATTTAGGCACTATCGGTGCACTCACCGTTCTATTTCCAAGGTTGCGCACCCTGCAGCTCAGGTACGCCGACTTGCCGACGAGGGCCGTGACGTTCCTCGGCGTGGCGGCGTCAAAGCTCGGCGCGAGCCGCGCAGCGCCGCCGCCTGGCAGCGAGTTGATCGACGCGCCACCGGCCACGTCACTAGCCACTGTAACAAACATGACGTAGTTTAGTTATTCTGTTATCAATAAAGAAATCTATCATAAATCTGCCTCTGCCCTTGAATTCGTCCACGTCGATTTCGATTATCGTTATTCCCTCAGAAACTTTTCAATTTCCCGAGATAAAAAGTAGCCTTTGTGTTAATCTAGGGTATAGGTTATCTGTACTCCAAATTTCATCCAAATCCGTTGAGCCGTATTAGCGGGACATAGTAACACACACACACACACACAATGAAGATTCAACCAAAAAATTGCGAATAAGGTGTCACGTACATACATACATACTCATAACACTACACCTTTATTGACTGGAATAGGCAGAGCTACAGATCCAACTTAAAAAAAATGATAATTATGGAACCACATTTAGAACAATCAGGCTACGATGTTTACCAGTGTATAAGTGTTAGGTTGCAAGCCCATCGCATAACAGTACTACATGGCTGTATTCCCTTCGCCTCTCACGACATCCACGGGAAGACATGGAGTGGCACGATTCTAACCCGGCAGCCACACGTGAGAAAAAAGGTCAAAGAAAAGGTGCCATGTTTGAAACATAAAATGAATGAAGATATTATATAGAGGAGGAAATATAATCAAGTTTAAAACATTTTAAGAACAGACACAGGCGTTATGGTTATCGAGATCTAGATAGCGGAAAACTCCCGAGTTTATCCTTTGTAGCCTCTTAAATCTCAGTAAATATAACACGTTGTTAACGTTAGTCATACGGCAAAAGATAAACAACGGTTTTGAATATAAACCAACAATTTTATGTGTAAATTTACATCGCTACTTTTTCACGAAAAATCAAAATTTTATTTTCTAGGTTTTCGACCTGACAAACGAATGTTGAAAAAATAACAAAAGAATATAACAGAAAAAGCCACTAGGGGTGAGTTTTTTAAACCTCATTCGTCCAATCAATCATTTTTCACGCTGGCATCACACTCACGAGTCAGAAAGGCAGATCTTTAATAAACAGTCAAGCAAAATCAACCTTCAATGGCTTACAACAAGGTTGTAAATGTAGCCGAAGTTTTATAATACATAATGCCTGTTTTAAAAGAAGGAAGATTGGACAGAGGAAGTGCTGACTGCAAAGTATCGGCGTTTTCATCTAAGGTAGGCAAAAATATAATAAGTCTGTTTGAACTGAAACGGGTAAAGATGTAAAAAATTATAAAGGAACTAATTTACCATTAAAACTCTATAATAACGCATATACTAAATGGTCATGACTGTAATGTTTAGTATGAGAACTATATTCATTATTATTCATTAAATCTCTCAAAGAAAATTTTAGGTTGTGTCAAAAAGTACTAATTTATTTACATCTTTGATCATTTTGATTCAACTAACATTACATAATAGTGGCTGAGTAATTATATAACGATAAGACCATAACTGAGATTAAATCTAAAAATGCCTGCGTACGTTTAGTACAAAACCAACTTATTGTAATTCGTACTTTAATAACGTCTCAAATTTTAATGGGTGAAAGCTAAAAAGGTCAACAAGGGTATTATTACAATCCACAACCCACAAAAACATTAGTTTATTACAATCCACTCATTAATAGAAGCCATCAAACGTACAATAAGTCCGCCTCCGGCGCCGCTCCGCCCATCTTCTAATTAGAACCCCCAAAGAACTTCTACCCTTTAATCTACCCCCTTATTTATAAAAGGGTCTCATTTAAATAGGCCGTCTTTACAGCAGGTTTTACCTATGTAAGCTAATGTTACTTTTTAGTGGTTTTCATGTTCATTTTCCCTTTGTTAATTAATTCAAAGTACCAGGGCTGGGATTCTACACGGTAATAACGATATCGTATTTGACGTGTTTTCGTATTGTCAACGTTTTGATAACTCTTATGTCATTTACAATAATGGCGACTGTGACATATATGATTCTTAAACGTGTCAAACACGATATCGTTTTAACGCACCTGTGGTGCTAGACAAGTTGCATTCGACACTCGCTAGCGATTATGTTTCGATTGATAAATGTATGGAATTGACGTAAGCCACCGAGATAGTAACGAGACACTTACGTCAATTCCATATATTTTTACAACTGATTAGAGGCCCTGGGCGACCGAGCTCTACTCAGGTAGGTGTAAGTAGACGACACTATTAAACCACAATTTGATAATGTCGTCTATATATATCAAATAACTCGGAACTCGATTAAAACGAAATCTTGTGTCTTTTCCACGTTATGGAACTTGACTAAAACGAAACGATTTTCCTCCAAAACGCTTGAAGCGATCTTGATGTTTCTTTTTCCTTTTTTAGTTTGTACAATTTATAGAATTTAAAAATCATGAGGTTACTACGAGTGAAGATTGCTTTTTAATAGATATTTGCTTTTATTCATATTCTTCTAAAACCTTTGTAATATCATGGAATGATGATTTTATGACGATAACCTGACCAAGGGGATCATAAAACTGGTCCGCTCTATCTGGCATGTCTTCGCCATGCCAAAAGCTATCCAACTCACGGGATTTGTACACAATAAAATCCCGTGAGTCAGTAAATAAAAATAAATTTAATCTCAACTACTGGAGACGTACGTCAGGAAACATGTCAACCCATTTCCTGACGTAATACCTGTCAATATTGTATTTCTCTCGAGATTATTACCATAGTTGCTTTTATATGTACATACATACATAACATCACGCCTTCATTCTCAGTGTGGGGTGGGCAGAGCTACAGAAATACCAACTACTCTAAAAGAACTTGTTGTTAATACTGTAACCTCAAAAACCAGGCTAAGATGTTTACCAATGTATTAATTAGTGACAGGTTGAAAGCCCATCGCCTAACAGTACTAAATATAAGCCCTAAATCCTTTACTTGCCTTTTACGACATCCACGGGAAGACATGGAGTGGCAGTATTCTAACCCGGCAACCACATGGGCAATTCTTTCTTTGTATGTGTTGACATTTAATGCAGGTCACCTCTATTTGAACTATAAAGTTATTTGTTTAAGTACCAGGATATCATATCCGGCAATGGCTGTAGTTTCAGGTTATAGAAGGTAGCGCGGAAATTGCACACAGCGCCCGCTTCGCTCTGTAATCCCGGGGAGGCAAATAGAGGCGTTATGAACATCTCTCGCATGCGCAGTAATATGCCTTTATTGTATTTGCTTTTTATTTAACCGTTAAATAACTATTAGAAAGAACTACCAATAATCTTAAATCAAAAATGTGATCGTTTTAGAGTTTAAACGATGAATCTTGGTTGGCCAAATTGATCTTCATAAAGATAAATCACTTTTCCTCTCTTTAAATAAAACGACGAGACAGACTGACTCGATAATGGGCAAAGGACACACATAACCACTCCGTTACACAACTTTGAATGCAGAGCATATTTTAAAATTGTAAAAAAAGGAAAAGCAGTTTTTTGTGTAGGTCTCGTGGTCCGACTGATATCGATTAGTGTCATAAATATGGGGTAGGTTTAGGTTGTGTTAATTCTTCAGCTGGCCCGGAGGGTCAAAACAACCTAGAAATAGGAGCTTTGTCGACTCTGTTGAATTTGATTTTGAAATAGAAAGATTGTGAGCATTTTTTATGGGATGAGCTCACAAGAATTAAAATTAAAATCCGTCTAGATCAGACGCAACAAACATAGACACATATCTCATTTACTTAAGAGCTCTTCAGTGTATTTTCCATTCTTTCCTAATCCGAAGCTTCTCTTTAACACACTGATACGGCATGACGCCTACTTTTTCTTTTGATTGGTCTAGGTAAGTTCTTCTGGGTCCTTTTTTTTCTTCAACTATTATCTTAATGTACTCGTCGGGCAACAGGTAGCCAATCAGACACCACTTTAATTTATGACACTATTTTTATCAGGGTTTTCTAGATTCCATATCATTTTACTTACACTAAACTAAATGCTAGTGTAATGTAAACGATTGAACTAACCGATACTGAATCGTTTTGTCTTCCAGTGCAGTGGAAGTTGATCAATCAAGCGCAATTCCGCGGTAAGCGCTGTAAGCGAAAGCGGAAATTCCGCTTAGTTCGCTCCGGCATTCGTAATAGACAGAACGATCGTTTGGAGCCAATAGAACTGCGGTTTATAACGTCGTTTTGAAAACTGAATGTATTTTTAACACCTTGTCGAAAATTTTTGTTTGTGAAGTTAGATTTGGCAATAAGAGCTATTTAAATAATAATTTCTATATTAAGGTTATCGATTTAATTTCGTTTTATCGTTACATTTATCAAAAAATTCCACGAAAGTCGTATAGTACAAAGTAGCGATATAACATACGCCTAAATTGCATTCAAAAGCTGTGATTAATACAGTCTATATGTAAAGGATAGGCATTTTCTCCTTCTCACCAGAGCCAGTATTCTCCTTATTTTTTTTTTTCAATGAAGTATTCATACTCTTAACCTGAAAGCTAAAAATGCCTTCCTCGCAGACACGTAAGGCAGAGTTAGGTAACTACCAATATTCGTGCTCATCACACAAATATCTGCCCTTACCGGGATTTGAAACCAGGACCGCTGGCTTCGGAGGCAGAGTCACTCCCAACTAGGCCACCGTGTCGTCATAATGTACATAACATTCATAATTAAACAACTACCTCGCCAAACTGACAGTACAGTTTGTTGGCAAGAACGCGCTCATGTTTCACTTAAATTGTTATACACATTTAGTGGTGGTAGGACCCTGTGCAGGGTCCGTCCGGATCGCTACCACCTTCTTATCTATTAACCACCCGCCAAGCAACAGTTTTCGCATTTGTGTTCCGGTGTGGGGATAAGACAACCGGTGAAATTACTAGCATAGAGGCATTCCATCTTAGCCCTCAGGGTTGGCAACGCATTTGAGGTCTTAGGATTATAGTCTTGAGAATTCAAATGTCTATGGGTCTCAGATTCCACTTACCATCAGGTGGCCTGAGTGCTCGTGTGCCGTCTCCTTAACATACTACTCCAAAAACTACTTATTGTTTTTTTTGGGAAAGCTTATCCTAAGGCAGTCTATCTAGCAACATCTTTTTTAGTGTGTGTGTGTGTTGTGTTTAACCGGTACCTAGTTAAATTGAGTATATTGATAAACAAACTACGCCCCTTGCATAACTTGTATGAACGCTAATTCCCATACATATCCACACCACAGTTGTTATACTAGTCTGGTGCGGTTCCGCAGAGCGGAAGCGGTTACCGAACCGCTTCGTTGTTAATCCGATCAACTCAACGGGTTTCGGTTTGTAATGGATTTATTATTAACTCATCGAAAGTAACTGTATTTTTTACGTTATGTTTGGTACGAATATTTCTGGATGAAAGACTTAATATTAACAGTTTTTTTTTATTTCTTCAAATACATACATAACATCACGCTTTAATTCCTAGAGTGGGGTAGGAAGAGCTACAGAAATAATAACAATTTTATAACGACTTGAAATAAATATATCAAGGGACAATGTAACACAAATTGTCCTAGTCCCAAACTAAGCTCTAGGCTTGAACTATGGGTACTAGACAACGATAAACATACTTATATAGAGAAATAAATACTTAAATACATAGAAAACATCCAAGACTCGGGAACAAATATTCGCGCTTGTTGATAGACTTGTTTGTGCATTTCAAGAGTTGCCTTTCAATATACTTGGTCTTAAGAAAGTGTTTTATAATTATTTAATTGAACACTGTTGTTACTCCGTCAACGAGTGTTTAAGTGAATGCTAATCGTAACATAAGTTTAATAGGAAATATTTGTACGCCAGCTTCGGCAAAACAAGAAACGATCTATGATTATTTGGAAACCTTTTATATATGCTTGTTTTATGCATATAAACTATTCATTCATTATTTACCCCCAAATTGCTGGGGGCTTATTATAATATAGCTATGCAGTTCAGTTTACGCTGAGTGAAAAAGACGGAGCTACATAACTGCTATAGCTCTGTCCTTTATGCTCGCAGTAAAATGAACTGCATAGCCGTATTATAATTGGGGATATTGTGTTCTGTAATTATTGTTTAACATTAAGATAATAAAATAAATAAATATCACGGGACAATATCACACAAATTGACCTAGCCCCAAACTAAGCTCTAGGCTTGTACTATGGGTACTAGACAACGATAAACATACTTAGATAGAGAAATAAATACTTAAATACATAGAAAACATCCAAGACTCAGGAACAAATACTCGTGCTCATCACACGTTTATCAGCACTTACCGGGATTTGAACCCGGGACCGCTGGCTTCGGAGGCAGGATCACTCCCAACTAGGCCACCGTGTCGTCAATGTTTATATAACTTGTAATTTTGGAACAAAAAAGACGCTCTCAATCAATTCTAAGCAGATCTTGAGCACGTGATCAATCTCTTGTGTCCAAAAAATGACGTTACGCGGACTTAATCAATTGGCTATCGCGGGACCTGTGATGGATGGTGTCCTAATTAACTCAGTCCATGTCAACACATTATAATACTAGAATATTGGGTCAAATTTGAAAGACAATCTGTAAACGAGCACTGAATAATCGACGACACAACAAAAATGAAATAAGTCAAACAAATAGCCATTTCCATTATAAATATATACCTATCTAAAAAAGGTAGTGATATTTTTAGACTTTTTTATATGGTAACGTTGGAAAGGTGACTTTTGTAGCTTGTAATAACAACAAAAACCGGGCAAGAGCATGTCGGACCATGCTCAGTGTGGGGTTCGGAAGCCGTTAAATACTACAAACATAAAAATCAACAAGTAATAACTAATTTTCTATTTAATGTCAATTGGTGCCATTGACATTAAATATAAGTTGGGAGTGACCCTGCCTCCGAAGCCAGCGGTTCTGGGTTCAAATCCCGGTAAAGGCAGATATTTGTGTGATGAGCGCGAATATTTATTCTGAGTCTTGGATGTTTTATATGTATTTAAGTATTTATTTCTCTATATAAGTATGTTTATCGTTTTCTAATACCCATAGTACAAACCTAGAGCTTAGTTTGGGACTAGGTCAATTTGTGTGACATTGTCCCCTGATATTTATTTATTTTGTTTATTTTTTTATTTTATGGTGAGCGAAAAGGAGTGAGCTATGGGAGTTATATAGCTCTACCCCTATCTCTGACCTTAATCAGACTGTGGGGCTAGACAAGTTAAATTCGACAATCGTTAGCGATTATGTTTCGATTGAAAAATATATGGTATTGACGCAAGCGATCGGTGGCTTACTTCAATTCCATACATTCGTCTATCAAAACATAATCACTAACGATTGTCGAATGCAACTTGTCTAGCCCCGCTGCGTAGTTATATCTTATATCATAATAACCCCCCTGGTGGTAACCACAGACTAACGCTACAATTTCGAATACATGGCTTAAAAGTATTATTACACCTATCATGAACGATAGTCAAAAGCAAAATTTAACTTTGTATAGTTTCAACGTAAGCCAATTCGGATAGTGGGGTTAGTATGAGCGGTTATAAAATAAACATCATTTGCCAGTGAAATTCGTTATAACGTGTATGAATTGTTTGTTGTTTGCGCATGACAGTGACACGGAAGGTCATTAACCGCTGATTATTTCGCTCCACGTGACAGGTAGTTGACATGGTGTGATATTTAACATAACGAATCATTGGATAATGACACTTTTATATATTTGTAGTAAAATACATTTGCATTTGCCTTTGGGTAGGTATACAATTTATTATTATTTTATTTATTTGCTCTTGTGTTTATTAGAAGTTTCGACACTTTGTCCTAATTAACTACGCATGATATACCGGTGTTGCCTGTAACAGGAGCAATAAATTGAGGGATTGTTTCCACACCACAAACGTAACAACATTTTATTCTACAACTTTTAAAAATAACTTATTTTTAACTAAATATTAATGGATTTATATTTTTAAGCAATGTATTGCGAAAACTACGAAGTTGCTTGTTTGGCTGACAGTAGATGTCAACTAGACTATTGGATGGAGTACATTGAAAATACTATTTAGTTTGTTCGAAAATATCCCAAATAATAAATTTCATTTTTTTTAAGTTGTAGAATAAATGTTGTTACGTTTATAGAGTAGAAGCGATCCCTCAATTTTTTGCTCCTTACAGGCAACACCCGGTATATATATATTTAAATGTTATTAATTGATTTACATAATGCTAGGTTAATTTCTATCATTGTCATAAGGAATATTTAAAAGAAATTACTGCCTGTTGAGTTTCTTGTGGCGCTTCTTCTCAGCAGTGGTCTCTTTGAAGCGCCAGTAGAGGTTTGACGTGTAAAAGTGCCCGTGCGGCCTGTTTACTGAATAAACAACTTTTATCTTTATTTTTTATTACACAGATCTGATATCTTATCACTATCCTTTTATCCCCATATTAAACTTGAATAAGCATGGTATAACTATTGCTAGCTTATTCAACGTTTATTACTAAGAGGGTTAGTGTCTAATATAAAATTCTCGTGTCACAGTGTGTTTAGCATGACTCCTCCGAAAGGGCATGACCGATTCTTGTGAAATTGTGTGAGTACGAGTATAGTTAATAGGTCTCAGAATAGAACGCAAACTTTTTTTTACGTTAACTTATAAGTTTTCCGTGTGGTGGCCGGGTTAGAATACCTAGTGCCACTCCATGTCTTCCCGTGGATGTCGTAATAGGCGACTAAGGGAATAAAGGCTTGTAGTACTGTAAGGCGATGGGCTTGCAACCTGTCACTAATACACTGGTAAACATCTTAGCCTGATTGTGCAAAAGTGGTTACGGAATTATCAACAATTTTTTTAGAGTTGTTGGTAATTGGGTGAATCAACTTTTAAAGTCCTCCTTTTCTACACGCTAATAAAAACTTACTAGAATATGTGAGATTGATAATGGTTTACACATGTTAAAATTAGATAATCAGATTTTCGGATTTCACTATTCATAATCATAAACCAATTCTATAATTTTGTAAAAACATGGTAACGCAGTGGAAAATGCACGTTTTTCATACAAAACCCGGGGACAACGTCGTCCCCTGCGTTACCTGATATATTTGTGTAAATCAAAGAAGAATTTTTAAAATTGTCAGCTAAAAAGTAAGTTTAATTGTCTGATTTATTCAATATATTGACCACATCAAAAAAAAAATTGCATTCTACCAAATTAAGGTGACATAGTGAGACATGTCGAAAATTGGGGAGTACCTTAAAAGTTGATTCACCCAATTCTGTAGCTCTGCCTACCCCACTCTGGGAATAAAGGCGTGACTTTATGTATGTATGTATAAGTTTGATTTTTTACAGCTTCAAGGGACTTTAGACTTGAGAAAATGGTTTTAATTTCAATTCGATACTTTTACGCGTCTCCGAGATAAAGGGTCTTGACAAACAGACGGGCGGACGAACGGACGGACGGACAACAAAGTGATCTTATAAGAGTTCCGTTTTTCCTTTTGAGGTACGGAATCCTAAATTATGGCATCGGTTTAACAATGCCGATTATAGGATTCATGGTACAGGGTGAATAACCACAGTCTATTTCAGTCCATCGATTTGTGGCGGTTCATTGAGAGTGCTAAATCTGTCAACATGCCTAATGCGGCGGCAGCGTATACGCTCCACGTATTCACACATTGCTTGTGAATGATTTGTGTGAGTGCTTGTGGACTTATTTATTTAAAAAAATGGGCATGCGTTTAAACGATTATAAAAATAGAAGAGTGTTGGAGTATTTAACACGCTTTATATTAGCTTGGGTTGTATCCAACTATGTATGTATGTAACGGAATCTTTGAACTTAATTTTCACCAGTTTCCAGAAGTCTGATTAATTTGAAACTTTGCATACGTATCAAGGACCGATGACAATGCAATAATTTGATAACAGTTTCCCATTATCCTTATTGGGACCGCCAGGATTAATAAATTCTTTTATAGATCCTCTGTAGTAGAGTAAGAGAGACAGAGCGAGAGCGCGATCTGCGCATGCCTGGACTTTCAGACTTACTCTTTCGTTCGGGCACTTGGTACTATGGAGTATAGAGACTCTGTACACGCCATTTTTGGTACAGTAAGTACAACGGAGGCAAAAACGTTTTCAGGATAATTGCGTTCTCACCTTGTTCATTCTCTATGCATGCTGTAACGCGTGCATAATTCCCGCTATTACATTGATATAGAAATATAATAAACATTTTTTTATAAAGTGAGATTTTAAAATTTATTGCGTTGTATTCTTCGAAAACTGAGAATTACCTATAACAATATAGCGCTAACAAACAAAGGACGCTATTTCGGAACTTTAACTCCGCAGCTGCAGGTCATTTAGACAAATTTCTTTTATCTTTGAATATTTTTTGCTAGATTGTTAAAACAGACCAAGTGTTAAATTACACTTTATGACGGTGCTTTCTTCGAAGGAATGGGCTCTGCCTGGTCACACATGTGCTAAACTATTGTCAAGTAGATAATAGCGAAACTTCAAATAATCTTTTATTGTCTTCTCGGCGTTAGGTTTGTAGATAAAAAAATATAAGGGACTAGCGTCTTAGGATGTAACGAAACACAACCTTATAACCACAAAGCTTGGGGGCGGTTACATAGTGTTTCCCGCGTTAGTTTGATTGGTCAAAATGAATATAGTAAAATTAAGAAAGGAAGGGATTTTGAATTCTTCGGGGATGGAATCTGGAAGTGAACGTAGAGAGAGAGTTGGTCAGGAACCTAGAGACAGGATAGTCGGTTTTGAGCTTAGGGAATGAACGAAGGAGTTAACCACCGGGCGCGAGTAAGAGCAGATATTCGAATACGACTAGATATCCAAGTTAAGAGTATTTTGGAAGTTATAAGAAGTGTTAATGTTAAATTTTACCGTTGACGGGTTTGTGTGTTATGAACTATAAGTTTTAAAGAACTGTAATTGTGTGTGTGCATTTAATAATTGTTTAGAGTCAGTGATTATACACGTCTGTAGTTGTTCTATATATTTTCTTTAATTATATATATATATTCGATAGTCTTTTGAGTATTAGGGGCGGGTGTTAATGTTATAGTTTGTGTCTTTTGATAATATTTATAAGGTATTGTTTTATTTAAGTGGTTTAGACAAATTAGGTATCTAGAAAAGGTTTTAAGTTTTACGGCTTTATTTAATTTCATCTAATTTGATAGACTAAAGTTGTGAAAGAGGATAGTATGTGTAGGTACAAGAGTTATGTGTAGTTAATAGATTGGTTTGAGTAAATATTATATTTTCTGCTTGCTTAATTGATTATAGATTTAGCTTCTGTTGTCTCAAACTTTGTAAAATAGAGGGAAGAGCAATTCCATCTCACTCATAATTTTTAATCTGCTTTACCTTTATTTTATTCGGTATGTTACAACGCTTTATTATAAATAAGTAATTTTGTGTCTTGTTTGTGGCAAGCTAAGGATTTATAATAAAAAACTATATTTGTGGTTAACTATACATACATACATATAATCGTAACACTCACAAGCAGCACACGTGAGGTCAGCCCAGATAGCGGCTTGAACGTTAGCGATTCTGGCAGTCTAATTTCACTTTCAAGCACTAGATACACATCTCTTATCTACCACATGTCAACAAATAACTAATTTATAAATTGAACTAAAAAATGAAAAATAAATAATAGTTTAAAAAAACTAAAAAAACACGCTTTTATAGCTAACCGAACTAAAAATTAGAAAATAATTTTTAATTTCAGAGAGTTTATAATACAGTAGTAGAAGATCGAACAATCAATCAGAATTTATCACCTTAAAACAAAATTATAATAAAGTTTAAGTTATTAACAAAAAAATTCAATTCAGAGTAAAAAGCTTTTAGTTCGGTTAGCTATAAAAGCGTGTTTTTTAGTTTTTTTAAACTATTATTTTGGTAACATTTTCATAAAGAAAATTTATGTTGGATTTGAAAAAATACAATTGACCTATGTAAATGGTTATTTATTATTGGGTCAGGTTACTAAATATCAACTACTCTAGCCGCGTGTCATCAAAATATAATATTTTTATATTTTTTATATTTTTTTATGGCATTGAGAAGGCAAACGAGCACACAAGCCACCTGATGGTAAGTGGAGACTGTGACCCAATAGACATTCGCATTCACAAGACTGAAATCCTAAGACTGCAAATGCGTTGCCAACCCTGAGGACTGCCTCTTTGCTAGTTATTTCACCGGCTTTGTCTTATCCCCAAACCGGAACACAACAATGCGAACACTACTACACTCTACTGCAAATATAATTTTTTTGGTCTTTTTATAAAATAAAAAAATTATATTTTAAATGTATACATTATTTTTAACATTAACTTAAGTTCACAAAGTAAGTAACAAGTACAGAACGTGAGAGTTTGTTACCATTTTAATGTTTGTTTCTTAATTACGCATTAACAACTATATTAATTAGGATCAAACTATTATTTCGACGACACGTTGGCCTAGTTGACCCTGCCTCCGAAGCCAGCGGTATTTGTGTGATGAGCACGAGTATTTGTTCCTGAGTCTTTGATGTTTTATATGTATTTAAGTATTTATTTCTCTATCTAAGTGTGTTTATCGTTGTCTAGTACCCATAGTACAAGCTTAGAGCTTAGTTTGGGACTAGGTCAATTTGTGTGACATTGTCCGTATTTTTTATTTGGCCGTGCGTTGCGATCTTTTATTATGCAACAGACTTCCAAATATTATTTTTAAACTCGACACATCTAGTTTATATCCTACAGTAGCAACACATTTTTTTTTTTGAAAAAAACCTAATAAGAGAAGGGATAAGGTCAATAGACGGCTCATAGACGCCTCCGGAGATCCCAGAGCTGGTGCTTACCTCTCTCAAAGGATTAGGCTAGCTATCCAGAGAGGTAATGCAGCCAGGGTCATAGAGACCATGCCGCGGGCGGACCTGTTACAAGGGGTGTTCTTCTTTTAGTTATTCTTTAAGTAGCTCAGCAAGTCTTGTTTGTTTTTTCACTTAGTTACTGGTATTTAGTTTATTAATTATTATTTTTGAAGTGTTATCATTTTTACAGTATGTTTATACTTAGTACAATAGGTACGGGAGCAGAGGCTAGAGCTTTAATAGAGGCCTAGGGTATCATACTGATATTTAAAGGTTAACTCGGACCCCTATCACGGAACCCTACAAACTCACTCTACAGCAAACAATTATTCACCCTTATTTGCAAACCTGTGTTTACCCTATCAAAGCAAGTAAATAAATTAAAATATTTATTATCCACGGGACAGAAAGGATTCCTCCTAAATAAATACGAAACAGAACTAAAATGGGAATTCCTAAGATAATTGGTCGGTAGGAACATTAATTTATAGGATAATCTTTAACAAACAAGCCTAAGGCTACATTGAAATGAACTTACTTTTTTTCTACATAGTTTGTGTTAAATAATTATTGATCAAAAATAAATTTAAAGTAAAATCGATTTTAGCTTTCTTAATATTAAGGACTTCTACTTTTTTCTATAACAGTAACAAACGATGTAATTTGTGTGTGAAAAAATGTATTGAACTCGGGTTTTAGAATGGATCTCAAATTTCATCATAATACCTATGACTAAATGTGTTTTAGCGTCACATAAAATATTAAAAATTATACACTATATTATATTAAAAACCGGGCAAGAGCATGTCGAACCATGCTCAGTGTAGGGTTCCGAAGCCGTTAAGAACTACAAACATAAAAATGACCAAGTAATAACTAATTTTCTATTTAAAGTCAAATGGTGCCGTCTTAGATGATTTTAGTGGGTATAAACACTTTAATCGCCTGTATCTCAAGAACCAATGATGTCTACTTAGTCGTGATAGTTTTCCTTTAAAATTGGTTATATGCTTTTTCATTTAAGTTTTTTTTCTGATTTTTAGTATTTGTAGTTTTGACGGTAGAGGGGGGGGGGGGACACTTAAGTCTAACAAAAATTAGCGCTTTAAAGCTTAATATTTCATAAACGGATTACTTAATCGAAAAATTGTTTTCACAAACCCATAATATTTTTGAAAGACCTATCCAACGATACCCCACAATATAGGGTAAACGAGAAAAAAAAATGCATCCCGACGTTACGTGTAGAGGACGTACCATATTTTTTTTTTTACTTTTTATTGAACCTCTTTGTTAACGTAACTAATATGCATATTCATGCCAAATTACAGCTTTCTAGTACTAATAGTCCTTGCGCTAGGCTGCGGACGGACGCACGGAAGGACATGGCGAAGCTATAAGGGTTCCTAGTTTGACTACGGAACTCTAAAAAATACTTTGGTCTTGGTGTCAATTACATTTTATTTTTGTTGGTAAATGTTAGCCCAAGTCATTTTTAGGACGTTTTTTATAATGACCCAGTGTCCTAATTAAAGGCACATAATACGCTTGAAGCCCAGAACTTTGAGTTGCTATAACATATTTAAAAAACATATTCCAAGTAAAATTCGTTTTACACTTGTTTTTAAGAATGGTTTTTATTCGAAGTGAATGTCCTTATTTTAGGACTCTGGGCCGCTAATTGATAAATTTAAACATTAACTAGGGTCGCAGGAACTCAGTCCTAGAAATAGGACGTTGAGCCTTTCGAGGTTAAGGACTTGGTTTTTGATATAAATATAAACATCGAGAAGAGATCTGTTCTTAAGAGGCCGTACACGAAATTTTGCCGATTTCGCTGATTTTCGTGATTTTACAGACGTGATTTTACTGTTGAAATACTTTACTTCTACAAATTTTAATGCGCAACACGAAAGATAATTTTAATTTTCAACGAATGTATGTAATACTTTTTTGTTTTTCTTATTTAATTTTGATTAATCGACCTGAAACCGGCGACTGTTTCGTGAGTTTTGCTGTAAGAGGTTTAGAATATAGCATATTCACGAATCGTTTTGACGTCTTAAAGGAATGAAAAAATAGCAATTGATTGCTGTAAAAGTTATCTAAAAACTTTTTACCACCTTTATATTTTTTTTTGGGTAAAAAAATTATGAACTTGGTAAAATTTTATAGAAAATGGTCAAAATAGTTTTAAATTTCGGCTTCTTAAAACACTCGTTCATAAAATTAAAAGAACAGTTATAAACTTCAGTTCAAAATCAATCCATTACCTTAAAAAAACATCCAAAAATTAAAAATTAAATCGCAATATATAATGTTTTAAAATAACCTAAATCCCGAATTTAAATTCTTGACAAATATAAAAAAGTAGCTCATTCATTCGTAACTCATTTATTCGATCATAACTGAAATGATATATCATGATGTGCATTAAAACTTATAGAAAAGCAGTATTTAAACTGTAAAATCACGAAAATAAGCAAAACTGGCATAATTTCGTATACGGCCTCTTAAACACTCATTTCCAACACAACTACTGACCGAAAAAACTTACAGCAAATTTTAAGGTCTCACTAGCCATTAAGTCTAAATTAAACACCCTTTGTTTACAAAGTAAAAATAATCTCTGTCGTCCGCCATCTTAAACCGGAAGTTTAGATAAGTAAACAACTCGGGTTATTTGAGTTGGCAACTCCATAACTTAACTCATTCAACGCCACAAACTTGGATTTGTATGTAGTTTTGACAAGCTAAGCGTGTCGTTGGCAGCTAATATTTATGAAAGCAGAACTTATGCCTGAGTCTCATGTTCGGCGATAATCGGCGGTAAAGGACTGGCTACATATTCGTTAATCTACGAACAAGAACAGCCATTTATTTAGTCTATCGTAACGTTATTGTTGACGTTATGGTATCTCTTACGCGCGTGACGGTAAGTGCTACTGCCAATATCGTAATCAAGCTATACTTTTAATACTTTAACTGTCATTTTAAATTATAAACTTCAATTTTTTTGTGGCATAGGGTGTGTGTTTAAATTTTTGGTATTTTTTGTTTGTTGTTGTGAGTAAATGTTTTTCTTTCCTTCTTTCTTTTTTTGATTATAACTGAGTTCTGAGGTCTACTTTCTCAAGACAGTGATCATAAATTAAAGCGTTGCTAACCCTGAGGACCAACACTGTACGCCTCTATGCTAGTAATATATGCACAAAATTATGTTGTTTTAACAAATAGTTGTATGCCTGTCTAACATGACAGTTTAAAAAATAAAACCAATTAAAGAAATACGATGTTTTTATTTTGCGGCGACGAAATAGAGAAACCTTAATTCAAAGGCTGTGCAAGATACATGCATATTATATTTATATAGTGATAATTTGTACTGTTTGTTGTTTTAGGCTACCGAGCTCTGCTCCAATGGCAACTAAGATTACTTTGTTAATTGCGTAAAACTTAGAGTTAACGAGTTACGAAAGAAATTAAGTTTGGATATAGGGGGCTAGATTTATGGACAAAGGGTTCTGAAAGGTTTCTGTGAAATATGGTATAAGTTTTTGATAAATCGCAAAGATAGTTAAATAGTTTTAACATTTTCCATTACAAGGATAAGCATAAATTAATTAATTATGCAAGTAATAAAGAGAGAAAAACTCTCATAGTTTTTAAATAAACGCGAAACCGAAATCAAATTGTTTATTTATTGGACGATTACATTTTGTTTCATAAAAGTATTTTTTGTGCCAATGTACTTAATGTAAAGTGCGAGTAATTGGAAAGTGTTTGTTGGTTTGTTCATCCCGCCTGAACGCCTTAACCGATCGACGTAGAGTTTGGTACGGAAATAACTTATAGCCCAATGACGGACATAGAGTACTTTTATCCCGAAGAAACAAACAGTTTCCGAGGGGATAAGCCGCTTCAGTGCGGACGAAGTCTCGAGCAAAAGCTAGTATTTCATAATGGTCAGTTATCTAATCAATCTGTTTCAGCCACACTCTTTTCACAACCCATTTAATGAACCGGCGTGTAGCCAGCGATCGATTACGCACAGCTCACGTCCGCCGCACGCGCGTCACACGCACGGCTCTAATTAACAAATAAATACGGCAACGCACTGTTAAAACAATCTATGTTTACTTACAGTTGTAAATAATTTAGAATCTTATTACAAATGATGCAAGGTTTCATTTTGAATGTAATAAACTTGAAAATATGATGTGTAATAGCGTAGCGATGCCTTTGCGAGCAATATACGCCATTTTGTTTTATTGACAGCTGATCGTACTCATAACCTCAAGAGACGTGTCAAAATATTTGAGTAAAATGTTTTGTTTAGTAGTGTGATGTCATTGGGGAGGACCGAATGTGAATTGGGAACTATAACAGAGGTTATTTCGATATTGGCCAAACAATATTATTTCTATTTCCCGTCTCGTATATTTCGGTAACGAATAAAGGAAAATGAAACAAAAGATTACGAGATCTATTGTTATGTATGATTTAAGACAACGTGGAAAAGAAAGACAGGAAATATAAGGTTTAGGATCAATACTATAACATGTTCATGCGTAAATTACTTCTTAATTGAGATTTAATTTCAACTTTGCTAGGTCAGGCAGAGTGGAATGGTGTTATTCTTATCAGTCGATATCTTAATTTTATAGGAAATAGTTAACTTACTTAGAGCCTGTTGTTTGATCAGTAGTTAAACTAATTGTTAAAAATCGTATCTAATGGTTAAAATCTCAAGGAAATGTGTCAAATTTTCGATTCTTTTTTCGAATTTTAACAATTGGTTAGTTTAACTACTGATCAAACAACTCGCCCTTAGTAGCTTTTGTCACGGAGTTATTTACGTCATACTTTGATCAATTTGTCAATTTCCTATGCCATATTGACGACACGCTAGCCTAGTTGGGAGTGACCCTGCCTTCGAAGCTAGGGGTCCTGGGTTCAAATCCCGGTAAGGGCAGATATTTGTGTGATGAGCACGAGTATTTGTTCCTGAGTCTTGGATGTTTTCTATGTATTTAAGTATATATTTCTCTATATAAGTAAGTATATCGTTGTCTAGTACCCATAGTACAAGCCTAGAGCTTAGTTTGGGACTAGGTCAATTTGTTGGACATTGTTCTGTGATTATTTATTTATTTATTTTTATATATCGTCACTATTATGAAAAAACCGCGTATCTCATATTTCGTGATGTGCGATTTTAAACTAGTTTAGAATCTTACATCACGATATTTGTAGGGTTGGTTGGTTAGGTATGTGTAGGTATTTTCAAATAAATGACGATGAATTATACAAAAGTAATTAATCAAATTTACAGTACAAAAGCCTTGGTAGTTACTAAAATGTTATTCCTCAACGTAACTTTACTTTTTCAAATTTAGTTAAGGGCTTTATTGCCAGTTTATAGAAGATTCAAAATCATATTTATGATACTTTTTTAAATTATATGGGCCGGTTTTCCAATTATCATCGTGGATGTACACTTTTTTAATCGCAATATACGTACAAAAATAACCCCACACGACACCCGGATACAAACAGCAATTCTTTAAATCGCCCGCACCGATTCGATCAGCAATTTCGTTCCAATTAACTCGTTAACACATAAAGGCCCCCGCTCTGCGATTTGGAAATAAACTGGACCTGATATGGCATTTTTGGCATTGAATATGTTAAAAGAGGGCAAATACGGATTAGAGGAATAAAAAATACTATGAATTTACAATATTTTAGTATTTTACCAATCTACATACATAGGTACATACATAACATCACGCCTTCATTCCCAGAGTGGGGTAGGCAGAGCTACAGAAATACCAACAACTCTTGATAATTCTGTAACCACATTTTGCAAAATCAGGCCAAGAAGTTTACTAGTGTATTAGTGACAGGTTGCAAGCCCATCGCCTAACAATACTACAAGCCCTTATTCCCTGAGTCGCCTCTAACGACATCCACGGGAAGACATGGAGTGGCACTATTCTAACCCGGCAACCACACGGGCTCCCAATCCCACCAATCCAATCCACCAATCACCAATACCAATCTTTTGTAATAAAAAGGGCGTTGATTAACATAATTATGCAAGGTTCAAAACGTGCTTAATGATGTTTATTAATGAAACCATACGATTGATTAAAATCTAATAACGACGATCCCATCCACGACTTGAACCTGCAAACTTTACACCACAAGCTCACCTCCCTCGCTTCGCTCGCTCACATGCTAACCAGCCAATTCTCCGAAACCAAAGTTGCCAAGTCGTCGAGATTGGCGACCGCGCAATATCCGGAGCAGGTCGCTTTAATTACTCGATCATAAATCCAAGGGTTTAATATCCTGCGATGTGGCTTCCCCGCATTCCCGCATTCTCTAAACATAGCGGAGACGACAGGCTGGGCGGTGGGAAGGGAAACGCAGCGTTGCAAGATAATGAAGAAGCTCCATCTTGTAAAGCTGAGGTAATGGTCCCGCAGCAAAAACCAATGTTGGACACTTGGTTCATATTTTAAAGAAGCTAAAGGCAAGGTGTAAGGTTTTAAGGAGGTTAAGGGGAATTTATTTACCTACAACCGTAAGATCTTTGAATTAAGAGTTTAGTCTCCATTATTGGTGCCGGTCAGCTGATCAACAGTGATTCCATTAACTAAGCTTGATAATTCTCGTTTGTCTCGTTTGTTTTCTGTCGAGTTTAGACAAGAAAAATAATTAGGCAAAGCAAACGTGCCTATGTTGTGCCCGTGCTTATGAACCACTGATACACTCGTTTTGGTTTTATTGTTGTTGAATATTTTTTTCTGTGATTTCATTGAGCGGTCCCAACGGAAGACCAGCGTTCGCATCACAGCCAGCACATGTTGAGTTGGGACCGTTTCGCGACAACTATCACTTTTAAATTGTCTTTTTTCCTTTTTATGTGTTATTTGATCTGTGATTGTAGCGAGGTAATGTTTTCTTTCTTTTTGGAGACTGTCTTTTATTTATCCACCAATTTGACTTTTTGCTGTTTTAACTGCATAACTGATATACCGTTAGAGAGCCACAGTAACGTTAACGTGAGTGAAAAGGCTGGCAGTCTCGTATGTGTACCAAAGAGTATAGGTGAAAAACTTATGTAAAGGACCTGTTGTATGTGGTTGTGTACAAAATTAATAAGGAACTTATGTCAACTTTCAAATATAGAATGTCAAACGGTCTATACTGTGGGGCTAGTCAAGTTGCATTCGACAATCGTTAGCGCTTATGTTTCGTTTGAAAAATGTATGGAGTTGACGCAAGCCACCGATACTATATAGTCACGTGGTACTAACGTCAATTCCATAGATTTTTCAATCGAAACATAATCGCTAACGATTGTCGAATGCAACTTATGTAACCCTACAGGGCCTCTATTCAGGTGCGTTAAAACGATATCGTGTTTGACACGTTTAAGTATCGTTTGTGTCACAGTCGCCATTATTGTAAATGACATAAGAGTTATTAAAACGTTGACAATACGAAAACAGGTCAAAAACAATATCGTTATAACGCAGTTGAATAGAGGCCCTGGTGTGCTACAACTACATACAAAAGGTCCTTTACTTATGTTCTTCACGTATATAAAACTATCATATTATCGAACTTCACTTCATCAATTGTTTTATTTCATAGAATGTCATTTCATCGAACGCTATTTTTGGCTGAAACCATGATGTTTTTAGGATATCTTATGCATTTATTACGTAGGTTAGGTTAGGTTTTAATGGTTACTACCTAAAATAATTGACTCATGCGGTAAAAAAAAACTTATGCGTTACGATACGTTCGTTGAAAGGAATTTCGATAAAATTATAGGTGCCCGTAATAGCCTCTATAAAACATTACATACAGAAAAAGTTAATGGATAACGCAAGTAGATATTTGGTAAAAATACACCGAATCAGTATTCCCCAAAAAATACCTACAAGAGTTGAGAAACAAAATATAAAGTCCTCAGTAAAAAAAATGCGCTCATTCAGATGTTTCATGTATCCAACAAAATATACAGTCTCCAATAAAAATGTTGAGCATTTAAGAACCTTGTTAGTGTGACTACCGTTCCATTACCATACTAGGCATTAGATGTTCAGTTTTAAGTTTATTGTGGCAAGGCACTTAAGTGCTTATTGTTTTCATTGTCTTACCATTGTGATATTTTACTTAGAACGCGCTGTTATTTCAGTTTAAATACATTGTGATATCTGGGTCGCCGCCTTTGTTGCTTGCACTAGAAACCGAGAAGCAAGCGGAATGTCTAAGGTTTACGAATTAAAGCCCTTATGCTAATCTGTAATTTAGACGTTTAGAGTTGGGCTTACCTTCAGTGTTATATTAATAACAGTGTGGAACACATCAAAGCAGTGAGTTATATTTTTATCATTAAAACCATCAAAAAAGATGGGTTGAAACCATTTGGAATAGAAGGTGCTATCGTATTGTCAACGTTTTATAGCTCTTATTTAGTTGACAGTAATGGCGGCCAGGTTAAAAACAATACCATAACGTCACAAGAGCAATGTTGTTTTCCGTGTTGAATAAAGGCACAGATTTTTGGAACAACACATTCGGTGCCACGAAGTACTACGCTCGTCGCCGATCCCAGCGTTTTTCCGCTTTGCGAAAACTGTCTAGAACCCGACTGGCGGGTTACTGGCACTGCTCGTGTTAAAGTGAACCTGTAGCCTTTTCCCCTCCCCATTGGCACGTGAAGCTTTCCATAGATATGCACATATATTTTCTAAGAATGTTGATGTCTTGTTAATAAATAATTGATATATTATTTAAATTTACACTAATCTAAATTAATATTTTGAACGCAAAAGCAACTGGATCAATTTTTAAAATTTTATCCCCAAAAGCTATAAAATCAAAGGCTATATTTTATGATAAATGTAATAAAAAGGAAAAAAAAATAATTAAACTACATAGTGTAGTCCCTACCGAGATTGTTTATTTTGTGGCCGAGTAAAATGTGTTATTCACATCAAAATAATAATAACTTAAACAGGACAAAGGGTGATGGGCAATTTTGTATGGACCCCGTCCCCCCCCTCCAACAATAACGGGCTGCAGGTGTTCATTAGGACCCAATAAAAGACAAAATACTTATCTTCGTAGCAAAATCAATGGGAATTTTTTAATGAAAACAAAGGGCCAGGCAAGGCAAATCATCTACATACGTGTTCATTTTCAAACAAATTCCATAGTTCCATACGATAAGATTATGATTTTTCAAGAAAACCCCATACATATGGTGATCGTCGCCATAGAAAAAATACATCATATTGCCAAGATCTATAAACTGGCACATGTTTCATCCCTGTTGGTGGGTGGGGACATTTTTACCCATCGTCCTTTGTTTATTAATAAAAAACATACACATGCTCTCAGACACAGAGAAAATATACTAAGTATTATCAAGACGCTGTATTTTAAACTAACAACATATATTTGACAAAAACTCACAACAAACAATAATCAAACATTTTGACAGAAAAAACATAAAGGTAAAAGGAAATAGAGATAGTTATATTTTATACAAGTAGCGAATTATTATGAATGATGATTTATTTGAGACACAACACAACAACATTACAACTTGCTTAAAGCTAGAACAAAAAAGTAGTTATTACAGTTAAGGGTGGTCTCAAAAAGGAGTCCACTCAGCATGTGTCAAGGCATGAGGTGCCTGGACGCTTTTCAGTGAATCCATTTAAACAGTACAAATACAAAACAAAACACAAATAACAAATAACACCAAGACACACACACACAACATAACATATTACCCGTATATTAATGTTTTTTAAACGTTTGTTACTTCGTTACCCGTATTACTAAACTTGTAATAGATTAACAATATTAAAACAGAGTCCACAACATCCAAACTTTACAATCTATAACCCAATCGTCGTCGAATGCCCGGCAATAATAGAACGACGAACAATGGGGCAAATAGTTTAATAATTCATAACTAAACGGTTTATTCCGGTTCCCGAGGGAGGGAATGTCTGCTTTGTTACTTTAACTGTGTTACCAGTAACGGTGTAACATTGTTTGCTTTGAGACAACTCAAAATAGCATCTCGGAGGTCTTCAGACAGATTCAGTCCGTAATTATCGAAATATCACTGGAAAACTTTTTTTTTATGTTATGGAGAAGGCACTCGAGCTTTCAGGCCACCTAATAGTAAGTGGAATCTGAGACCCATAGACATTTGAATTCTCAAGACTATAATCCTAAGACCTCAAATGTGTCGCTAACCCTGAGGACTAAGATGGAATGCCTCTATGCTAGTAATTTCACCGGTTGTCTTATCTCCACACCGGAATACAACAATGCGAACACTGTTGCTTGGCTTGTTGTTATATGTATAAAAATAAAGGTTTCACTCCTGTTAAGGTGTATTTTGCCAACGTCAACTTATTTATAGACACTTCTATGGACGTATTAGAGAAACCAAGTCCATGGATATCACACGCGAGGACAAATTTTATTGTTCGGTAAAAGAGTATTTACTCTGGTGGACTAAACAGAAGCACATGAAGTTAGCTCTGTCAAGTCCTATTAAAAAAGTCATTTGCTAGTACACCAAAGGTGAATTTAATTTTGACGTTACGTGCGCTGATGTTTTAGGGTTCCGTAGTCAACATTTATGATGGCCACTGGAACACCTCAACGGTACCTATTTCAAGGGTGGTGATAATGATAAGATATCTCGATTAAGACAGATGAGCGACTAAGACGAAGCACATTTAAATGGTTTACATTCTGACGGTATAATGGTAAGTATCTCGGAGACTTATGCTATTACTAAGGATATTGTAGTTGGTATTAAATAAATCGCTTTCTTTAAATATTATGTGCTAAATAATTTTGGTAATAAAAAGATATACAGAGCGATAGCTAAATAAGTAATTAAATTAAATTAAATGAGTCACCAAGACACGGGAACCGTGTCAGATGCTTATCAAAATTTTCTAGAGAATGAATTTATCGATCGCATCAAATAGATCATGAACAATTTTGAATTTGGATAGAATTTAATCGAAATGTAAAAGTGGCCAGGAACGCAAAAAGGAGTTTGTAACAACCTCGTTACAACATATATGACTATTACTTTCCCATGGTATTACTTGCGGCGAGCTTGAGATGTCCTATAGTTTCTTATCAATCGATTACTAAACAGTATGAAATATGATAAATGTAAAAAAAAACAAACAACTGCCTTTGAAAACGCAAGAAATAAACTCTTTCAAAGTGGTATATAATAGGTCAGTCCAACTGAAGTCGGGTCCTACAATATTTTTAACCAAAAGCCTAGTTCAGCTGGACCTATTGCCTACTATATTAAAAGTTATTTTTAAAAGGACAAATATCTCAACTACCTACCAAGATTCTTGAGTAAGAGGCTACTGAAATAATTAAACGTACTTAAAAAACATCCCTTACAGCAATATCTATATATTTAAGCTATTGCATAGCTTCTATCGCGGGCCTCGAGCGCGGGGACCGAATCCAGAAATTCCGTAACGAAAAAACCTCACGCTCCCCACTCCGACGGGCAAGGAGGTGTGGCTTGAAGGCCGTGCATCGTCTAACGTCGTTTCAGTTCGGCAGTCTTCGACACGGCGTTGTGTGCGATTAGACGTATTGTATAGCATTTTGTATCAACTTATGCAATTATAATTTTATTTATTTATTTTATTCATGCAGTATTTCTTTTTCTTTGATATTAATTCAAGTTACACTTTTTGAGCGTGGTGACCGATAAGAAAACAAATTTTTCTATTATTAAATAAATAAAAAATAATAGAAAAATTTGTTTTCTTATCGGTCACCACGGTAATCCACCACCACCACCACCACCACCACGGTAATTGCATAAGTTGATACAAAATGCTATGCAATAGCTTTACCGCGGCAGTCCCCGAGTGCCACACGTCTTTTTTTTAATTATAGTGTTTGTGTTTGTAGAGTTCCGTTGACTGGTTTTTAAAGTTCCGTAGTCTAACTAGGAACCTCTAGTTTCGCCATGTCCGTCCGCAGCCTAGCGCAGAGACTCTTTGTACTAGAAAGCTGTAATTTGGCATGAATATAGATATCAGTCATACCAACAAAGTAGTAAAATATAACCTTGTTTTTTTTTTAAATAATAGTTTAATTAGATTTTAAAGATAATAAGTATATTGGATTTACTCCACCGGAAATGTATTGTGTGATTAATTTTGATTAAAGGTGATATTATTATCTACTTAGATATCTCAACAGCGCTTAATTTACTGCTAAGAATTAATATAGTAATTGTGAAATTAGCAATATTGTATAAGTAAACATTTAACTTTAATTAGATGTTGTATTGACTGTCATGATATCACCGATTGGTTGAAAAATTGCAAGTAGGATCTATGACGGTGGAGCATATAGGCTATCTTAAAAAGGGTAGAATTTGTTTTTAGAAGTTAGTTCTGCTGTAACTGTGCTACTGAGTGATACTCGAATAAAAGCACTTGTGAGATAGTATACTACCCGTGGATTTTATTACACACTATCACAAATAAGTAAACATCATCGGCTCTTGAGATACAGGCAATTAAAGTGTTTATACCTACTAAAATCATCTAAGACGGCACCAAATGAATTTAAATAGAACCACTAGTTATTACTTGTTGATTTTAACATTTGTAGAACTTGACGGCTTCGGACCCCTAAACTGAGCATGGTTCGACATGCTCTTGCTTGATTTTTTTTAGAGGAGGTAGTAAATTTGTCCCCAAATAACATTAAAACTTACTACCTGCATCAACAAAAATGCATCCAAGATCATAAGC
Organism: Acleris holmiana; assembly: GCA_949316455.1. Taxonomy (NCBI): domain Eukaryota; kingdom Metazoa; phylum Arthropoda; class Insecta; order Lepidoptera; family Tortricidae; genus Acleris; species Acleris holmiana. The sequence goes on along the minus strand of OX438764.1, from coordinate 24,598,255 downwards.
AGATTTGAAAATGGAATGCGGTTTCAAAGCAGCATGGTAATACAGACCTGGATTATCCATATTTCCTTTGTATCGTGGAGCTGGTGTTATCTCTAGAAAGTTTAAAGTAGTTTTTAAAACGCTTTGTTCACAGAGTAGTCTTGTTAGTTTTAGTTTAAGAATCTTTGTAAAGTTACATTTAGGATTAATAAAGTAAGGTTAATATAAATTCGTACAGCGTTATAAGTTAATGCATCGCTTCGTTTGCTTAGTAAAATTTAAAGTTAGCTTTTAATTACATCATGCTACCCTCGTACCATTTATTATCGGGGCAGCGATTTTTTTTCCCTACATATCAGCTGTTATTAAACCTCTCTTAGCAACGTGTTACCAACACACAACGACAACTCTCTATTTCAACCGACTTAAAAAGTAGGAGGTTGGTTGTTTTAACATCATTAACCGATTTTTAGAAAACCTAGTCCTGTGTTTGACCCATTAGTATGTAGGTATGATCATAAATTTGTATCTTCACGAAAATTCTATCTCAAATTAAATGACTAATGATGCATGCTTAATCATTACAACCATTTAACCATAAGCAAGCCAATATATTATGCGATAAAGCAATATTGCTTGTGACATGTTATTTTATTGTTTTATCTCGGCCGCCATTACTGAAAATAAACATGAAAACGGTTAAATGAAAACCACTGTCAAGAAAATAGTATTCTCATAAAGTTGACAATACGACATGTATTTGTTTATTTTTTTAATGGTATTTTTGGTTTTGTTTTTTGGGTGCCCTAAATAAATTTGTACACCTGTTTACTCGTACAACGTTTCACTTTTCTCAATCTCTCAAGGGTTAGCTGGAAGAGATCCCTTAAAGGGATAGTTTTCGCTTTGTACAAGTGTTTACATACATACATGTCAAAAGCATTTTATTTTATTTTGTTTTGCAGAGTAAAATAGAGACCCAGCAGTGTAAAATGTTACCATTCATTAAGTACTTAAAACATTTACAGGGTGATTTAAAACTTGCATAAACAGTCATTTTCAAACTGTTTCATAAACCATATTTATTGTGGTGTCTCCGGAAGCAAAGTTTACAGCTTATTGTCGTCCCGGGCGCATCTCGAGCTTTGAATGAGGCACACTGCGATGGTAGATTAATATCGCTTCGCTTCAGCAAAGCATTCAAAAAGGAATCTAGAATATACTACGTAAAACACTACATACCCAATAATTTTACCGTTCCATCGATTTTAAGTATGCATGCTCACTCGCATCCTGTTGTAGAACACTTTGTAAGTTCACACTCTGAATATTTGATTTAGAGACACTGCAATATGAAACTGATATAGAAATTGTACGCGGCAATTATAAAATGATTGATTGGTTAAGTTTAATTGCATAGATTTTAAACAAAAATGTAAAAATACCGGTGGCTAACTTCGAATAGGTATTTTCGTGATTTTCAATTTAATAGAATACACATGGTGTTTAGCCCGTGTGGTTTCCGGGTTAGAATAGTGCCACTTCCGTCTTCCCGTGGATGTCGTAGGAGGCGACTAAGGGAATAACGGCTTGTGGTATTATTAGGCGATGGGCTTGCAACCTGTCACTAATACACTAGTAAACATCTCAGCCTACTTGTGCAAGCTGTGGTTACAGAATTGTAAACATATCTTTTTAGAGTTGTTGGTGTTTCTGTAGCTCTGCCTACCCCACTCTGGGAATGAGGGCGTGATGTTATGTAATGTTATGACACATGGTGTATTTTTTTGCCACCTGACTGCAGAGACTCAATAAGTCAAATGAAAATTATGTGTGATGTCCTGTGTGGTTGCCGGGTTAGAATAGTGCCACTCCATGTCTTCCCGCTGATGTCGTGTCGACTAAAGGATTAAGGGCTTGTAGTACTGTTAGGCGATGGGCTTGAAACTTGTCACTAATACACTGATAAACTTCTTGGCCTGATTGTGCAAAATGTGGTTACAGAAGTATAAACAAGTCTTTTTAGAGTTGATGGTATTTTTGTAGCTCTGTCTACCCCACTCTGTGAATGAAGGCGTGATTCCAACCATCGTTGTCTGAAAGTAAGCCCATGTAGCAGTGTAAGCCCACTCCAATAGTTGTTATTGATGAGCAAACTCGTAGAGCAGGTGCTCTATCCTGTATTGTTAACAATATATCCATAGTCTGCCATTTGTAACTATACATGGACGTAGGTTTATTTCACGAATAAAACTTGTCGCTCGGTTCCACTAACCGAACTGAAATCGGTTGTTAGGTTTTAGTTTATAATACTTATTACACTTTCATTTATATACTTACGTGTGGTTACCGGGTTAGAATAGTGCCACACATGGATGTCGTCAAAGTCGACTAAGGGAATAATGGCTTGTTGTACTGTTAGGGGATTGGCTTGCAACCTGTCATTAGTAAACTTCTTAGCTTGTTTGTGCAAAATGTGGTTACAGAATTATATACGAGTGTTGCTAGAGTTGTTGGTATTTCTGTATTTCTGCCTATCCCACTCTGGGAATGAAGGCGTGATGGTATGTATGTTACTTACTATAGTATGATAATAGAATTTACGTAGTGTACACGAATATGAAAAACCAAGACACAATTAAATCATCATCACCTTCATCATCTTGCCTTATTCCAATCATTTGGGGTCGGCGCAGCGGTCAGCACATAATTTCTTCCTAACAACCCTATCAGCCGTCAAGACATAGTTAAATAAATTAATATATTTAGTACAGCAGTAGAAAAATTAATTCGGTAGAAGTTACGTTGTGTTTTTTCTCTTATAATAATTCAGGTACGTTTTTTTGCTAAAAAACCTAAGTTTTTGTACTAATGCTGTTTTGGGTACTAAAAAAGCTAAAACTGTTAATTACTTTGATAAATAAAAACATAATTACGTTTGTGAGAGGATTTCTTGTTTAAAAAACGGTTGCTTGCTTATAAACTTAAAATCTCTATGTAGTTTCCGGGTAATAGTAATAAGTATCATTCATAAACCCTTTATTTTTTTCTGGAATCCGAGTACAATTAATTAGCAATTCAAACTATCATTTTACAAACATAATAATTTTACTTTCCAATATTGAGCTGTCTGTTGAGTTTTTCACGCTACAGCAATATTAAGATTTCAAACAAAGGCATTTTAATGCTTATTTATGCAACTGTCATATAATAAAGCCTGTTATGATTCAAGCGCAGGAATTAGAACACGAGGCATCGCTAAGAGGCTTTATTATGTGACGGTTGCATAAGAAACTATTATTTTCTGCTCCAGCATCTTCTATTTGCACAAACTTGAATCAAATTAAACTATCAGAACTGCCTTTGAAACGATTCTGGACTAATTTCGGACACAGTGCATTCCTCCGAGGCACGGGTCGTGACTATCCTTCAACTAGTAACTCTGCCAATTAATGTTCCGACGAATGAAATTCAACCCCGTTCGGCAAAGTTAGCAATTCAAGGGGGTATTGTTGTATGATTTAGGGACTTTTTGTGTCGATTACCAAGTACCTAGTTGCTGTTAAGTGAATTGAACATAGTGTTTGACATGGCATCGTTGTTGTCAATTAATTTGAAATGCGTTTCTCTAGTAAAATTCATTTTGGAGACAAGCTTTATTGGCAATTGTACTTAACTGGAGGACCAGATTTATTAAATTATTAATTAATTATATCAGCAAAGAAAATATTATGAATTTAATCCGATTTGGGAGGAAAGTTAAAACTATTATATCTCAAAAACTATTTGGAATTGACGCGCGGGAGTTTCGACACCACAATAAAAATAAAAAGTTTTGCCGAACTATGCAATAAAAAAATGGTCAATACTTTTTTTACCAAAAACATACTGTGTTAATCAAAAATATCATACTGAAGGAAAAGGTGCCAAGAACATTATTTACATACAATATTGAACTAGTTCAGAATTGACTTGCAAGATTTGAACCGAATACAATTGCAAACAAAGGCCACCTGCCCCCAATTTCATCATCCTGACTATGACAGGTGATAGTTGACATTTCAGTGTACATGGCGCAGCTTATATGAAACCCAGTCATGTATCAGCGTGTTAACTTTGCAATGTATACATACCGAATTGTCACCTGTCACATGTCATTGTCCAGATGGTGAAATAGGGGGCTGATGGTAAGTGGAATCTGAGACCCATAGACATTTGAATTCTCAAGACTATAATCCTAAGACCTCAAATGCGTTGCCAACCCTGAGGACTAAGTTGGAATGCCTCTATGCTAGTAATTTCACCGGTTGTCTTATCCCCGCACCGGAACACAACAATGCGAACACTGTTGCTTGGCGGGTGGTTAATGGATAAGATGGTGGTAGCGATTCCGACGGACCCTGCACAGGGTCCTACCACCACTAAAATGAACTTAAAAATGAGCAACAAAGCGGTAAGAAAATCACGTTTCTTGTATGAGAGCCCCACTTAAATATTTATTTTATTGTCTCTTTAGTATTTGTAGTTACAGCGGTAACAGAAATACATCATCTGTAAACCTTAAAACTGTCCAGCTATCACGGTTCATGAGAAGTACATCTTGGTGACAGGCAGACAGCTAGACAGAGGCTTTTTATTAATAGGATCCCATTTTCACACTTTGGGTACGAAACCTTTAAAATAGAAAAAAAATAAAAAAATAGAGGGTTTGTACGGTTCGTACAACGTTTTAAATGATAGTTCTGATGTTCTGAAGATAACTTTATTTGTATTAAAACAAGTTAATTATAGCAAGTACACGCAACGGCTGATATTGGTGAACTGTCGTGCATTGACCTACATAAACGCAAGTCTATGTACGTTGATGATGGTGCGAAATGTACGATCGTGGATCGTACAGGGGGGTTATCATGAGCTAGCTTTGCAGTTCTGTTTACGGTCAGCGTAAAGGACAGAGCTATGGCGGTTATATAGCTCTGTCCTTTACTCTGAGCGTAAACAGAACTGCAAAGCTAGCTCATGATAACCCCCCAGGGCCTCTATTCAGATGCGTTAAAGCGATATCGTGTTTGACACGTTTAAGAATCGTTTATGTCACAGTCGCCATTATTGTAAATGACATAAGAGTTATCAAAACGTTGACAAACAGGTCAAAAACGATATCGTTATAACGCAGTTGAATAGAGGCCCAGGGGGGTTATCATGACATAACAATGCAGTTCTGTTTACGCTCAGAGAAAAGGACAGAGCTATGTAACTGTCATAGCTCTGTCCTTTTCTCTGAACGTAAACAGAACTGCATTGTTATGTCATGATAACCCCACTGGGCTGGGATTCTGGAAGGTTATAGCGATATCGTTTTTGACCTGTTTCCGTATTGTCAACGTTTTGATAACTCTTATGTCATTTACAATAATGACATTACAATAAATTACAATAAACGATTCTTAAACGTGTCAAACACGATATCGTTATAACGCACCTGAATAGAGGCCCAGGGTTGCTTCATATTTATGTTATTTTTTAATTAAGTAACAATTAATATTATAAATAATGCTATTATACCCTGAAGTCTGTGTAATTTTAAAGTCAAATTAGATCTGTATACTGAGAAATAAGTCCCAACGGACTTGTTTCTCGGCAATTTGGACAAGCAAAGTTAATGTCACAAAGCTTTTTGCTGCGGACAAATGCAAGCTCCTTTGGGAAAAGCTCTTCCCGCTCAAAGCCGCAATGAAGAGATAGTCAACGTTTTTGTGGTCGTGACTGATGTTTTTTTAACTTTTATTTAACTTTTTTATGTATTTTTCTACGTAAATTGCTACGGTAGCCTTATGCCCGTCCTTAATATTGAACCACGAATCGATTTCAACACATTTTGTGAGTGGCAAATGTCAAACATTAACAAAAAGTATATAAATTTTACCGTGGTATTAATATTAGAGACGAGTATGACAACATTGCTTTTACAAAAAAATCTTTTATATTTTGTACTATTATAATACTGGTTGTCTCGAAAAGTGAACAAAGACAGAAAGAATATAAAGCAATTTGAAAACCATCGGTAACAGTATGGCTTAAGACAAGGAATAAGAGCCTAAATAATATAAATAAATAAATAAATATCAGGGGACAATCTCACACAAATTGACCTAGTCCCAAACTAAGCTCTAGGTTTGTACTATGGGTACTAGACAACGATAAACATACTTAAATACAGAAATACATACTTAAATACATAGATAACATCCAAGACTCAGGAACAAATATTTGCGCTCATCACACAAATATCTGCGCTTACCGGGATTTGAACCCATTACCGCTGGCTTCGTAGACAGGGTCACTCCCAACTAGGCCACCGTGTCGTCAAAATAATCCCAAATAACCTACACCAATGTAACGGTGGGAAACACTTTGACCCTGTTTGATCTTTGTGCTCCTCGTACATATTCAAACTATTTTTATAAGCATTTCCCTAACGTTTTCTTTTCACGACGCTTTAGTCTAGTTGGATGTGACCCTGCCTACGAAGCTAGCGGTCCTGGGTTCGATTCCCGGTATGAGCAAATATTTGTGAGATAAGAGTATTTGTTTCTCAGTCTTGCCTAGGTGTTTTCTATGTATTTATCTATATAAGTAAGTTTATTGCTATTGTATGTTGGTTGTTTGTTTTGTTGCCTAGTAGGTACCCATACTTCAAGAGGTTAGTTTGGGACTAGGTCAAATTGTGTGACTTTGTCTCTGGATATTTATTTTAATTATCCTTTTGTTAAGGGCATCGGTAATAGTAATATTCTTAAGTTTGAAAACTTATTGGTTGGAACCGCTGGGGTTTGAACACATTAGAAAAGAATACATTAGAATTAAAATAATATCACGGGACAATGTCACACAAATTGACCTAGTCCCAAACTAAGCTCTAGGCTTGTACTATGGGTACTAGACAACGATAAACATACTTATATAGAGAAATATATACCTAAATACACAGAAAACATCCAAGACTCAGGAACAAATACTCGTGCTCATCACACAAATATCTGCCCTTACCGGGATTTGAACCCAGGACCCCTAGCTTCGAAGGCAGGGTCACTTCCAACTAGGCTAGCGTGTCGTCGAGGGAATTAAGAGGACTGTGAAGCAAAAAATTCCATACAAAATGCGATAACGTTTTTCTCCCCTTAAACGTATTCCGATATGTACGATATTTTTTAATATGTTGAAGACATTATGAAAAATTTGGTCAGTACGTTTTTTTTCAAGAAAATATTTATAAAATAGAAAAAAAAAAAAAAGCGGAAACGTAACGTCCTAGATTTTCTTAACATATACCTACAACATATTCTAAAATCGTGGAAATCTGATTAGATTTAGGGGGTGAGAAACGTCATCGCCTGGAGCTAAATTTGTATGGATTATTTTTAGCAGCTTTACGATTTTAGCATTGCTTCACAATTCACAATCCTCTTAACAAATTGAAACTCATTCGGCAACGTTGCTTGCATTTAACAACAACAACAACAACAACAATACGACAACAACAACAACAACAAGAGCAACAGTGTTCGCATTGTTGTGTTCCGGTGTGGGGATAAGACAACCGGTGAAATTATTAGCATAGAGGCATTCCATCTTAGTCGTCAGGGTTGGCAACGGATTTGAGGTCTTAGGATTATACTCTTGATAATTCAAATGTCTATGGGTCTCAGATTCCACTTACCATCAGGTGGCCTGAGTGCTCGTGTGCCTTCTCCTTAAAAAAAAAAAAAAAAAAAAAATATACAACATGATTCACTTTCAAATGAATGAACTTGATAATATTTTTTCAGATCAAAGTGAAAATGTAAAAAAGTTGTAGTTTACGAGTAATTAAACAAATTCAAAAATCGCAACAGGACCAAAATTGAATTCATCTGGATACTAATTGGCTCGCAATGGGTTTTATGACAGGTTTAATAAGTCTAGCTTCTAGATAAGTTTAGAAAAATGTTCAAGTAAGCGTTAAATTTAAAAGGCTACGAAAGGCTTACGCTTGAAAAGCACATGATTTTTTAGTGAAATAATTATCTATGAAAAGCAATTATTACGTGAAATAAAAATCTTTGTATCTTTCTCTATTTTACTTGGAAATTTAAGTTATGGTCCATTTCTTTTTGAACTGTTGCTGAATATAATTAGGTGAAAATTTTAATTGGAGAACGTTAAATAATACGAAAACCATTTGGAGGAATAACTTGAAAAGCCGTTTTCACTGACTTTTCATTAAATATTAGAGTTCATTGTGATGTAACAACTTTTGAAATATTTTGTGAAGGTTGAAATGGAAAATTCAGTCATATTTAAAAAAGTAACTTTAAGGGAACAAGGGCTTGTATTGTTAGGCGATGGGCTTGCAACCTGTCACTAATACGCTAAACTAAACTTCCTGGCCTAATTGTGCAAAATGTGGTGACAGAATTATCGACAAGTATTTTTAGAGTTGTTGGTATTTCTGTAGCTCTGCCTACCCCATTCTGGGAATGAAGGCGTGACGTTATGTATGTATGTTAAAAACTATCAAGCCAGAGACAAAATAAATTTAGTATCTTAAAATTACTTATTCACGAAGACGATGAATGATTGTGAACACCAGCTTTGTTACCAATAAGAAGCTAGACTTCCATGCTAGTAATAAAAAAAACTTCATTCGAGTACATAACATCACGCCTTCATTCCCAGAGTGGGGTAGGCAGAGCTACAGAAATACCAATAACTCTAAAAAGACTTGTACATAACTCTGTATCCACATTTTATACATAAAGGACCTCCATTCTACTGCGTAATATTATAACAATATCGCGTTTGACGTGTTTTAGTTTATCTGTTGTGTTGAAAAAACAACTATCGCAAGTAGAATGCAATAACAATTTTACATTTGATAGAATTGCACAAAAAAAAACTGAAAAGGCGTCTCGATGGACAGTTACAGCAAAGTATACCTACATAGTGGAAAGGACTAAAAACAATAAATCATATTTCAGGAGATATTTTTTTGTAGGATTCATCATCTGACCTGGAATTTTATAAACTATGGTAAAGAGTTTTCCAAATCGTTCCTTAACTGGCGGAAAAATCGAGTAACACACACAAAATTAAAATTAAACCGGTGAAATTACTAGCATAGAGGCATTCCATCTTAATCTTCAGGGTTGGCAACGCATTTGAGGTCTTAGGATCATAGTCTTGAGAATTCAAATGTCTATGGGTCTCAGATTCCACTTTCCATCAGGTGGCCAGAGTGCTCGTGTGCCTTCTCCTTAACATAAAACCAAACCAAACCAAACAAAAAAACAAATGAATTGAGAAAAACTTTTTTCAAAAAATAGTAACCTATATAACTGCCTCTATTACCTCAAACATAAAGAAACATCCTTAATATCCAAATTACCCACTATAGCAGAAATTACGTATGAATAATACATAACCACCAACGATTCCTAATTAGATATTATCTTCACCTCATTCCAATTGCCCTTATATATCGGACGGTTATGTCGGAACGAGCCTCTTCCAATCGGTCAATTGGACAAAACGGAAGAATACTCGTATTAATAGCATCAGAATCCAATATGACGGATGGAGGATATTCCGTTCTATTTTGATGGCTGATTTGTTATTAATAGGATTAAGTTAATTTGAAAATGAAATTCGCAATTTCAATTATTACATCTCACTGTCTGCATCCATGAAATTGTAAGCGTATTTATTTAATGTGGAGACTATTATTACCTATCTAGCACATAAATACGTAGATGATGGCGAAAACTCGAATTAGTGTTTGATAATTAAAAAAAAACGTAATCCATAAAAATATAAACTGTAAACTCTATTCTTGTACAAGAATAGAGTTTGACGCTTATAAAGGATACCACACAACTTATTTATTTGTAAGAAATTCAACTACTCAGCTCTGCCTACCCCACTCTGGGAATGAAGGCGCGATGTTATGTATATATGTATGTTGGGGTCGTCACAGCATTTGAGGTCTTAGGATTATAGTCTTGGGAATTCAAATGTCTATGGGCCTCAGATTCCACTTACCATCAGGTGGCCTGCACGCTCGTGTGCCTTTTCCTTAACATAAAAAAAAGAATTACAAATAAAAATAAACAGGTACAAAAGTAATAATTAGGTAAGACTTAAAACAATAAAGTAGAAATTATGTCATTCCTACGGTGTTAAAAGAATCCAACTGAACTGAAGTATTCCATACGTAAACAGTAAAGTAGCACCCCAGACCAGTAACAAGGCCACGTAAAGCACTTGAAAGAACTGGTTCAGTCGATGTTGCACCAACTAACTGCTAACTAAATAGTGCAGTACTGCAATTCAAGCTCGCGGAAATGACGCTCGGTGTGCTCTCTTCCACGGCTTCGGTTAATTTACTTTGGAGAATAAAGTGGTAATACAAGAGCGCAAAGTTTTAGTTGCTCTGTTCCTGGAAAACGTTGGAGGATCTGCTTTTTATACTGGGAGTGGTGGTGTGGCAAAATCCTAAAGAGCAACATGTGAAGAGTGCTTATAGACTACGTGTCAACCCATTAACATGTTTGGGCCACTATTTTAAATTTGTAAAAAATTTAGGATTTCATTGTTTCCGTCACTTTGGCAATTCTATTATGACCTAGAAATGATATCCACATCACTACATAGTATAAAACAAAGTCGCTTTTTCTGTCCCTATATCCCTATTTATGCTTTAATCTTTAAAACTACGCAACGGATTTTGATGCGATTTTTTGTAATAGATAGAGTGATTGAAGAGGAAGGTTTATATGTACAATACTTTAATCCGGAGCGAAGCGAGGGCGGGTCGCTAGCTTATTCATAAACGCATTAAAAACTAATTTTACCACTTTCTCTGAACTAAAATGGGAGCCAACCGATATATCTAAATCAATCTCTTCGTTGACATAACCTGAATAAAATAAGTAGGTATGATATTAGTTTGTATATAAATAGAAGCTAATAGAAGCAAACAGTATGTTTTTAGTAATATAAATATAACTAACATCTTCGTAGATGTATCTGACGTATGGAATTGATATGCTAAATATTTCCCAACAATCGCCATCTAAATAGTCAGAAGCAACTTTAATTTTCATTGTTTAAATTCAAATGTGTCTATGAAATACAAGGTCAAGCAATATTTACTATATAATACTTGAGCTATTTGTGCTTTCATAAGGAAAGTAAATTACTGCCTATAAAATCGCTACCCCAAAGTGGTAAGTATTGCGTTCATCATCTCATCGGTGAGCAAGCACCGTCCTCATTATGCATTTAATTATTCCATTTCAGACCAACGTACCAAAAACAATGAATGTCTCATAAAAATCTATAAAACCGAATTTGTCTTGAAGAACTGGAATAGCGGAATTAATCCTGAGCCAGTCACGTCCACGGTCGTCCCACCAGCAGCACTGCAGCGGTATTTGCTGACCGAACACGCTAAATTAGCCGCGTCTTCTGCGAGCATATTATCTTGGATTCTTTGGATTCATTTGGTACTGAATATCTATTATATAAAATTCTCGTGTCACAGTATTAGTTACCATACTTCTCCGAAACGGCTCGACCGATTTTTATGAAATTGTATATGCATATTCAGTAGGTCTGAGAATCGGCTACTATCTATTTTTCATACCCCTAAGTGACCTAAAAAAAAAAATGCAGCGGGCGAGGCCACTGGCGGGACGCTAGTATATACATATACTAGCCGCGTCTTCTGCGAGCATATTAGCTTAAATTCGTTGGGTTAACTTGGTACTGAATATCTAATACATAAAATTCTCGTGTCACAATTGAGGCCAATTTGGATCAGTATTCTCGCATTACAATATATGTAAACCTAAATTTATAAACAGCAAACAAGTTTAAAGTTTACAAATTTTGCTTTACTCGTTCAGATATTTGAAATTAGACAACACTGACCCGAATTGGATCCAGTATCGGCCTACAGTTTTATTGTACTTAAGTCTGGTCTAACGACTTAAATTTGAATGATAATTTTAGCACTATATCGCCTTAAGACTGGTTTAATAATAATTCCAGAAGTTACCGCAGAGTACTGCGGTTTCTTCTGGAATCAAGGAGTATAACTTCAAAAAACGTATCGTTTGAAACCCACACCCGGTCGCAGCCCGCATGCGTGAACACTTAGCATTTCGCGCACTAGGCGCCTTTTTGTCGGCCCATAATTTATCGTCGCAGCCATATAAAGTTCCAAAGACCTGGTGTTATTCTCGAAAGTATTAGCTCAATGACTTAAAAACATACCAAATCTTTATTTTTTTAAATTCCACCTCAGGAACTATTCGCTAAAAGAATGTTCCTATGATTTATTTATTATATTCTATGAGCTCACGCCTTTCCCAGAGTATGGTAGGCGAAGCTACAGACAACTTTAAAAACACTTGTTTATAACCACATCAGGCCAAGAAGTTTATTAGTGTATTAGTGACAGGTGGCAAGCCCATCGCTTAACAGTACTATAAGCTCATATTCCCTTAGTCGCCTCTTATGACATCCACAAGATTACATTGCATGGGGTGGCACTATTCTAACCCGGCAACCTCACGGGGGTATTTAAAATTATGTTAATTTGATTAGCTTAACAAAATGTATTTGTTGATGGAATAAATAAATATGATGAAGAAAATAACATAAAAACGAACCCATTGCGATCTGTAAACTCGCCAGGGCTGGCATTCTACACGGTAATAACGATATCGTCTTCGACGTGTTTCCGTATTGTCAACGTTTTGATAACTCTTATGTCATTTACAATAATGGCGACTGTGACATAAACGATTCTAAAACACGTCACACACGATATCGTTATAACGCAGTTGAATAGAGGCTCTGAACTCTTTTTCTGCGGCAAGGAAAAGGCCAACGAACTCACAATCCATGGTAAGTGGGATCTAAGAGCAATAGAAAGTTGTTTTCTCAATACTACCAACCACAAGACTACACGTTGGCCTAGTTGGGAGTGACCCTGCCTCTGAAACCAGCGGTCTGTAATCAAATGCCGGTAAGGGCAGATATGTGTGTGATGGGCGCAAATATTTGTTCCTGAGTCTTGGATGTTTTATATGTATTTCTCTTTGTAAGTATGTTTATCGTTGTCTAGTACTATTGTACAAGCCTAGAGCTTAATTTTGGCTAGGTCAATTTGTGTGAGATTGTCCCCTGATATATATTTATTTTTATTTTATAATCCTAAGAATGCAAATGTTTTGCAAACCTGAGGAATAAGATGGATTGCATCTGTTCTAGTAATTTCTCCACACCGGAACACCAAAGTTCGAACGCTGCTTGGCAGTAGACTAAAGGATAACTGAACAATTGGATCGGAAGAACTGTTTGGAACCAGGAGATCAGTCATGTTGGAAGGAGGCAATAGAAAAATTCTAGTATTTCTAATTTTCGTTTTAAACATTACTTCGAATAATACAAAAGAACGGCTGGCGTCACTTCAACTTTTGAGTTATTAAACTGATAAAATTTGAAATGAATTTCTTTTCTGTAATAACTGAGAGTTTTATTATAGAAATGAGCTTTATTGACAAAATGTTGTTATAAAACCGGTTATAATGTTTATTACCTACTCGTATAAATCATAAAAACGCTTAAACAAATAATAAAGTCGAATCATTGTGGAAATTCGACGTCGACTTACGTCGCTTTGTAAGAGAGTTGGTCAAGAATAACACCCTAAGCAGATTTTGTTACATCGAATTTTTGGTGGTGATTCTCTCAACACAGCGCTGCGTCGATCTTAAAGGTAAAGTTTTATCTGGCAAGTTTAAGAAGTCCAGTCGGAGCGTACAAAACACCGTTTAGCGCGTGCCTTCTCAACTAGGCAGCTTTATACGACACTGAACGCGACTCACCTGCCTGTTGTCTAATTGAGAAGGCACGCGCTAAAATGTGTTTTGTACGCTCCGACAAGACTTCTTAAACTTGCCGGATAAAATTTCGCCTTCGAGATCGACGCAGCGCTGTGTTGAGAGAATCACCCCCTTGTGAAACTCTGCTATTTACAATTTCAGAGCAGATGATTATAAATTGAGATGGGAGCTGTTTGCTGCTGCAACGAAAAATAACCTCCTGCGATCCATTGTAGAACCTCGTCGCTAAAACCTTCGGTGCAGTTCGGTTGGTTGCGAATTTGCCTGTATTCTAGTCCGTAAAAGCTTATCGCTTTTGACACGTTATCGTATAGTTTTTAATAGGGCTTAGATCTAGTTTAAAAAATACCGGTTAATACCGGTTTATTTTGGTTTTGCTCCAAACTTTTCCAGGGAACGCGAACGTTTTGAGAACATTATTTTAACCTTAATTAACCGGTTGGTGTCTCGACTCGCCGCTCATGCATTATGAGCGGCGAGTCGAGACACCAACGGTTTTGTACTGAATAAAAACACTAAGCGGTGCTTGTTTATGATGCGTGACGAGCGTCTGGTTAAACCAATTTTTTTGGCTCTATACCGGTTATTTCGAAAAGATCTTTATATAAAGGTTTTTCCAAAAACCGGTTAAACCGGTTTATGCGAACGGAACCGAAATGAAAAGGTTTTGCGGCAAGTACATGATAACGGTTTGAAAATTTAACCGGTGTCTGAACCCTGGTTTTTAACTCGGCCGCCATTACTGTCAAGTTAATTAGAATTATCATAAAGTTGACACTACGGTAACACGTCACGTCACGTTTCAGCCCATCTTGCTTGATATTGTTATACGTTGTTTCAGCTCTTATTAAGTACCTTTACTAGAAGGAACTGCTACAACGCAAACAATATAATAATGAAATAGAAGCATTTTATTTTTTTTATGTTCAGGAGATGGCACCCGAGCACTCAGGCCACCTGATGGTAAGTGAAATCTGAGACCCATAGACATTCGAATTCTCAAGACTATAATCCTAAGACCTCAAATGGGCTGAAAGCGAATAAAATAGTGCCTATGCTAATTATATGCCAAAACAAACATAGACATTTCGAACATTCTTTGCGAACTAGTTTTATAAGGTTGCGAAGCTAATGTACTCAATAAAAAATAACTTATTACTAAACGCAACGCAAATAACAGAAGCCACATTCCACATCAAAATAGCAAGCATCCAAAAGCATTGACAAATGATATTCTTTACAGAGGGAATAACCCTATCCGCTCATATAAAACCTTTGCACTTATCTCAGGACCCGCTAAAAGGTATTTGCTGGCTTCTAAGTAATACGAGATATAAATACGCAAATGTAATGTCAAAGTTCTGATAAAATTCACAAGATTCACGCGTCAAAGGCAACGTGTATAAACATGCAATATACATTTGTAGAATAGATATAGGTACATTGAGAAATAGATATCTGTCAGGGCGACTTTGAGATGAGATCGCACTTTGATGTGATATGTATTGGGTCTCCTTTGAATGCCGAAGTTACTATTAGATAAGCCGTTATCATGCTTTCTGGAAATTATTTGAGACACTGTGTTGTATAGTTACGACATATCTCATATTGCAATAAAGAATTCTTCTTCATCATTGTACCGACAAGAAACTTTTCAAATGTGAAAGTTTCTAATGAAAACAATACACTCGGAAATATTTTTTCCAATTATTTCGTAACTTCTTTTAATGTTCTTTGCACTTTCACGTTTCTATTGAAGGGATACTTCTGCAGGTTTTTTTTTTTTCATAGCTCTGTGTTGCATAATGTTATTTGGCAGAATTATCATTCGCATAGTTTCCTTGAGCATAAAATCACTTACCTTACCTAGAATCATACTTTGCCATCTTTTTTTCTGCTCGTTCGTATTTCGTTTGCGGTTTTAACCTTACCTGGCCTAGTTTTCTGGCAGTTTCGTTTCTGTTGAAGTTGCAATTCGAACCTAACCGAACCATCTTTTCTGGTAACAGAAAAAAATATTGTTCCATAATAGAAATATGCTGTTAGATTGTCATGGTACATAAATTATGTTAAACGAAAATCAGCAGAACTGATCTTCTGCTAAATTTTATGGTAGAAAATGCATAGTTATGCCAAGTAAACGTTTATGTACATACATAACATCACGCCTATATTCCCACGATGGGGTAGGCAGAGCTAAAAAAATACCAACAACTCTAAAAAGTCTTGTATATAATTCTGTAACCACATTTTGCACAATCAGGCCAAAATAATTTACTGGTGTATTAATGGCAGGTTGCAAGTCCATCGCCTAACAGTCCCTTAGTCGCCTCTTACAACATCCACGGAGAGTGGCACTATTCTAACCATGCAACCACAAAATAAAATACATATACTTCCGCTGCATAGACAAATCAAACACTTGAAAAATATAAAAAATACATCAAGCCCGGTGTTAGCTCAAAGCTAAAAGCCAGCATCTGCTGCAGTTGGACTGACTTGAAAAGGTGTCATAGTTTAGTCGGTTAACATTTTCCTTTTTAATACCTCATCCACGTCTATAGACTCACATTATGGAGTTTGTTGGTAAACAGCGGCAGTAGGCAGAAGCTACAATTCGCTGAGTTACAATCAGCCATTCACTCGACTACGCACCGCGCCGATTATTCTCCGATTTGCGGCTCAGCGTCGGTCGGCAGATATTGAGCAGCAAATTGTTAGCTTAATGTAAACGGGACCTAAGCCAGTAAGCCATCTCGGACAGCCAAACTGCGCTACAGTCTAGAGTCACAACTTAAATGCACGCTTAGACGGGCAAGTGTACTGTGACATTAACGGAAATGCAGACAACCCACAAGTCAACCTAGAACCATTCTGTGGAATCACGAAAAGACGAAGATAGACTCTGCGGACCTTATTAATACAAAGGCGATTGATTTGTGAAAGTCTGTTGAAGGACAAAATCGGTGACCAAAAGATATTCAAACTGAAACAAGACGCAGTATGCAAGTGCAACCAAGAGGTGGAGGAAACTGCAATGCACATCCTCTGCTCATGTGAACCATGTGAAGGATTATCAGTGGCATACCTTAACCAACAACCATCAAATACATCAAAAATAAAAGTAGCTTTTTTTTTACTTCTTAGTAAATCCGAAGTAATAACACATAGTTTAAATCTATTACGGTTCCAAAGATACAGTTCTTTAAAACTAGAATAGTCGGACAGACAGACAGCGTACTCTTCGGAAACAGCGCCCTAAAAAGGGTAGTCATAACGGTCAATAACGGTCAAAGCGGCATACAAATAGCCCACAAAACCATAACAATAAGAGGCTCACCGCTTTGCTAATCTGGCTATGTCTTTGAACAGCAACAGTCCTCCGCATTCGCTGTGGCCATCAGGTGAGCTGTGCGCTGGATTCCCTTTCTTCATGCCATAGAAATAGTTTACATTGGTGCCCCTATCGCAAATAATTTGAAAAACATGACCGCCTTATGACTGAACATAGAATAGATCTAGATGAAACCTGTGCAACTTGAGTTCAACTTCTAAAAAAACTTGAAATTTACATCCTCAGTTGGAAACTGTTCATCCTCCCTTTGATACACCGAGGTGCTTGGAGTTGGCGAAGTACAGTCGCCATAAATTCCGCACTGACCGGCTCGGGAAACTTCGGCCAAGTTCGGATATGGCGAGTCTTTGAGTTATAGTGCAGTGTACTTGAGGATGTAAGGTGTGAGTGGCAGCGATGACTAAACATAAACAGAATAAACCGGCAAAGTGCATGTCGGACCACGCACAGTGAAGGGTTCTGTAGCTGGGATGAACGTTCATGGTTGAAATTCATATTTTTTTTTTATTAAAATCTCAAAAACTGCACAGCGTATTGTGTTCAAAACAAATTTGGTTGGAAGTATTTCGTATGTTCTACTACAGTAATTTTTATTAGAATGTTCTATTTAACAGTTCAAAAGCTACCCACCCGGACAGAATTTTTACGACTTTAGAAGCGTATATCTCGCCAACTGTTCACTTACGTAAAAAAGTCACTTAAAAACCTCTGTATCATTTTAGAAGCCCTATCTAAAAATACCCCACACGCTGATGTAGCTCAAAACAGCGATTTTTTTTGGCGGTGACTGATAGACGTCCGTCAGTCGCAGAGGGATAACCTGTTCCCAGGTAGATTCCCGAATAACTTACTACTACTACTTACTTACTTTGTATTTGTGTTTTTTTTTGTTATGTACAATAAAGTGTTTACTTACATACATACGTATATACATAACTTTGTCTATTAAGCCATATAAAGCAAATGAGCATACGGGACGTTGTCCATAAAAGTCAGTAATTCCAGGGGTACAATCAAGTATGATTGTACCTATGTATGTAAACTCTTTTTTGTACAAAACACAGATATTCAAAATACAACATTCACAGAAGAGGGACGTACAAAGGCGAAATTTTCCCTTTAAGGGATCTCTTCCAGTTAACTTTTGGAACCTTATCAAATTGCTGTCATTCGTTACAGAATTTTAAAGAACATTTTGCAACGTAACGGAAACTTGACCAGGCCCGCTAACTCCTATACTTTGTACCAGCCACTTCAACTTTTGTCCGCGCGTCTCATGGCGCGTGCGAGTGACGTCATTGTGCTGAGGACGCTGCTGCGCCTCAAAGAAGCGCTAAAGCCGCTGTTTGCTTACGAAATGGGGATTAGCCACAAAGGATGTTAATGTTGCCCTGATAATGTTGACCCGCGTTGAGGAAGCGCTATTTCTGCTATGTTATCCCTTTCAAGAGCCGCAAAAGTTATGACAAACTTTAAATTGGTTATAAAATTGTCTACATAATAGTAAGCGGTTATTGTTACCTTATATAAACGCCAGAATTGACCAAAAAACGCAATTACGTGGCCAATATTTAAGGTATTACATAAAAAAAAAATGAAGGTAGGATAAGTCCTCGCAAGCATATTGCACTCTTATAGACCGTGAAGATGGTAGTATCTTTGATATTGAACAGCCAATATAACTATTAAAGAAATATAAATCCACGAATTTATGGCGACCCTTCTTTCAAAGCCTTTAACTAAAATCTCCTTAACTCTTAAACTTAAATTCTAGCTAAAAACCACCCCAGATAAACTGGCTTTCTATCTAAATCGGTCAATCCGTTTGGCAGTAACTACTTATAGGACCCAAACAAATATACATACACAGATACGCATACGTTCAGCTGATAACCCTACTTTTTTGCGTGTAGGGTGACAAAAAATTGTACCTATAGCTTGGCAAAAGACTTCGACGTGGTGACAGGTAGAGCTACAATACGAGCATAAAGCAGAAGTAATCAAATGGATCATGTGACCAATTTCACTTTTAATTGGTGGTAATACCTTGCGCAGGGTCTGCCAGAATCACTAGGTACCACCACCTTATCCTCAAACCTACCACCAAGCAGCGTGTTCACTTTGTTGTAATTCCGGTGTAAGTAGGGATAAGACAACCGGTAAAATTAACATCATAGACAGAGCTATTCTACCTTTGGTACTCAGGGTAGGAGATGCATTCGCAGCCTTGTAATTATATTGAGAATGCAAATGTGTATGAGTCTCGGATCCCACTTACCATTAGGTGGTCTGTGTGCTCGTTTGCCTTCTCCATGACATAAAAGACTGCCAGCCCTGGTGGAATGATATTGACGTCCTCTCATTACGACATGGCTCTCCGGCGGTACATGACTTAAGTTGTCCACAGAGAACAGACTGAGGCGGCGCGGAGGCGGGCGTATTACCGTTACAATACTCATAACGTAACCCATTCTCCAAAAGGCCTTCTCACAGAATGCAATGTATACGGTAATATGTCCGCCTCTACATCGCTTCTGTCTTCAGTGTGTGGACAGCTTTATAGTACACGAATTCCCGACTAGTTGACCACGTTAAGTGCGTTTTAAAAATATAGATCTTTTATAGTGTTTATTTTATTAGGTACCCGTGTGGTTGCCAGGTTAAAATAGTGCCAATCCAAGTTCTCCCGTGGATGTCGTAAGAGGCG
Source organism: Acleris holmiana (assembly GCA_949316455.1). Classification (NCBI taxonomy): domain Eukaryota; kingdom Metazoa; phylum Arthropoda; class Insecta; order Lepidoptera; family Tortricidae; genus Acleris; species Acleris holmiana. The sequence continues at coordinate 24,578,259 of OX438764.1, read as the reverse complement.
ACTAAGGGATTTAGGGCTTGTAGTACTGTTAGGCGATGGGCTTGCAACCTGTCACTAATACACTGGTAAACATCTTAGCCTATTTGTGCAAAGTGTGGTTACAGAAGTACCAATAACTATTTTTGTGTAGTTGGTATTTCTGTAGCACTGCCTACCCCATTCTGGGAATGAAGGCGTGATTTTATGTATGTATGTATTTAATTAGGTAGTTGATAAGAGTGGTTGTATCATCAGCAATGCAGTTTACCGACTTTTTGTGAATCTTGTCACCTTAAAATAAGGAACATTAGTAGTCACTTAACAGTGATGCTGTTTGTACCTAGTTACTATAGTTTGAGCGCTTCACTCGCCAAAAAAGTGGATAACAGTTTCGCGAGCATGTAATTGTATAATAATGCATGTACATTAACGCAACCGTAAAACGATTTTTAATGACAAGAGCGTTTTTGTATATTGATTATACTATAAATAATTACGTCGTCTGCATTTACAAGATTTCCTTCCTAAACTTGAAGCATCACATTGTTATTAACAAGCATACCATAGTTGTGACACAAGGCACCAAGGCACCGGTGAAATTACTAGAATAGAGGCATTCCATCTTCGTTCTCAGGGTTGGCAACGCATTTGAGGTTTTAGAATTATAGTCTTGACAATTCAAATGTCTATGGGTCTCAGATTCCACTTAACATCAGGTGGCCTGGGTGCTCGTGTGCCTTCTCCTTAACATAAAAAAGGCAGTTAGAAGCATGCGTGGATCAGGACCTTCCATGTTTGCCTTTCGACTCGGAAGTTCGTGTCTGATCACGATGCGTGTCCAAATAGAGTTGGGGCGGCGAGGGTGATGACACGGCAGACTCATGCTATACCTGACAGCCCACTCCAACTTGTCAACTTAAGGGAAGTAATTAGTACATACTTGGAGCTTGCACGCAATCGCCGTTGTTTGTTTAGCAATCCATCAGTAATTCTTCGGTTTGAAACTGATTTATTCATCCCCAGATGCATACTTTTTAGCTCTATATATCCATCAGGTATAAGAAGTGTGTTAACTTTAATGAACTTTTTTTTCTGAAATTGGATAAGTTAGGCCTTAGGCATACGGGGAGTTGAATTTTAGTTAAAATGAAATCACGCGGTGATCTAGTCGGCGAGTGGGACACTCAGTTCGTATGTGATATCATAGTCGTGAGAATTCCAATCATCAGTGTTAACCACGAACTTCTAGTGCTCAGTAAAAATTAATCAGCAAAACGATATTAAAAAACCGAGCAAGAGCTAGTAGGACTCGCACACGAAAGGTTTCGTACCAATATTGTTTTTTTTTATGTTACTTTGTGGCCGTAGAATTACACTCTGTTAAAATTACAACTATCTCTCTTTTATGAGCTACAGCCCGCTGACGGACAGACGGACAGCGCAGGCTTAGTAATAGGTTTCCAGGGTATATGATAAAATCACGGGGATATGATGTAATTGGCGATACATAGAATTCCGTGTTTGACCGTTAAACTGACGGAAATGGCGCCAAGGCAGTTCTCACGCGATGTCTGACTACGCTCTCCAACTTTTCAACTTGAGGTGAGTCATTAGAATACATGTCATAGTTTAATCACAATCACCTTAGTTCTCAGCAGCTAGTTTATATTTGACTAGCTGTTGCCCGCGACTCCGTCCGCGTACAAAAATAAAATATAGCTTCTGACACTTGCAAATAACGAGGCTTTGTATTGGGAAAAGAATTTTCAAAATCGGTTCAGTACATTCAGAGATTACCCCCTACAACCTCACAAACTCACAAACCTCTTTGTAATAATATTATAGAAGTATTGTTTTTTTTTGTGGTTTATCCTGCCGTGGAGTCATCAAAATGATCCCAGCAAAAGACCGACATGCTGAACTGAGGCCATCTTGCATCATCTAGTGTCATAAGACAAATAAAAAGGAAACCAAGTAACTGTCTAACTTAGTATTAGACAGATTATTGATTTATTTTTGTTAACTAGCCCTTTTCAGTACTTTTACAAAATATAATTATTATCTGTTTAGTTACGCAATGATTTTCATTTATAATGTAAAAAACATTTAAAAAAAACTTAACGAACTAAAGCATGTAACTGCAATTAAATCCATGTATGACTGTGTTTGACTGATGTAATAATTGTCTTTTTTATGGCGTATGTCACCGTGTCCAAATGACGTTGTGGGGTGTGGGCGGTAATGGCAGCAGAGAGCTCACGCGATGTCTGACGTCACACTTTAACCTGTCAACCCGAGCGAGGTAATTAGTATCGTTAAATACATATCTTTCACCTTGCATTTTGCTTACATTTGCAATTAATTAAAATGTGCAAGTGGCAGAAGATTCTCAGAAGATTAGAAATCTTCTCAAGAAATTACCGAGGAAATTCTCAGGATTTTTTTGAGAGCATTGAAACTTTTCTTTTTCCATAAATAAATTGCAGAAATGACCAAGAATTTCTTAAGACACTTTCACAATTTGAGAAATTTCTTGTCTACATTACGCCAGGGCTGAGATTCTACACGGTATAAACGGCCTTTGACGTGTTTCCGTTTTGTCAATGTTTTGATAATTCTTATGTACTTGAAAGTAATGGCGCCCGAGTCAAAAACGATTCTAAAACACGTCAAACGCAATATCGTTATAACGCAGTAGAATACAGGCCCAGATATTTGCAATAACTATTCGAAACCATTTCGAATGATTCTCGAAATTCTCTTCATAATACGCTTTAATTCATTATTACCTAAACGACAAAACATTCATGCAATGTTTTATAAATATAAACGGTATTTCAATTTATAATTATTGAAAACCAGAATTGAAGTATCATAATTTAAATTAGGTATAATATTAGGCGCAATTAACCTAAATAGCCATTTTCACTAAGCTTCATTATTCAATTTCATTACAAACGGCAAACCTTTGATTTGTTTTATATTAGCAAATTTCACGTCGGTTGCTTTTTATTTGGCCCTCAGTACATCGCGAATTAATTTGACTGTCCCCCGATATTAATATTAATGGTCATATTTCCCATAGACTCCGTCGTCGTGTCTAAATGAAGTTACGGGCCGGTAATAACAACACGACCGGCTCACGCGATGGGACGTCATATTTAAACTTGTCATCTGGAAGTGTTACTTCCTATTAGGAGTAGGGTATTATTGGGGATTCTGGATCATTTGTCCTCGCTGCGCTCGGATGATCCAGAATCCCCAATAATGATCCAGGATCCCCAATAGTTTCCATCGATCAGGGATCTAGTCGGATGATCCAGGATCCCCAATAGTTTCCATCGATCAGGGATCTAGTCGGATGATCCAGGATCCTCAATAGTTTCCATCGATCAGTGATTCAGAATTCCATAAACTCAGCAGGTAAACGAATGACCTGACAATCCTTCAATGGTAAATTTGCATATTCTCGCCTCATAAATTTCTATAACAAAATATTTTGTAAAGAGAAGCAAAACCGGAGTGCCGTATAATTCAATTTTATATTACTTATATTTTTGTTTACGGCACTCCGGTTTATTTTTCATAAATTTATTTCTTTGTTTATTCATCTTTGTTTATTCATCTTTGTTCCTGTTAACACTTTCCACACAACCATTGCTGTACTAATGTTATAGGATAGTCCCGCTAACAGTTTTCTGGAGTGGCCAATTCCATACTAATTGTTTAAGGACAAGGCGGTCTTTCGATACGTTCCAAAGGGGCGCCTCCTCTGTACTGATATTTACTCAACCAAGATAATACTAGAACGCTGATCTATATATGCGACCGATCGTAAAAACTTTGATAGCGTGATTCAGGTCTTTTTCAATTATTACTGTCAAATCAAAATAAAAACTGCAAACTTTTTTTGATTTCAAGCTATCTTCAGTTGTTATTAAAAACCACATTATTAAAAGTGTTGATTAAAGTGAAATACATTAATTATTCCAATATTTGTGTATTATTCAAGTAATGAGAGATTGTTACGACATCTATTTAAAAAGGTAGGTACTTAACATCTGCTAGTCTGACGATAAAGTGACTCACGCGCTACTGTTACTAAGAACTCTCAATGTTATTGTTAGCGTAAGATGGCGCTATTTGACAATGCTATTTGAATGGAATAATACAGTGAAATGAATCTGCGGTCTTTAATAAAGTAAAAATTTTGTAGGTGAACTGAAACTTTAATAAATAAATCGACTGAAACTATTAAGTTTATCTCAACACTGTAATCGTTCGCGATGTACATCAAAGTTCGAACATTGTTACGACATCTATTTAGGTAAATCAAGTGTCAACTTTATTGCTGATTGACAAGAAACTCCGCGCTGTGTTTACTAAAAACTTCGTTAATCAATGTTAAGATGGCGCGATTAATACAAATAATCGATATGAAACTAGCACGATGTTTTTACTGTTTACTAAGAACTTCGTTAATCAATGTTAAGATTGTGTGCATGAATGCAATAAAGTAAAATAATTTCGAACCTTGAGAGCCATTACATAGCATGCTGTATGACATGTAAATAATAGGAAGCGTAAGTAATTTATGTTCATGCTTCACATGATTCGAACAAATATATGTGTTTTTCTTTCTTCTTTATAGCTAAAGCCGATTCACAAATTCTGAGAGTTAAACAAGTTATTTAAACAATAAGTATAGTAAGTCGTTGCTGTCTTCAAGCCAACCAGTGCCTGTTTTATATTTCCTTATTTTTTTTTTATTTTTTTTTAATAATAAATATCAGGGGGACAATCTCATACAAATTGACCTAGTCCCAAACTAAGATCTAGGCTTGTACTATGGATACTAGACAACGATATAAATACTTATATAGAGAAATAAATACTTAAATACATAGAAAACATCCAAGACTCAGGAACAAATACTCGTGCTCATCACACAAATATCTGCCCATACCGGGAATCGAACCCGGGACCGCTAGCTTCGTAGGCAGGGTCCCTACCAACTCGGCTAACGCATCATATCGTCTTTATAGTTAGGCTACATTCGGTACATAGAAACGCATTAAAGTACATGCAGCTACCAAATACGAATAAGGTTTCAGGTTAACGCAACAAGCTGGCGCCGCGCCTTATAGGTGTAAAGGATTGGGAGTGATTCACAATAATTATATTTTATTTTCTAATAGACGAACGTCTGTAATGCAGAATTAAGGTTTGATTTTGTTTGGACAATCTCATTTGAAATAAAATTATATTACTAATAATTTTAATTGGTAACATCTAAATGCAGCCTTAGTTTATAGGGTTATAAATGGAGCTTCCATTTATTTGAGCATTCAATTGGTAGTGGCAGTGCAGTGAGTGAGACAAGTAATTAAAAAGAAGCAGCAAGTATGTACGTAATATTTTTTATTTTTTATTATTTATGTTGATTGTGTTTGGTTAGTGATGCTTATTCAAATACTTTTAATAAAAATAGGTCGGCAGTGTTCAATCCGTTCGATTCCGATGAGGAGATTAGCTGTGCCCAGCAACAGACTGCATCTACCGCTTCTACGAGTGCAGCGAAAGTTAAGACGGTAAAGGCGAAGCAGAGAAGAACTAAGAAGGCGGCGGAACTGCACGGCTGTGATTCAGACCTGGACAGCGTCGTGAATGCATCAGCTGCTCAACCGAAAAAGAGACGAGTCGCTGTGTTTCTTGATTCCGAGGTAAGATGCGCGATTGTTTATCAAAACATACTTCGAGGATACGATAGCTTAGCGGTCTCAGGTTCAAATCCGGTAAGGGCAGATATTTGTGCGATGAGCGCAAGTATTTGTTCTCAACTATTGGCTAGGTCAATTTGTGTAAGATTGATTTATTATTATGATGATTTCATTAAAACTGTTTTTACCCAACTTTAAACCGACTTCAGTTGGACTGACCTCGGTCATGATAACAGTTTGTCGCTGGATTTTTTTAATAATTTAAGTGATTTTCTTAATTGTATTTATAAAGGTGAATAATATAAGGTTGCTAAATAATTTCAGGGTGACGAAGAGGAACCGATCAGGGCCGCTCCGCTACGTAATTTTTTGACAAGAAGGACGGGCTCCGGGTACACGCTGCAACGAGATCCCAGCCGGCGCGGGGAGTACTACGTCGAACTCCGAGTCTTCACCACGCGGGAGCTTGAGCCGGTAGCGACGGAAGCAACCAGGTGGAAACATGCCTTTTTCACATATAAAGGGGCTGTAAATAATAATAGCCCAGTTTTCAAAGCGGTCAGACAAGTTGCTCAGGCTGCTAAAGAAGAGTATAAAGGCGTGCAGCCTGTGTTGTACCCGTCAAATACTTTTTAACTAATTTTAGTTATGTGTTTATTGTAATCTGCTACTTTACAGTCGGTTTAAAGGCAAATTTAAAACTTTTGCGGTTTTCAACAAATGTAATTATTACAAAACAAAGCACGTCTTACATAGAACAAAAATAGTATAAGATGTTCTTTTGCGATGTATGTAATGTTTCCGTTCCAAAATTAGCAGCACATAAAAAGACTAATATCCACAAGTCTAATAGTTTGTTAAGAACGCGGCTTGAAAACGTTTATATAATAGCTAATGCTTTTCGGAGTAGAATTGTTAGTTATAAAGTCAATCCCTCAAATACGAATATTACCCCAGATTCATTTTTATGTGAAAACTCTGATATAGCACAACAACTTATTAAAGATTCATTACAAAAGCATGTCTCACTCAAAGTTAATTTGGAACTTTTCGTAAAGTATTGTTTGCCAAAAAATAGTGAAAGTTCCATTAAGTCATTTAACACTAAATACGATATAGTTTTGCAGAGTACAGACGTTTTATCATTATATAAATCACTTGCTGATGTACTAATTACTAAATGTGTGGAATTTGAGCTCTCGGAATCAGGATGGACAATCGAATCAGTTAGTCACTTAGAGATAAACATAGTAAAATACAATCCTTTGAGAGCTGGATCGTTTATACCATTACCAAAACATATTGCTAATACAAAAGCTTGTTTGAATATAAATAATGAGGATAATCACTGTTTTATATGGTCTATAATGGCTCACTTGTATCCTAGCAAGGTTAACTCAAACAGAGTCTCATCTTATCCCAAATACCAAAATGTTTTAAACACTTCCGGCATGGCATTTCCACCAAGCATCTCTGATATAAGGTGGTTCGAAGCCAACAATACTGATATTAGTTTTAACATCTATGGTTTAACAAAAAATGGTAGTGTTATGGGCCCTTTATATAAAACCGCTAATCGTAAATTACAGCACATCAACTTGTTATTAATAACTAAAAATAGTAAGGCACACTTTTGCCTAATAAAAAACTTTGAGAAACTTGTTCGCAAACAAATAACTAAACATAAATCTAAGATACATTTGTGTGAAGATTGTTTTTTATATTTTTCAACAGAGGAAAAATTAATTCAGCATAGTTGTGCAGGGGTACAAACTGTTTTACCAGAGGCAAATACACAACTTTTTTTTTCTAATTTTGAAAGAACTCAGGAGGTGCCTATTGTGATCTATGGTGACTTCGAAAGCTTATTACGAGAGTATTCAGATAAAAGTAAATCTATGTACGTGGAAAATATTCAATTGCATGAGGCATCTTGCTTTGCATATTACATTTGTTGTAGAAGCGAGCCTTATTTAAACGACTATGTTTCTTATCGCGGTCCCAACTGTTCGAAAAAGTTTGTGGAGTCTATATGTAATGATGTGCAGCGATTGTACTCAATATTATCTGTCAGCAAACCTATGATTCCGCTTACGCTAGAGGAACAGCTATCATTTGAAACTAGCACTGCTTGTCATATTTGTAAAGACAAGTTTTCATCTAGTGATAACATTGTAAAGGATCATGATCACTTCACAGGTCGATATAGAGGGCCCGCTCACAATAGTTGTAATTTAAATTCAAAACCTTGCCCATTTATACCAATAATTTTTCATAACCTTTCCGGATATGACTGCCATTTGTTTATTAATGAACTCACAAACGTATGCGGTCGAATAAACCTTATCCCAAAAAATAAAGAAAAGTATATTTCGTTTACGAAGTTCATTCCAATAGACCAGCAAAATGTAGCTCAATTAAAATTTATTGATTCTTTCAACTTTTTGAGTTCAAGTTTAGACAATTTAGTAAATACAATGAAAAAAGATGATTTCCAACATTTAAAATCATTTTTTGGAGATGGGGCCAAGTTTGATATAGTGCGAAGAAAGGGTGTCTATTGTTACGATTATATAAACTCTTGGCAACGTTATGAAGAAACCCAGTTGCCTCAGGCTTCCAATTTTTTTAGTAAACTCTCATCAGAATCTGTATCTTCTGAGGATTATAATCATGCCTTACATGTTTGGGAAACTTTTGCTATTAAAAACTTAGGAGAATATACAGATTTATACTTGAAATGTGATGTGCTTCTTCTATGTGACGTTTTTGAAAAATTTCGAAGCATGAGCCTTAAATACTACAATCTTGATCCCTGTTATTACGTATCGTCACCATCATTAAGTTGGGATGCTATGTTATTATACACAAAAGTAAAATTGGATCTACTCTCCGATATAGATATGTATCAAATGCTGGAAAACGGAATAAGAGGAGGTCTTGCTCAATGTTCACATAGATACGCAAAGGCGAATAATAAATATCTTCCAGATTTTAACATTAACGAGCCGAATAGCTTTTTAGCCTATTTAGACTGTGTAAATTTATATGGATATGCCATGATGCAGCATCTGCCAACAGGAAATTTCAGGTATCTTAACGATGATGAATTAGCAAACTTTAACGTTGAAAAACAGTCACGCGATTCTGATACCGGTTTTATACTTGAAGTCGACCTTCACTATCCTGTTGAACTTCATGAGTCTCATTCAGATATGCCATTTGCAGCTGAAAAATTTGCTCCTAGAGGAAGCAAAAATAAAAAATTAATTGCTAGCCTCTACGACAAACATAGATACATTATTCACTACATGCATTTAAAAGAATGTTTGAAAAATGGTCTTGTTTTGTTAAAAACATATAAAGTTTTAGCTTTCGATCAAAGTAACTTTTTAGAACCATACATATCTTTAAATACCACCTTGAGACAAAATGCTAGCTCAGATTATGAAAGGGATTTTTTCAAAAAGCAAAACAATTCAATATTTGGCAAAACGATTGAAAATAAAAGAAAACAGGTTGATGTAAAACTTGTTAATATCTGGAAAGATCATTCAAATAACACAAATAAATTTTGCGGCGCGGAAAAATACATAAGTGCTCCCAACTTCAAAAACTTGGCAGTTATATCTGATTCATTAGTAGCAATTCAGTTGCAACAGACAAAAATCGTTTTAGATCGACCCATATACGTGGGTTTCTCTATTCTAGAAATAGCCAAAAGTCATTTGTATCGCTTTCATTATGATGTGATGAAACGTGTTTATAAAAATAAAATTCATCTTTGTTATACGGACACTGATAGTCTTTTGTATTTAATTCATACAGAAGATTTCTATGAAGATATCAAAACACACATAAAGTATTTTGATACTAGCAATTTTGATGCTAGCAACATATTTAATATGCCCTTAGTGAACTGTAAAATTCCAGGATATTTTAAAGACGAAATGGGGGGTGAGATCGTGAAGGAATTTGTAGGTTTGAGAGCAAAACTATATTGCATAGATACCCAAATTTCAACAATCAGGAAAGCAAAGGGAATAAAAAAGTGTGTTACAAAAAAACTTAATATTAATAAATACAAAAATGCTTTATTTCAAAATGAATGTTTTAGAGATAATATGTGTGTAATAAAATCAAAAAATCATAAAATTTTCACGCAAAAAATCAATAAGCTAGTTCTTACAAGGGATGATGATAAAAGGTGTGTATTAGAAGATAATGTTTCGACTTTGCCTTGGGGACATTACAAATTAGCATTTTAATGTGGCAGCACTGTAAAGTAATAGAAATTTAATGCAAACGTGTGAATTGTAACATTTTTATTATTTTTATAAAAACAATAAATGATGAATGTATGCCTATTGTTTTTCTTTCATTTACCTCCGCCAGCTAATTAATCACGTGCTTAGTAATAAACCCGCCTAACTCAAAACTATTAATCTTTCCATATTTCAAGACGCACTCTTGATTAAAAATAAGTTGGCTTTTTTATTTTGAGTTACGCTGGTTTTACACCTATTGCAATCGTATTATCATGACTCGATCGCTTCTACTGTCAAGTCAATAAGAGCTATCACAACGTTGATAATACGTTAGCAACAGGGAAACAATCAGACAATATAGAGTGAGGAGCCATTAATAAAAATTATTAAATGGGACAACCTCACACAAATTTACCCCAGTTCCAACTAAGCTCTAGGCTTGTGTTAGGGTACTAGACAACGATAAACATGCTTATATAAAGAAATAAATACTTAAATGCATAGAAAACACCCCAGACTCAGAAACAAATACTCATGCATGCATTACACAGATATTTGCTCTGAGCGGGAATCGAACCCGGGACCGCTAGCTTCGTAGGCAGGGTCTCTACCAACTAAGCCAGCCACGTCACCAATAGAGTGGCTGAAATATTGATTAACTTTAAGAATTTAATTAAACAAAGTTGCTATTCTTTTATTTCGTTATAATTGAGATTCAGACAAGGAATTTGATACTGTTGCAGAGAAACAAGTCATAACATGTTAAAACGAGTTGTCCCTGCTTGTTTAACTTTGGCTCAGCGCGTAGGAATGTGGCTACGTAAAGAGTTGCTGACGCGGCGTGCGCGCAATTCGACTTTATCTTCTTAGTATGACCCAAGTTAAATAATAAAAATTTAATGTCGGTTTGTAGTTCCGCTACAATACTGTTGCAGAGGAAACAAATCATGACATGTTATAACGTGTTATCTCTGTTTATTTAACTTTGGTTGCACGTAAAATAAGTTCCACATTCTATAAGAACATCATTTATTAAAATAAGGTTGATAATAATATTAAACTTAATAAGGTGAAAGTACAACAATAATAATTAAATAGCAGGCAGACTTCTTATAAACCATTGTCTTTACTAATTTACACTTAATGAGACAAAAAATAACATATTTATAACGCCAAATTATTTATAAATAAACATAAATTAAAGAAATTTATGATAAAATTAAAACAACGCTACATTAATTACATTACGGAAGAAAAATAATAATAATTACTATTTTTCTTCCTTAATTCAAACTTCGTTGACAATAACTTATATTAATTGGCTCTACAAAGTAAGTAAATAACAATATAATTGGCATAAATTGATTTTATAATTCAGAACTATAATATACAATAAACATGGAGATATAATAGAAATAAGTCACAATTATACATAAATAACTCACACCGAAATTAATCACTTTCAAGTTTTTTCATAATTTTTTTTAACACATTTTCTGTGCTGTCCAACACTTCATCATACGGATCACACACGAGATATTGCGCACTAACTGAACGATCACTGTAACACTCGTCCATTGTCTCAATGTTTATTTTAATTAAATATCGTCCATTGCGAATGTTATTTTTAATTACAAATGATGATCCTTTTCTACTACGATCCTTTTTATTAATACCCGATTTGGTATTTAATGCTTTCAACTCCCTTTTGTCCCGCGGAGCGTCAGGCTCTCGCGTTACGGTTGCGTTACACATGTTTTCTCTACGGGCTAAAAGCTCTTGCCGCTTTTTTTCCACTTTTTCCATGTAACCGTCAACGTCTTGAGCATAATAAAAAGGATGATCCTCCGGCACATCGTGGAAAACGGGGCTGACATCATATATGCTGCCAAAATCAAGTCGATCATTCTGCGTGCTGTCTTCCATAATTATCTGAAATATAAAAGTGTCATAAGTTTTTATTTAATAAAAATGGCAATAAATCCAACATAACTGGATGAAGCAATAAAAAATAGATTTACTTACCTATATATTTTAAATACGCTGGACCCACGTTAGAAGCGAGACAAATGTCGACTGCGACTGACGCTCGAGTAGCAGCAATTTAGATCTCGGTGTATAATATTCTTCGCCTAATATAAGACAGGAATGTGTAATTAGAGAAATGATAAAGACTTACAAAGATAATTCATTGATTTAGGATGATTATATTATTACAAGTATTTATTTGATATTATATTAAATTACTGAACAGAAGGCGAAATGAAATTTATTAAACAGCCTGTGTCAATAGAAATCAGCAAAATAAGTGATGGATCACATTGCACTAATTATAATAACAGACATAGTATGCTTCTTCCCAACTCTATACGATGTATTATATGTGGACCATCAAATTGTGGAAAAACAAATATAATTTTAACTTTATTGCTTCATGAAAATGGGTTAAAATTTCGAAATGTCTACATTTACTCTAAAACAACTTTTCAACCTAAATATAGATTTTTAGAGGAAGTTCTTAAAAGAATACCCGAAATTAAACTGTTTATGATCCACGATGAAAAAGAGGTAATCTCTCCTCATGAGGCGATGCCCAATTCAATATTTATCTTTGATGACGTAGCTTGCGAAAACCAGACTAATATTCGTAATTACTTTTGTATGGGCAGACATAAAGGAATAGACTGTTTTTATTTAACGCAGACTTACTCTAAAGTGCCAAAGCAATTAATACGAGACAATGTTAATTTTTTGATAATTTTTAAACAAGACGATATCAATTTAAAACATATTTATCGTGAGCACGTAAATTCTGACATTAGTTGGGAAAAATTCAAATCGCTTGCCGCAAATATATGGAAAGATTCACATGCGTGTCTTATAATTAACAAAGATTGTAAATTAAATAATGGTCGATATAGAAAGTCATTCGATGTTTTTGTAAAATTTGAATAAATATAAATGATGACTAAAATAAAATCACTTTACTTATAACATTAAGAAACATCGGGGGTCTTTTTAGACCGCGTTATTGATTTGCCATGGAGACAGACATAAAAACACAATTAATTAAATCTGTAAAGAATATTAAAAATAAGTTAAAGAAGATGCAGCAAGAGGAGGATGATTTAGAATTAAAAAATAAGAAGATTTTGAAACCATTAACCGATCCGCTAGAAACCATGATGTTTCTTCATAATTCTCCTAAGCAAATAACATCTTATAATGAAAATAAGCATAATAACAAAAATATATTATCAAATGATGTAAACGCGGATTGTATCAAAAAGGATAAAATAAATATTCCCAACATACTTGAAATAAAAACTCCTACGAAAATGGAAAATAATGTGGCAAAAGTAAAAAGCTTTGAGGATGTCGATTCTTATTTGCAAGTCCCAAATAAACCTTTTAATGTTGCCTTTGGAGTAAGACATGACGGTGAAACACTTATGATAGGAAATTCACCTGCAACGCTTAAATCTTATGGGGAGAATTCTCCTAATAAAATATCTACGATTAATGTAAATGATAAAAGTTATGAACTAACGCCAGGTTTAAAAGAGCTTTTATTTCAAAGTAAACCGAATTGCGACAAAATAAATGAAAAGGATAAAATAACCTATAAAGATATTTTGGTGCACACTAATGTCCATAAGAGAGGTTTTAGTCCTCAAGGTCAGATACAAGGTAATTCAGGAATGAAATACTGTCAAATTATTAAACCCCTATTTCAAGAATCCAGCACGGCAAAGCAAGGTGGTAATCTGCCTTCCTTAAAAAAATATAATTCAAATACGGATTTTGTATATTGGGATGATCCTAATGAGTTGATTGAACGTTTAAAAATTTTAATTGCTTCTAAAGATGCTGGCAACACTAACCATGATAACGAAATAATTTCGATTATAGAAGAACTAAAAGAAGCAGACATCATTAAGGAATAAAAAGACTTCAGAACCAACTGTTGATTCAGTCTCATTGTGTTGGTTGAACATGAATGTAGATAAGTTTGGACACCATGTGTTAAAAAAGCATAAAATGAATAATTTTAATGAACCTCCCTTGGCTTTCATAAATGTTACCGATTGTTTTGATGCAAAAAATAAGATAATTAAACATATTGGAAAGCCTGTCGATCCAGAGGACTGCGCCACAAAACAGTATGTTGACAATACTGCAGATAAATTGTTTAATAAAATAAAATTAATTAATCAAACATTAGCTCAGCTAGAGACAGAAGTAAATAGCCTGCAACAAAGTATTGAAACAGTTTCATTTAAGAACAAATACAAGAAATGAGTAAAGCAATCGTAGTAAACGAAATACATAAACAAGCGCGGAAAAACTTTCCTCGAAGACATGTAGTGATGAAAGATATAGATGATTTATGGCAAGCTGATCTTATTGATATGCAATCTGTTTCAAACAATAATTTACAGTTTAAATATATTTTAGCCATTATTGATACTTTTTCTAAGTATGCATGGGTATATCCATTAAAAAAAAAGAGTAAGGAATATATAACTCAAGCTTTTTGTGATTTGTTCCAAAAAAATCGAATACCCAAAAACTTGCAAACTGATTTAGGAACTGAATTCTATAATAAAAAAATAAAATCATTACTTGAGTTACATAAAATAAACCATTACTCTACATACTCTACTAAAAAAGCATCTATAGTGGAAAGATTCATAAGGACTTTTAAGAATAAATTGTACAAGCAATTTAGTTTAAAAGGAAACTATAAATGGATAGGAAACACACTTTCGGAAGCAATTAATGAATATAATAATACGATACATAGAACAATAGCTCTTAAACCAATTGAAGTCAGTGAAAATAATAAGGATGCTGTATTACAGAAATATAAAAAGCTTTTATTAAAGAGGAGTTCAACAAAGGAAAAAAATAAATTTGCAGTCGGAGATTCCGTTCGTATAAGCAAATATAAAGGAACATTTGAAAAAGGATATACTCCCAATTGGTCAACTGAAATATTTACTATTACGAAAGTACAAAACACAAACCCAATAACGTTTATCATAGAAGATGCTAGACATCGACCCATCTTAGGATCATTTTATGCTCACGAATTGCAAAAACCTAAATATAAGAACATTTATCTTGTAGAAAAAGTATTGAAGAAAAATGGTCGAAAATTATATGTAAAATGGTTAGGTCTACCTTCGCAAGAAAATAGTTGGATTGATAAAACAGAAATCTTATAAGCAGCAAACATCATAGTTTAAGCGCATTTTAATTGCGCACTTGAAACTGGACAGAGTATTTCATCGAAACAAAAAATAACTTATTTATTAATAATTTATTTACAATTCAACAAAAATGGTAGGGTCAAAACCTAAATCGAATGGAAAAAACAAGAAAAAAATTGTGTTCACTCCTTCACAGAAAGCCAAGTCTGGCGCTGGTTTTAAAAACACTTTCAAAAATATTGTTTCTCTTACAAAAAAACATATTAAAAAGTTAAAACCTACATGTAAAAAAGCGGCTATTGAGTTAGCAGTTGCTGTTGCACGAGAATTGACGAGGGATTCAGATACTTCAGTAAACATTCCCCGGGTGATACCTGTGCCAAAAGTTGGAGGAGTTTTGCCCCTAATACCCATTTTTGCCGGATTGTCTGCTGCAGGTGGTTTAGCAGGTGGCGCAGCTGGTATTGCTAGAGCGGTAGAAGCTATTAAGTCTGCTAAACAACGTTTTCAAGAACTCAAGAGGCACAATCAAAAAATGGAAGAATTAAATTTAGGAAGAGGGTTGCATCTCAAAGAGCACAAGAATGGATTAGGAATTTATTTTAAAAATAAAAAAAACTAATGCAGAGGCTACCTAAACGAGCGTTAACTAACATCGACATTCTCGAATATTGCAAAGAAATTCCCAATTTTCGAGGAGTTTTCATGCGAGATCAGTTGCCAAAACGTCCATTAAAAAAAGAATGCGGAATTATTAATCTTGATAGTTCCCGGAATTCTGGCACTCATTGGGTAGCCTATGCAAAATTAAATAATTATATCGAATATTTCGACAGTTATGGTAATTTAAAACCACCTGAAGAATTTTTAAAATATGTTGGCTTAAATATTTTTTACAATTACGTTAACAAGCAAAAAACTCATCCTTTCATTTGCGGCCACTTCTGTATAGACTTTTTAAACTCATTTTGGGATCTTCATAAATAGCTTACACTTTCAAAAAACATTTTAGTCAATAACAATGTCTATTACATTCACAATCACTGGAAATGAATCCATTCTTCGATCAGAATTAAATACTCATTTAATATTAGAAGACGATTACGAGTGCGGCTTACTGTATTTTTCAACATTTAATTCAATACCTAATATTACTGACAGCAACAATGTATTCGCTTACGGTAAACAGAAGGATATTAAAATTCCTTGCGGCGCATATGACCTGTCTGATTTATATGAATATTTAAAAAGTAATATGAACAATTGTCAGTTTAAAATCGTTCCTAACAACAATACTTCTAAATGTTCAATTTTTTGCAGCGAACCGATTAATTTTAAGGTAAAAAATAGTGTAGGTGCATTATTAGGGTTCTCAGAGATGTTGGATCCAAATAAATGGCATGAATCAGTCAACCCTGTATGCATTATTGCTGCGTCTGTGATACGGATCGAATGTGATCTTGTCCAAGGTTCCTATACGAACGGTTTGCCTACACATATAATTCATGAATTCGTGCTTAACAGTCCGCCCGGATATCAAGTAATTGAAGTACCTAAAAATATAATATATTTTCCTCTAAAGAAGAAACATATTTCGTCAATTACGGTGAAAATATTAGATATACAGGGAAATCTAATTAATTTTAATAACGAAAATATTAATATAAGTCTTCACTTGCGAAAGTCAAAATGATAATTTTTAACGATGATATCTGTAACAAAATACAAAGACAAAGTCGTTCTAACTCCACTGTCAAGCGCAACGTCAGACGAACTAGACGCAAAAAGGTTGTAGCAATAACAAAAAGTAATAAAGAGTTTCTTCGCGCTCTTGGATTAAAAATATGAGCATCCTCCATATAACCGACGATCCGCAATTCGACAATTCAATTGAAAGTTATGAAATCCATACTTATAACCCATACAATAACAGTTTTAATAAAAATGATGAAATACGAATACCTATCCATCAGCAAGATATATACGTATTACCTTCAGCTAGCGCGTTATACATAGAAGGATATTTTTCTATAACAGCTAAAGACGTGAGTGGTGTAAAAAAAGTGAAAAATGTTAAGTTGACAAATAACGCTATATCATTTCTTTTTCAAGATATTAGATATGAAATGAATGGGATTGAAATAGATCGAATTAGAAATGTTGGAATCACTACTACAATGAAATCTTTAGTCTCAATGAATGGTGGAGAAAGTAAAGCTGCTGCAATGTGGGGTTGGAACGTGGACGGATTTGATGATCACAGTGGAAGATTTAGTATTCTTTTACCACTTAATAAACTATTAGGTTTTGCGGAGGATTACAAGAAAATAGTTATTAATAGTAAACATGAACTAATACTAAATAGAAGTAGTACAAATCTTAATGGTGTTGTAACCGAAAAAGATGATTCAGTGGAAGTTAAGGTAAATAAAGTTCAATGGCGCATGCCGCATGTTAAAGTTTCAGATCATCAAAGGCTTGCATTGCTTAAACATTTAGAAAAAGATAAACCTATGCAAATAGCGTTTAGAAATTGGGATTTATATGAATATCCATTATTACCAAAAACAACCAAACATACATGGTCTATAAAAACCACTTCGCAACTAGAAAAGCCTCGGTATGTAATTTTTGGATTGCAAACTAATAGAAAAAATAACAAATTAAACGATAGCGCTGTATTTGATCATTGTAATCTTAAAAATGTGACTTTATTTTTAAATTCATACTATTATCCATACGATAGTCTTAACTTGAAATTTGATGAGTACAAATACAGTATATTATACGATATGTATGCGAGATTTCGTCAGTCGTATTATAACCTTCCTATAGATCCGCTGCTTGATCTTATACAATTTAAGGAAAAAGCTCCATTATATGTGATTGATTGTTCGAGGCAAAATGAGCATTTAAAAACTGGACCTGTTGACGTTCGTTTAGAAATCGAAACAGAAAAGGATTTGCCGGATAACACTAGTGCTTACTGTTTGATTATTAACGATCGTTTGGTGGAGTACAGACCTTTGAGTAATATTGTTAGAAAGTTGACATGATGTCGACAGCAATAGTTGATGTGCAGGGGTTTAAAACGGACAACAATTCATTCATTGTCAAAGAAGTTGCAATAGCTGTTAATGAACAATTACTACACCTACTTATTCTACCACCTTGCCCATTGCACAATCTCTCTCCAACCGAACGTAAACAAGTATCGTGGATACAGAGAAACAGAAAAATTAATTGGAATGATGGATTTATACCTTACGAAAAATATTTAATGTATATCCAAGAGTTTCTGATTGATAAGACGATTTTATGTAAGGGTCTGGAAAAAGTTACCTGGCTTAAAACTATTTTAGATCATAATGATGTTATTAACCTGGAAGATATGAACTGTCCTAAATTGTTAAGTTTGTACGAAGAATATAGATTGTCAAGTGATGTGTTTAACTGTATATATCATCCAACTGTATGCGCGCTAAGAAATGTAACTTGTTTAAGAAAATGGTGTTTAAATAAACATGTTTTATAAATTCTTTTTATTTATTATCTTATAAAGGTAATTAACCCTGAGTTCTCAAATCAAATAGTATTTACTTATTGAATTACGACAACGTCAATTACTAATGTCAATTTTAATAAAATTTAATCAAACCAAAAGTAAGGTTAAGAAGGATAATGGGGCTACATACGAGTATATCATGAAAATGGCTGAAAGAGAGCAAACATGGAGAATTTATTTTAAATCGTGCTATCAAAGTTTTTACGATCGCTCGCATATATAGATCAGCGTTCTAGTATCGAAAGACCACCTTGTCCTTAAACAATTAAGTAGTATGGAATTGGCCACTCCAGAAAACTGTTAGCGGGACTATCCTATAACATTAGTACAGCAATGGTTGTGTGGAAAGTGTTAACAAGAACAAAGATGAATAAACAAAGATGACTAAACAAAGAAATAAATTTATGAAAAATAAACCGGAGTGCCGTAAACAAAAATATAAATAATATAAAATTGAATTATACGGCACTCCGGTTTTGCTTCTCTTTACAAAATATTTTGTTATAGACATTTTTGTATCTACATTTCGACAGTATCAGTCGAATGAACGAGGCGAGGATATGCAAATTTACCATTGAAGGATTGACAGGTCATTCGTTAGGTCACTACCTGTTGAGTTTATGGAATTCTGAATCACTGATCGATGGAAACTATTGGGGATCCTGGATCATTATTGGGGATTCTGGATCATCCGAGCGCAGCGAGGACAAATGATCCAGAATCCCCAATAATACCCTACTATTAGGGTACTTTGTTTTTTAGTGGGGTAAGTTAATATTTAACCTTTCGAACGCTACAGTGACTGTCACGTTATCGTAAGTGTTTAAAAAGTACATGGAGTGTAGGAAAACTTACAGATGGGTTTCTGCTGCCCTAAAATCTGCGGTCTTGTTATAGATAAGCATTCAAAAGGTAATTTTTTTATTTAGCTAATTTTAAGTTAACTTACGTTTATGAGTACACTTAATATTAAAAAGCGTCTGTCAAAAATTTCATTTTTGCAAGCTTTTGTTGCCGACTATACTTTTAATTTCCAAGGTCATAAACTGCTTATCGCGACCAATGTAATGTATTTAAGTATGTATTTTTTATTTATACATACAAACTTTGCAAGTTAAGCTAAAAAACTTCTAATTAAGAAAATTCCGCTATTTAGAAATTTATTCCGGTTTCATGAAATGACTGGCGAACAGGAATATCATCTCGATCCTAAAAGTTCTTAAAGTAAGTAAACGTCTTCGCATTCTTGAGATTTCAATTATCTATGAGCCTCCGAGAGTCGTGGGTCCCCCCCCCCACAGACAAAACTACAAATACAAAAAAAAAACTGAAAAAAATAAAAAATAAAAAAACATATTATAACGAATTTTAAAGGAAAACTATCACGACTAAGTAGACATCATTGGTTCCTGAGATACGGGCAAAGTGATTATACGTACTAAAATCATCTAAGACGGCACCAATTGACTTTAAATACAAAATTAGTTATTACTTGTTGATTTTTATGTTTGTAGTACTTAACGGCCTCGGAACCCTTTACTGAGCATGGTCCGACATGCTCTTGCCCGGTATTTTTTCATTTTAGTAACACGCATGGCGCTAACCTTAATGGTTCCATATTACCGAAGAAAGTATTATTTTCCTGCCTAGTAAAAAGGCACATATGCTATATAACTGCTATTTCTTGTGCGACCTTCTTGACAGCCTTTTAGGGTTATTATCGCTTCGGCCATGAAATATCGGATATGGTTCCCTTTATTTTAGAAAGGCGGAACAAAAGAGGAAATATCTATATTACTGAAGCACATCTATCATTTTCCTTATACAGGGTAATTATTTTATCAGTGCACAAATTTTAATATATGAATTTGTATCATTAATATAACATATTACGACAGTAAAACGGGTTTTTTTTTTTGTTGCAAATTATCTCTTACCTTCTAGTGTGGACGCAGTGACACTAGAAATAATGACATGGGTTGTCAAGCTGTAGGTATGCGATACACTGTATTGATATTCGAAATTTGAAATTTCACGTACAGCTTATCACACAACAAGTCCCTCTCCTACTGATTTTTTTTTTTTTTTTTTTTTTTTTTTTATGTTAAGGAGGAGGCACACGAGCACTCAGGCCACCTGATGGTAAGTGAAATCTGAGACCCATAGACATTTGAATTCTCAAGATTATAATCCTAAGACCTCAAATGCGCTGCCAACCCTGAGGACTAAGATGGAATGCCTCTATGCTAGTAATTTCACCGGCTGACTTATCCCCACACCGGAACACAACAATGCGAACACTGTTGCTTGGCGGATGGTTAATGGATAAGATGGTGGTAGCGATCCGGACGGACCCTGCACAGGGTCCTACCACCACTAAAATTATGTCTTGGGCAAGCTTATAATCACAGTTAAGTATCTAATTTCGATTTAGGTAGGTAACATCCATATATACATACATAATGTCACGCCTTTATTCCCAGAATGGGGTAGGCAGAGCTACAGAATTACCAACAACTCTAAAAGAAACTAGTTTATAATTCTTTAACCACATTTTGCACAATCAGGCTAAGGTATTTACAAGTGTATTAAGCATACCCATCGCCTAATAGTACTACAAGCCCTTATTCCCTTAGTCGCCTCTTACGACATCCACGGGAAGACATGGAGTAGCGCATTCTAACCCGGCAACCACAGGAATAGGTATCATTCCGTCTAATTATATCAAGCTGGCAAAGTCAAATCACAAGTAAGTTATATTGTTCACATATTTATTTAAATACGTTTTGATTACGTTTGAATCATTGCTAAATATAGAAAAAAAACAGACAATAGATTTAATTATATTTTGCAATATATACGTTTGACAAGATAAAGTGCAAAACATTGTTTGTTTATTCAGAAATGGCAAGCTTAACAGAATCATACGCAATAAGCCAATAACTGTTCTTAAGGTGATAAGAGATAAATGAAGTTTTAAATTGGATTCCTCCAGAAAAAATATATATACTCGTATATTTTGAAATCGACATCGTATCATTCTTCAAAAGATTCAATAAAAAGATTCAGAAGTTATGAGTCAGAGTGAGCTGAACTGAATATACAATATTCGCTGATAGAATCGCATACCTCACCCGACTCAAACCTTATTGGTTTGAATTATAAAAATAGCAGCATTCTTAGTTTATTTATACGTGAAATCGAAGTTTTGATGCTAAATATAAAGCACAGTGGTCTTAGCCAAATTGGTTTAGGAAAATTGAATTTTTTAGCACAGAATTTTGTTTAATAATACGAAATCTCATGCTTCCAAACAGAGTGATGCTCACATCGAAAATTGGTCTATAATTTGACCTCTGTATACACTTAAGCATGTTTAAAGAGATGGCAATCAGTATACAGGCTATGATTGGTTATGTAATACGTATAATGGATTAAGTTGTGAGGCAAAAATTTGTGGTTTAAAAACATGAGTCAGAAATGTCCAGGGCAACATTCAATCTGCATGGCAACCCTAGCCCCCCGCGACCGCGCCACAAAAAAGGCATTAACTTTTCCTCTCCTCTCGAGAAAGCAATTTGGCTACAATTTTAATCGCCTGACAATAAAACAGCATTAATTGCTGCTAAGTTCGACCCCCTGGGATCTTCCCTCTTGCCGGGGTCGGGCACAAAATAAATAAGTTACAGTAGGGAAATAAGTTTTGTTATTTTTGGAACAAGTGTTGCTGCCATGGGACACATGGGAAATTTGTCAACTGCTGCTTACTCATCATCATCGTCTTCTTCCTTCTTTTAATAAACAGAATTATTTTAATTTGATTTAATTGTAATGTCTTTTATGGGTTTTCTTTTGTTTTTGTGCTTGCTGAGTAATCATAATTTTGAGCTTGCTTGCTTTTTAATGTTAACTCAATGGGATTCATACCTAAGTACCAATTTTCGTAAAACTTCGTTTATCCTAAGGAATGATATGATAAAAGTAGAGCAAACGAAAGCAACAGCGCCACATCAAACAATCCAGCATTTCATGACCAAATTCGGTTGATTTGGGATTCCTAAGTATATCACCCCGATCAAGTTTATAAATATATAGTGCTAGCTAAGTTGCATTCTATGAAATTACATAAATGGCCATAGGCAAACGCATAGCAGCTTTGTGTTAAAAAAGATGTCTATAATGTTTGCATAATGCAACTCAAAAAGGCCCACTTGGCTGCTAGCTATGTACATGTTTAGGGTCTCATGATGAGAGCATCATCATCCCATCATCTTTTTGAACGTGACTGAGACTCGAAGTTTCTTTTTCCAGATGAAAATCGCAACACTCGACTGTAAGGCACTTACACTGTGCTGACTTAAGACATCATCACTTTGTATTCCGCTGAGGCCACCAATTCTCGCGGTACAATAGTTATCTTGAATACAAAATTACTACCAACTTTAGCAAATTCCAAGAATTTCATGTCGTTAAATTTTGCTTAGTAATCAGCACGTTAAACGCCAATGACACGCGTGGCTTGGTACATAACTTGATTATATTCAGTTAGCGGCACCAAATGTGTTGAGCAAAATTGGCGCTTGAAATCATTACTTGGAATGTGTAATTCCTGGAAGCCTTTATCCATTATTGTCTTAAAGAGAAGAATGAGCTTTAACAATACTGTTTGCGCTCGCTTTCTTTGATGCTATGACTGTATAAGTATGTGTTTTTTCTTTCTTTCTTTTTCCTGGAAAATCAAAACAACGTGACGATAGAAAAATTATCTAATGTTTCCATAGTCATTTTCAATCTCAAGTAAAATGCCATGATTCCTCAATGCTAGCTAATTTACCCTATTATACCAAAACATACCAGTGCAAACTGTGCTTGGCAGCAGAATTAGCTAATTCTGCTATAATATAAGATGAATATAAGATGGTAGTAATCTAATCCCTACATGATGTCACATTAGGATTTTTCGGTTGGTTGTGAAAAGGAAGCTAATGACAAACACCATTGAAAACACTTCTGCAAAAAATACCGACAATTCTCAAAATAACTCGCTAGAAACTTGCAAGGGTAAACTACCGCTAGGCACTATTGGACACATAAATTACAGGAATTTCTTGTAGTTATAATAAAAAATACCATCAATGTAATACAAATTGACCTGGTCCCAAACTAAGCTCTAGGCCAACGATAAACTTACTTACATAGAGAATACATAGAATATATACTTAAATACATAGAAAACATCCGAGTCTTAGGAATAAATACTCGTGTTCATACCGGGATTTCAACCCGGGACCGCTAGCAACTAGGCCAACGTTTCGTCAATGTATTTGTGGTTTGGTAGATTTGGTGTCATAAGGTCCCCCCAAAAAGTCGGGGGTCCTACACTGTGCGCAGGGAAATCGCAAGGCCCTTAACAGTTTTTGTTTCCTCAACAGTTTTTGTTTAGGTAAACAACGCTCACTTCTAATTGCGCTCGTAAACTTGAAGCTGTTTTATCCGGTCCGCGGTTAACTTGGTGAATGTTTAATTCTCAAGTTTAAAAACGAAATGTCCAACATTGAAAAAGTTATGTTTCTAATTAATTTTGCGTTGCTAAGTCGTTTTAGAACGCGATTGAAGTTTGCGGTCACCTAGTTGGAAGAGACTGTTGTTTGACTTACGGCCGAAACTTATTCAAACAGCGGACAGATAGCCGTACTTCGGATTAAAATATGACACATTTTGTATGGGCAAATGTCAAATTTCAACCCGAAGGAAGCCTTATCTATCCGCGGATTGAATATAAGGTTCAGTCGTAACTCTTAGTTGACGCTTATCCAAGCCATGTTAAATCTTATTTTGGTTTGTTTTTTAACTTTTTAGTATATATCATCATAAGTGCCTGAAATTAGTTAAGAGCTACAACAAAACACAAAAGTTTTTCCACTTTGTTTTAGCCCATCTTGATTTGATATTGTAATCACACTGTTGACAGCTCTTACTGACGCGTGAATTAGAGCTGTCATAATGTCAGCAATATGATTACGATATCGAGGCAAGATGGGTTAATGCGATTGGGTGAAGGTCTTGTTCTAACAAGTAAGTTCAATTATCATTTCATGATACTACTCGTAAACTTAGCAAAACCAACCTACTCACAGATTTCAATTAAGTATCCCTTGCTCATGAGGAACTCAAAATATCAGGAACTCGCCAAATATTGTAATTGTGGTAAGTGGGGTGAGGTTATGTTGGGTTTTAGTGGTGGCAGGACCCTATGCAGGGTCCGTCCGGATCGCTACCACCATCTTATCCATTAACCACTTGCCAAGCAACAGTGTTCGCATTGTTGTGTTCCGGTGTGGGGATAAGACAACCGGTGAAATTACTAGCATAGAGGCATTCCATCTTAGTCCTCAGGGTTGGCAACAAATTTGAGGTGTTAGGATTATAGTCTTGAGAATTCAAATGTCTATGGGTCTCAGATTCCACTAACCATCAGGTGGCCTGAGTGCTCGTGTGCCTTCTCCATAACATAAAAAAAAAACTAAATAAATTAACTTAAGTAGGTATCTAGTTAATACATTCGACAATAAACAGTAAAAAAACGGTCCTAAACCTACGGTATTTTATTAAATAATTGTATTGTATATTTCTAAATAAACACTTTCCTCGACCAATTTAAAGCGCCATGTTATTCGTTTAAGGGCATTTAAGGCGCCGCCGTCAGCGAGATTAAGCAGCTAATTAACGAGTTTTTTTCCGTCTGTTTGTCCGAAAACGGAAAACAAGGCTGTGCGCCGGAGTTTATTAATCAAGCCAATGCCCTGTTTTTGAATACCGAATTCGGTGAAATGCGATTATCAGGATGTAAGACAGCTTTTGTTTTGATGATCGTTATTTTTTTACATTTAAATCCGGGCAAGAGCATGACAGACCATGCTCAGTGTAGGGTTCCGAAGCCGTTAAGTACTTACTACAAATATAAAAATCAACAAGTAATAACTAACTATTTAAAGTCATTTGGTGCCGTCTTAGATGATTTTAGTAGGTATACAAAATTGAATCGCCAGTATCATATAAGGGGGGGACACTTGACTCTAACAAAAGTTAGCGATTTAAAGCTTAATATTTCATAAACGAATCCCTTGATCGAAAAATTGTTTTCACAATCCTACAAAAAAACTTATCCAATGACACCCCCACTATGGAGTATACGAGAAAAAAAATACATCCCTACGTCACGTAAGATTTTATTTTACCACTTTATTGGCGTGACTTATATGTATATTCATACCAAACTACAGATTTCTAGTACTAAGAGGCTCTGAGCTAGGCTAGACGGACGGACGGACGGACAGACATGGCGAAACTATAAGGGTTTCTAGTTTGACTACGGAACCCTAAAAACGGAAATATACTTGAATTACTTCATTACATAATAGATCTACTTGGCAGTACTTACACCAAGTTACCTAGGAGTAGAGCCTGAAACTTGTGCCGTAATTAACAGCACTTAAGTGCCAAAATTGGGTGGCGCGAGATAATTGCAGCGGGTTCTGCCAAATTATGACGTCACAGCCGCGGCCATTTCACGCATTTAGGTTTCAGACTTAATGCATTTAAACTTAGGGTTTATGCTGAACAACCCGTCTCTTGCACACTAGGGGTGTGAGACAGATAGGTATATATTGATGAACTTCACGATTTATAGTGTTAATCATCCTTGATTAATACCGTTTTGGGTCCGAGCTAGGGCTTCGTCATTAGGCCTAAGTCAGCTAGGCGATCAGCGTTTCACTGCCTACTTTCGGAGCAGTTTCGATCTTCCAGGGATTTTCTAGTCCAAGTTATTAGCTCATACACAAGAGTAAAACGCACACACACACAGGCCAATGGGGAACTTGCATACTTTTTTGTCTTACGCTCTTTGGAAATGGCTAAATAATTGTCGTAAACATATGAAGTTTTAAAAAGTCATAGTTCAGACCCCCTGCAAAAACACTGACACCGTTGTTCCATGTTTAAAGTATGAGTACTATTGAGGACCTTATAAATAAATTTGCATTCATTTTGTAAATCACTATGTTTAAGCCAATATCGTTGAATTAAAATATTACTTAAATAAAATCACTCACTAATTCACTGGTAAACATCTTAGCCTGACTATGCAAAATGTGGTTACAGAATTATCGACAAGTTTAGAGTTGTTGGTATTCTGTTGCTCTGCCTACCCCACTCTGGGAATAAAGGCGTGACGTTATGTATGTATGTAAATAAAATAAGGATGCCGAAAAAAACAATCTAAACATGAAAAGAAGTTTAAAAATTTGAACAAGTTTTGATTCTACAGTGTGTAAATTTCATACGGGCATATATTTTTTCCAGGCGTGGTTAACGATCTTACAAATCAAGTGAGAAAAACATTTTGTTAGTAACTTTTATTAATAAGGCGCAGTTAATTTTTTTAAGTTTGTCCTAGGAGCAATGTAACGCGTGCCACTTCCTATTACAAAACGATATTACGTAGATGATTTAATTCAATTGGCGCCATGTGTGATACATTACTTGCTGAATTAATTAGTAAGAAAAAATAAAGTACAACTAATGTTACTGTTACACAAGTTTTTACGTTAATTAGTGTGTATATTAACTGTTGTTAAAATATATGCCCGTATTAAATTTACACGCTGTATATAAAATCTTAATAAACGGGTCAAAACTTAGTGTATTGCGTTTTATGATTTTTTTACATTTTTCTCCTAAATCTTATCAATGAAACTCAATTCTGATTTTCATACATATTCTCTATTCAGGTACAGACATTTGCATTACTAGTTTTTTCCCGCAACTTAGTACGTATAGTAGTCGTTTATCACAATTCCCCCAGGAACCGTTCCATTTTTGCACAACTGCCCAAAATGAGTGTAATTTTTTCAGGATTCATATATGTATATTTGCGAGTTTTTTTATTCCACGATAACTTCCTAAGGCCTTAACCAAAGCTAGGCGTATGGAGTCTTTGGAATCGTAAAAATTAAGAACCAAGAGATAACCGGTCGGGAGACAGTTTTGTGGAACAAGGCAATCCATCTTAGTTCTCAGGGTTGACAACGCATTTGAGGTCTTAGGATTTTAATCTTGTGAATTCTAATGTCGTCTAAGATTCCACTTAACATCAGGTGGCCTAAGTGTTCATGTGCCTTCTCCTTATCATAAAAAAATATATTTGGTTATCTCTTGATTCCTTTTTTTTGGTAGTTTATCACATTGATTGCAATGCATTGTTATTGCTATTTTAAGATCAATTTAATTTCGAAATGTTTTTTTTTATTATTAAAATTTATTAACGAAAAATTGGTTACAATATAACAATAAAACATTGTCCCACAAAACTGTTTACACAGTTTGACTGCGGGATCATTGTGTCCCTTCAATAGGATAACTAACTTTACTTAATATTATTTCAAAATTTATACAATACTAACTAAATAAAGTTTATACAATACTAACTGAATAACTGAACAGTTTTCTTTGAAATTTTGCCTTATTGGCTTCTAACCTTATATCCGAGGGCAAGCTATTAAGAATATAGGGTAGACGCTTCTGCAGGCATCTATCACCGTAGTAGTTAGCGACCCTCGGCACAGCATACTTCCCCGCAGCCACCGACCTAGTGTAAATTAGCCTTTGTCCTATCCCAGACTATAATCTATCTTTGTGCCAAATTTCATCTAGATCCGTTCCGTCGTTCTGGCGTGATTGAGTAACAAACATCCATCCATCCAAACTTTCGCATTTATAATATTAGTAAGATACCGGTCAAGAACGCATCGCACCACAACATGTCGGTCGGTAGTAAATGTCAAATGCAAAAGAGGGTGTGTAATGTTGGATATAAAAACAAATGATCTAATTTTTATTTAACATAAAATTCATTACATAATTTTTATTTGTATAATAATCAAAGTGTATATTAAAATGCATACAAATAAAATGAATAATGCCTCGAATCATAATTATGAGGGTGCATAACAACGAAGTGCCTAACGCACTAATAGTATAATATATTAACGCTGAATGATTACAAACGAATTTTACAAACAAGTGTTTATATCTACTAAAATCATCTAAAACGGCATCGATTGACTTTAAATAGAAAAATAGTTTGTAGTACTTAACGGCCTCGGAACCCTTTACTGAGCATGGTCCAATGCTCTTGCCCGGCTTTATATCACAAAATTAATCCCACTCCAAGAAAATATGTACTCTAAATAAAATAAATGAGTAGGTAATAGGATATTTTACTTTATTCCGTTACAAAGTATCACAAAAAGCTGGTATATAACAGAAAGTAATTTAAAACAGGCCTGTAAAGAGGTTGCCAGCGGTTCCCTGTCCTTGCTCCAAACCTCACAAACATAAGCCATCCTTCCACGTCCCTGTCCCAAGTTTCTTCGTTAATTAAGATTTTCAAAGGCCGACTTGACGGTGTAAAAGGGGCTGAAACATGGGATTTATGTTTCAAAGTACTGGTAAAGGGAGAATTTTATCAAAAAAATACTCGGACTTTTTTAACAACAATCTTCCGAATTTTCCGTGTGGTTGCCGGGTTAGTATAGTGCCACTCCATGTCTTCCCGTGGATGTCGTGAGAGGTGACTAAGGGAATAAAGGCTTGTAGTACTGTTAGGCGATGGGCTTGCAACCTGTCACTAATACACTAGTAAACATCTTAGCCTGAATGCAAAATGTGGTTACAGAATTATCAACAAGTTTAGAGTCGTTGGTATTCTGTTGCTCTGCCTACCCCACTCTGGGAATAAAGGCGTGACGTTATGTATGTATGTAATCTTCCGAATTTGATATTTTTTGGGTGTCAAGTGACATAATTCGATTTCCGGACATATTCCATTGAAGAAATTTGGCTACATGATAATAAAAGAGCTTTCATCCAATTGTGGAGTCTGTAACAGTAATCGTTCTTGACGTAGAAACCTCGTCGTGTTGCTCTCCTAGTCATTATTTTTAATTTATTGTTATTGATCTTTCATTTGTGCTAGGTAGTATTAATAATTATTAAAAATAAATAAATAAATAAATCACAAGGCATAGTCATACAAATTGACCTAGTCCCAAAATAAGCTCTAGGCTTGTACTATGGGTACTAGACAACGATAAACTTACTTATACAGGGTGTTAGGTAATGAGTGGATAATCCTTGAACTACGGATAGAGGGCACTTAGGACGTTATGAAAAAGCTAAAATAGGTCTTTTAAAAGTCGCACGGTTTTCGAGATATTTGGACTTTTAATCGGATTTTTTGTAATTTTTCCTTATGTCCATGTTACGAAAAACCCTTAATTTCATGTATTAATTCATATTTTTTTCACTTTTTTCTTGCATGGTTAGAATCACTATGAACTAAGGAAGTTTTTAAAGCTACATGCCAAGTTTTTTTCATGACATCTTTTTGAGTAAACTCACTAAGTTACTTTTTCCATACTAAGAAATCCCCGCGTTTGTTTTTCACGTAGTATGGAAAAACAAACTTTGTGCGTTTACTCAAAAAAACTGAGCATGTAGCTTTAAAAACTTCCTTAGTTCATAGTGATTCTAACCATGCATGAAACAACGAAAAAAAAATTGAATTAATACATGAAATTAAGGGTTTATTTTTTGTGTGAAAAATAATATTTTATTTTAAAACGGAGCAGTATACCGATTGAAGCTCAGAGGGGCTCCTTAATAACCGACATAATCCAGAACCGAAGCCCTACGCCACTTGAAAGGGCTCAAGTCAACGAACGGATTTCTATGTTATTTTTATTCAGAGCAGTTTTTCTTAGTAAAAATATGCAAATATGAAATCGTGTGATACAGTGTTTCTTCCATATAAACATGAATTTTAAGTAAGGAAAAGTAAATATTATTGAACAATGTCACACAAATTTACCTAATCCTAAACAGGCTTGTACTATGGGTACTCGACAACGATAAACTTACTAATATACATAAAACAACGGCCAAGTCTCAGAAACAATTACTCGCGCTCATCACACAAATATCCCTTACTGAGGTTTGAACCCGGGACCGCTAGCTAAGTAGGCTGGTTCACTACCAACTAGGCCAACGTGTTATCAAACAACACCCAAACAACAAACAATTACCTATACCTTAGATAATAGAGTATTTATTTTTTTACGTTTTCTCGAGCAGCAATGTAATGCAAAGTTTTATATGACATCTGTTGTTAACTTAATGCAATGTATCGGCATTGCGTGCCGAAATAAATTTTTTTTTAAACAGAAGATATTACATCAAAATCATGTTTGTTAGGGTTAATACCTACCCCTAATATATATTCGTATTGAAGACACAAACTATTAATATGCGGTCTCAGACGTAAAAAATATATACCTATTCCTTTAAATGGTGTTTGAATTGGCAAATATTGTAAAAATGAGTTATTGATATCACACTAAACTTGCAATAAGATTTAAATCAACCTCAAAGCCATATAATCGGTTAATGCCACGAGTTTTATTCTTATTACTAGCGACCCGCCCTCGCTTCGCTCCGGATTAAAGTATTATACATATAAACCTTCCTCTTCAATCACTCTATCTATTAAAAAAAACCGCATCAAAATCCGTTGCGTAGTTTTAAAGATTTAAGCATACATAGGGATATAGGGACAGAAAAGGCGACTTTGTTTTATACTATCTAGTGATTTCGCTTTTCAACTATCGCTATCATTATATTAAATGGGTCCCAGTGGAATGCTGAGCCCAATTAAAAATGCTCTTTGAATGGTCCAAGGGAAGTCAAATTTAACCTTATTTGTTAGCTACGTTTTATGCAGGAAATGTAGAAAGCTTAAGTATTTTTTTCTGTTTTAAGTAACCGTTGCAAAACTATACACTATAATTCATGGCTCGACATGTTTTTGTCCGATTTTTATTATTACTTAATATTAAATAACATTTTCGTTCATTAAAGAAGTTAGTAACTAGTACGGAAGTAGCAATTAGGAAAACTTTGAAACTCGCTGAAAGTATACGAGTGGAGTAACCTCTTAGGAACTTGTTACGAAGTTCATATTTATATTAATTGCCTTGTTGTACTTGTAATAAAGGACATAACTGTTATATCCAAAAATAAAGGCGTTTATGTTTTGCCTTAATAACTATAAAATGAGTGTGATTGCCGGGTTAGAATAGTGCCACTCCGTGGATGTCGTAAGAGGCGACTAAAGGAATAAAGACTTGTAGTGCTGTTAGGCGATGGGCTTGCAACCTGTCACTAATACACTAGTAAATTTCTTGGCCTGATAGTGCAAAATGTGGTTACAGAACTATACATGTCTTTTTAGATTTGTTGGTATTTCTGTGGCTCTGCTTACCCCACTCTGTGAATGAAGGCGTGATGTTATGTATGTATGTAAATAAAAATGCCTCACCGATATTCTCTTTCACGACACAACCTAAGTAATATAATCTAGATTAAACTACCTTTCTGTTGAGACAAACACGTTAATAACAATTCAACCGTTTGGGAGTTTCAATGCCACAGACAGACACGTAGATTTAGAGATACATAGATACACACGTGTCATACACAGAACCATAGATTAGATTATATTAAATTACTTATTGCTCAATTTAATGTTACAGCATAAATTGTATAGGCATGTTAAATTATTATAAATTACATTGAGGTCGTCAGAATTACAAATAAAAAATATTAAAGCATAAAACAATTACTTAAAAATTAAAACAATAAATAAATAAAATAAATAAATAAATACCAGGGGACAATCTCACACAAATTGACCTAGTCCCAAACTAAGCTCTAGGCTTGTACTATGGGTACTAGACAACGATAAACATACTTATATAGATAAATAAATACTTAAATACATAGAAAACATCCAAGACTCAGGAACAAATATTCGCGCTCATCACACAAATGTCTGCCCTTACCGGGATTTGAACCCAGGACCGCTGGCTTCGGAGGCAGGGTCACTCCCAACTAGGCCACCGTGTCGTCGATACAACGATAAAATAAAATACAAGTGATGTCATGATAATAGAAAAATAAGTATGTAGTTTTCTCCGTAAGGGTCGCAATAAAAAACAGGGCACATAAGTCAAAAATTAATCACGACAAAGTAAAATAAACAATTTAAACAACTATGTAAAACGTGAAGTATTTAAAAAAAAAAAAATCAAAGTCAATGTGCACAATGTTTAACTTTATAACACCCCTCTTTTTGTCAGAGTTAAAATACTACGCCGTAGACCTAAATTTTATTAAGGACGCTAGTCAAATTTAGACCTTTTTTTGAACTAACAATATTGACGTAGACTTTACGAAGTTAAGTAATTTACTGGTTTTTACCTGACGACATGTTAGCTGAGTTGGTAGTGAAGCCTACGATAGAGGTCCCGGGTTCGATTCCCAGTAAGGGCAAATATTTTTGTGATGACCGCGAGTATTTGTTCCTGATCGTTGAAGGTTTTCCATGTACAGTATTTATTTCTCTATTTAAGTATGTTTATACGTGGTCTAGTACCCATAGTACACGGCTAGAGCTTAGTTTGGGGCTAGGTCAATTGGTGTGAGATTATCCCCCGATATATTTTTTTATACTCTCGCCTATACTCTAATAATTTGTTATTAATAACAAGTATTTTTCAACTGTAGTAAACAAAAAGCCTGAACGGAGATTTTAGTCCATTTCATGAGTTGCAGTAGAGAAGATAGTTCATACGTTTTTAGCAATAATGGTATGGTTTCTTTTAATATAATCCTATTTCCTAAACCTATAAAGATTTTAACGAAGCAAAATTGTTAGTAATATTTATACATCATACAAAAACTAAGGTCTAGTTAAAATCCTAGCAGCTTAACCCATTCAATTTCGCATTGAAAAGAGGTAATTAGCGAAACCCGTTTTCTTAACCCTAAATAGCGCTCGAGTTTTAATTAGAACAGGTTTGTTTTAATAAGCAACCAATTAGGATGTCACAAACTATACTCTAAGAAATACTGGTTTTTGTATGCGACTCTGTCTGAAATCGTATAACGGTAATTTTTTTTGGCATCGAGAAGGCGAATGAGCAAACTGGTCCCTATTTCACCATCTTGACAGTGACAGATGACAGGTGACATTTCAGTATACATCGCGCGGCTTGTATGAATCCCAGTAATGTAAAAACGCATTAACTCTCCAATGTATACCGAATTGTCATCTGTCACCTATCATCGTCAGGGTGGTGTAACATGGGATCTGAGACTAATAGACATTTGCTATCTGAAGACTGCGATCCTATGACTGCAAATGCGTGACCAATCTTATGGACTCAAATTAATTTCTTAAGTATAAAACGAAAATTTAATTTTTGACATAATCTAAATTATGACAAATCATCACAGATTCAAATGCCAAACTTAGGTATTGACATTTTATAAAAAGGCAATACAAAAGTTGTAGGTTAACCTCAACAGATTTAGACCCAGTCTACAAAATCCCCCAAAAAGATAACTTTTAATAACAACAGCTTTTGAATTTCAAAGAAACGTAAAATAACGTTAATTATCAAACCTTTGTAATTATAATTACTCAAAAACAATTTACTACAAAATCATTGCTAGAGCGAGGGCAGGCGGGGCCTGTGGGACTAATTCCAACATATTTTTAGGAAAAACCGGTTTACCCTTGAAATGTCGACACTCATTTCATCGAATGGTTTACTTCGCAGAATTTTCATTTCATCGACAGGCATTTTTGCAGAAGTTGGAGTTTTTTGGTGGTCTCAGGTCTAACCTAACCTAACCTACGTAATCTATGTTTAAGATGACCTAAAATCGATAAGGTTTCAGCAGAAAGTAGCTTTCGAAGAAATTAAATTCTGTGAAATGACACGAAAATACG
Organism: Acleris holmiana; assembly: GCA_949316455.1. Classification (NCBI taxonomy): domain Eukaryota; kingdom Metazoa; phylum Arthropoda; class Insecta; order Lepidoptera; family Tortricidae; genus Acleris; species Acleris holmiana. Next base: position 24,543,595 of record OX438764.1, on the reverse strand, counting down.
ATTTCGGTGAAATGAGTTTCGATATTTCTAGGGGATGCCGGAAAACCCATTACTGAAGTTAAGTTATAAGTTAATAAATAGATCTTTAAATTTTATCACACGTACAGTAGCACAAAAATAGCTACGCAACCGAAGAGCTCGAAATGATCTGCACTCGACTCTCTTGTCAAGAAAATACGTCGTGTCTAGATCATTTTGAGCATGTTATTCTGCTTCACTACTTTTGACACTGACTGTACAACAAACCCAAGGATGAGAATTCAAAAATAAAGTTCTTTGTTTTGTGTAAAAACGAATCTTGTAAATCTGACAAAATAAAAGCTTCCCTGTTTAACCGTGTATGGGCCCCTGGTCGTTTACTAATATGTTTTCCCCTAATTGTTCAAGTATGGTCCCCGTGTGGTTGCCGTGTTAGAATAGTGCCACTCCATATCTTCCCGTGGATGTCGTAAGAGGCGACTAAAGGAATGAGGGCTTCTAGTACTGTTAGGCGATGGGCTTGCAACCTGTCACTAATACACTTGATAAACAACTCAGCCTGTTTGTGCAAAATGTGATTACAGAATTACCAACAACTCTTTTTGTAGTTGTTGGTATTTCTGTAGCTCTGCTTACCCCACTCTGGGAATAAAGGCGTGATAGTATGTATGTATGTTAAAGTATTTTTAATATCTTTAATAACGCTCTTCTTCTCCGTGTGGTTGCCGGGTTAGGATCATGCCACTCCATGTCTTCCCGTGGATGCCGTAAGCAACGACGAAGGGAATAAGGGCTTGCAGTACTGTTAGGCGATGGGCTTGCAACCTGTTACTAATTCACTGGTAAACATCTTAGCCCGATTGTGCAAAATGTGGTTGCAAAATTATCAACAAGGTCTTTTTAGAGTTGTTGGTATTTCCGTAGCTCTGCCTACCCTAACCTGGGAATGAAGGCGTGATGTTATGTATGTAAAGTTCTTCTTATCTTGACAAAACTTATCCTCCTAAGGCCTCCCGTACAAAAAATTGTACATAATACGTTCATTAGAAAATATACCTATTGCAAAGGAAATAAAATAGGTTTTCCTTTGTTTTTATGAGGGACAATCAAACTAGAAAATTGACTCTATTGCGTTTGTAATAGGTTCATATTTCATTGGCAAATTTCGTTGTATGGTGGGTCTTAGGTTATAGACGGTCGAGTAGTCAACAATATTATTGCAATGTAAATACGCAGTAGAAAAGAGTCCCTGCAAGTCTAGAAGCGATTTTGTAATCGTTTATTAATTTTGTTACACCTTGTATTCGACATTGCGTTTAGCGATCTTGCTACCGGCTAGTTTTTGGGGTTTCGTGACCGAAAGGAGCCCAACGGGGACCTATTCTGTCCTGCTAACAAAAATGGCAGTATCTCAGACAAAACTCCTGTAGCAAATGTAACGTTATCACCAACAGGATAGGATTGAATCTGCTTTGGCTATTGAATTTGAGATACTGCCTTTTGGCTTAGGAGGGCAGTATTAATATGCCTACGCTGTCTGTCCGTCCGTCCTAACTTTAAAGAGCTGTATATTTGAACCAAAATAGATACTAGTTTTTTTTTAGAATATTTGCTATTACAGCGAATTTACTAACAAATAAAAACAAAAAAGTAATAGAATGAAGGGGATCCCTATACAAGAAACTTTTTTTCCACGTATTTTCATTATTATTGTATCTTGAAAACGGCAAAACATGCAATCGTAAAATTTGTTATGTTTATAGTAAAGACTGGAATATAATTAAGCTAACCTAAGCTATAAAAGCTCCCATTATGGACAGTGCTCTAGTTATGAATAATCCCATAAATATAAGCTTCCGAAATTGATATGCTTTCAGCGTAACAATCAGATTATATTCAAATTATTCGGTATTACCACTATTAGAATTAAATGTTCGGTATTGCGGCATTACTGTGCTACGGTACGGAACCCTCGGTGCGCGAGTCTGATTCGCACATCTTTATGCTTACGACGATTTTAAACCGTGTTGATTTAAGTCTTCTATTGTAGAACTTTTAAAATTGTTGGATTTGTCTAACGGCGCGTTAACTTAATTCGATTTGGCTTTATTCGACTGCAGCGTGTGCTCGGTCACCGACTAGTGTAAACGGTTTTGTTATAGTAAATAGCGAATCCGGTTAAACCGAATGTGGCTGACACATTCCGTTATCTGTCTAACGTTAACGCTAGTATATATTGTAGAATGCCTACGTTCCTTAAATGGTATAACAACACCAAGTTTCACCACTTTTCTCTCGCATCCAACGTCGATAGTTCTGACAGTTCACGTTGACATTTACTTGTGTGCGTGAGACAGGGTTGCTATATCTATTAAATAGATACAAACAATACATATATCTGTACTATTTTTATTGTATTAAATGATTGATAAAAATGACCTTAATCCGAAAATGTCCCTCCGTAATGATGGTCTTATCCGAAGCCCTAGTAGATTCACTGCATATTACCTCATATATAATAGGTCTAAAGCAGTTCTGACGCCGTTTATGCGGGAATGGGCTTACACAGAAACTAAGGCCTTAAAAACGTTAACTTCCGATGTGTCCACAGGAAAGACGATAACCTATGAATTATCGTCTTTCCTGTGGACACATCGGAAGTTAACGTTTTAAACGCCTTTTTTGGCTAATATTCTGTGTATGACCCTACTATGTACTACAGCTATGTCATAATAATCCCCCAGTAGGTGCTTCCGAAACGTGTATTTTTAGTTTGTCTATTTGGCCTCTTCAACAAGATTTATTCAAAAAGGTCTTAATAAATCCTAATGAATAGAAATAGCTGAAGCGAGAAAAAGGTCCTAGAATAAAGGTAACGTGAAATCCCAGCGAAAATTTGGACAAAATGTTTCTGAGATTTCAATTTTAAACTTTTACGAGTAAAATTCAGAGTTTACAAAAAAGAGATTTTTTGCCACCACGAAACTGTAGAACGTAATTTAAACACAGATATTCTTAAACACGGGACAGGTGCGAGTTTGGCTGAGGCACCGAGGGTTCCTTAAGCAAAAAGAAAGGTTTTACATTCATACATTACGTCACGCCTTCATTCCCAGGGGTAGGCAGAGCTACAGAATACCAACAACTCTAAAGAAAGACTTTTATGTGTTTTAATAACAAAATGACGATTTTAAGATTGTTTTCTTTATTTGTGCTGCGAGACCTTGTTTTTTGTCAAATTTCATTATCAGGTCGACGGGAAAAAGGTGGGTAGGTTTTTCATTTATTTGTGGGTATTGAAATATTATGCGAAAAAAATGGTCTAATTATTTGGTAATAATTTTTAACTAGTTACCTTTACGAGCTACTGAGAAATAGGGCCTTAACAGAAACAGTGACAGGCCACCATCTTATCCATTAACCTACCGCCAAGCAGCAGTGTTCGTACGCTGAGTTGTGACCATTTCGTGACAATATACGTTGGAACATCCTTTAAATTTTTGTACTTTTTGTTTGTCACGAATAAACGATTTCTTTCTTTCTTTCATTGCTGTGTTCCGGTGTGGGGATAAGAAAACCGAAATTACTAGCATAGAGGCATTACATCTCCTCAGGGTTGGCAACGCATTTGAGGTCTTAGGATTGCAGTCTGGAGATTATGGTCTTGAGAATTCAAATGTTGTGGGTCTCAGATTCCACTTACCATCACGGCTTGAATGCTCGTGTGCATTGCTTGCTGTGCTTTTGTGCAAAAAATCCAGGCAGCCAGATAGACACAGATGGTCAGGCGGACTTTAGGTATATTAGTATATTTTCGATTTGAAGTACGGAACCACAAAAACACTATCTTAAAAATAAAGAAGTAAGCCCCTTGAGATAAGTTTCCTTTTTACGAAAACAAACTCGTAAGTCTTGAAACTTAATTAAATTGAACTCTGATAATTTTAACTAGTTTCAATCAAAAAAGTACTTCCCTCGCGCCTGGCGCAGAATTAAACTTCCGTTTCATACAATAGCCGTAGTTCCCGGTTGTCGAACTATCCCGTACTTGCCCGAACTAGTGCGAAGTTGGCCGAGCAGTTCCGAAGTTGTGACCGGAAAATCGTTCACCTGAGGTTCACTCGGGTTCCCTGGGGACGTTTTTGTCCAAATTGGTGGCGTTTTTGTAGGCGGGGGAGTTAGTACGAGTTGAGCGAGCTGTCAAGTATTTTGGTGGCCGTCAATGGGATTTGTCAAGTATTCACTGGAGTATTTATGGTGTCAAGACAAAGTTTTTGAAAGTGTCCGTCCATTTGTGGAATTGTAAGAGGCTTTTGAGTGATAGAGACATGTGGGACGGCGTATTTTATTCTTGTGAGGCTAACAGGGAGATTTTTGCGAGTGGGAATTTGAATCTACCGTCAAAGAAATTAATTTCAATATACATTTTTGAAACAAATTAAAATGAACGCTATCTTTATTAAAATCGGTTTCAAATCAATTGTCTTGATTATGTACGTAGTCTTACATAGTTTTGTATGTTGTTGGTTGATTGGCATTTTATTTTTATTAAAATTTAAATGAGTTCTTAAAGTGGTAAGTCTAGCGTCAAACGTAAGGTATTTTAGTATTTTATTTATTGTTAAGGTAAGTTGATATTCATAACTATAATTGTTATTTTATTGTTATGCTTGGAACACAAATGGCTTAAATTAAAATACAGGATAAAAATACGAATATACTTAATACATGAGCCAAACTACTAATAAAAGAACAGTTATTCATTATTAATATACATATCCTGGTCTGGTTTAAGTATTAATCATATATTTGTACATTTTCTATTTTTTTTACTTATTTCAATATGAAATTTGTATTAAATAAACATATGTTTATTTTTGTAATTGAGTTTGTTTGCTTCCGTCTCCTATCTCCAAAACTATAATATTATGTCTTAATTCGAATTCTAATTTTAATTAATGGTTTACTCCTGTTAAGACATATTTCGCCACTGTCAAGTTATTAGAGAAATAAGTCCATGGATATCTCACGCGAGGACAATTGTTGTTTGTTGACATAGCAGCAGGTAATTTAAAAACAAACTTAACTAACTCACACCCTAAATCTTTTAATACCCTGTTTCTGTTTTTGTTAACTACGCGGTACTAAAAATAGCCGCTTCGTAAAAACGCCTTCTAAATTCTCCCGACACATTAAAAAAAGTCTGTTTGTCAAAACACATGTAGTGATAAATTACTCAGCAGTAACCTCTGACAGTTTGACTTCAGTCCTCTCGTCGTCTAATTTCGTCACTTTAGAGTCCAAATTCGTGTGTTATTGTGTGATTGATGGATTGGCAAAAATTATTTGGGGTTAGCGACCGTGTTTGAAATCAGTAGACAGTGAAATTGTCAAATGCTAAATGTTGCCAACGGCAAAAAATACTATAATATAGACGGCGCTTGAGAACGAAAATCTGCCTCTCGGCCGCCCTCGCTCCAATTATTGATACAATAAATTATTTGAGAGTACCTAAACTACCTAATTGTAATTATAAGTGTTTAATAACGTTATTTTATATTTCTTTGAGGTCCTAAAGCTGTTATTATAATTGACCTCTATTAGGGATTTTGAAGACTGGGGTTGTGGTAGATTTACCTTTTTAATTGAATTACAATGTTTTAACTTGATTACAGATCTGAAATATATTCCATTAGGCAATTAAATAAATCTATGGGTTGTACGTAATTCATTCCACTTTCAATACTCTCTTTTTTTCAATACTATATTTGTATAAATATAACTATATCAAAATAAACAACATTTTAAAACCCCGCGGGCCATTCGGGCACGAATTGGTCCATATCGGTTTCCGTGAATGGTTTTTTTCCATTATTTAGATGTTTATTTAACACAATAATATGTATGTTCAAGGAGGCAACCCATGATTTTATCGAATTTCACTTAGTCGGTTGTATCAATTCATCGAATTTGATTTCATCAAACACTATTTTCTGCTGAAACCGTGATGTTAATAGGATATCTCAAACATTAATTACATAAGTTAGGTTACGTTAGACTTGTGTCTACCAAATAAAATTAACCCATACTCGATGTGCCCATAATTTAGTTATAAATATTTTCCATCAGTAAAAATATGTCAGAAAAGTTACTTAAACGAAACTTTCGAAATATGAATCTCTTGGAATTTATTAAGATTACTAACTCCTCCCTAAAATATTACCTTATTAAATAATACGCTTGTAATAGTTATTGTAAGAAAATTCTACTTCAAAATTGTTCAGAGATAATTGAACTAATAAACTTCTGCATGCATTTAAAATTATCTCTTGATTGGAGACAACAGAACAAAATGTTGACTAAATTAAATTCTCATTTTTAGGGTTCCGTCCTGAAACATTAAAACGTAAACTACTGTATAACGTTACTTCTGTCCATAATAAATAAATAATAATGTTAAATCATCCGAAATTAACATTTACTTTCAGTTTACATAAACATAATTATTGCTTATCATATCATCCACAACCTTTGAACACTGTGAGGCAACTATTCTCATTAAATATTATATTTTTAGTCCAGTTTAACGCATTTGAAATACCTCTGTAAAATTAGCTTAGTTACATGCTACGAAATCTCCGATTCATTTAATTTCATTTCATGTCAAATGCTTCATCAACCAATGTTAAAGATGATATACCGCTATGCCAGTAATTTAAACAAACACTGCCGCTTGGCGGTTTGGATAACGTGTAAGATGCCACCATCTTACGCATAAGCGACAGTTGTATCTAAAACCATAAAGGGCACAAGCAGACGAACCACTTGATGGTAACGCCTGCAATACCACGGGACCAACCAAGTTGCTACCGTTCGCATGTTATTTTTACCAAAACTGTTTTAGGTACAGAACCCAGTACGAAAAATCCTACTCCCACCTTGACCGGTTTTTATACGGAAAGAACCTCCATTTACTTTTATAATAGTAACGTACCGCCCTTTATCTGGGTCTCAACCAATATTATATTCCAACCTCCAGAGTCATACTAGTAGTTCAGAACTGGAGATCAACGTATATTAGCTGTCGAATGTTTAGATAACCAGTGCGTAAGAACTCTGCTTACCTACAGCTACGACTGTTTCTAAGTTCATGTTATATATTTAGGTTTTTATTTGAGAATAACACCAAGGCCTTGGTCTATACGGGTAGTTGAATAATATTTTTATAATACCGTTATCACAATAGGCGGGTAGCATGCTCGGATGGGCACAATGGACCTTATTACTGGGGCATTGTGTCGAAAATGGCGAGTCATAATTACGTACGACCTTTGTGGCTGATGCTAATAAGCTGTTATTGATCTCGGGTATCTGGAGCTTTTACGTGGTACAGTCAGAGGAAAAATATAATCGTATTTCGAACTGCTTTGTGGTTGAGGCATTATTTGTCAAAACTAAGGTCCAAAAAAGTGAAGAAAAAGTTGAAACCAATGTTTTATGCAAATCAAGCCTCCATTGCAGTTATCAGAATTAAGAATTTACGTCAAGATTTTTTGTCAATTATTTATTTATCCTATTACATAAGCAAGTAATCATAGTACCTACCTATGAAGTTTCCAATAAGAGAAAAAAAAACACTCAACCCGCGCTCGGTGTCAATCAAGTTGCCAACAAGAAACGATTGCTAGGCTAATTATAATAACGCACCTCATTCCCATCATCTCCGCCTATTTATTTATTAAACTGAACCCAAGAAACCCTACTCCATCAAAACGAAACCATCGATTAAAAGCCTGAAATTGTGTACTCCAACTTCAGAGAAAGTCAAGTAAAAGCAGAACTCGCAAGTCCTTTCATCCGCCAAGTTCCCGAGTAGCCTGACGCCCTTAATTTGACGTCCTGGCATCAAACAAAATTAATTTCCCAATTTTAAACATGGCATATAATTTTGAAAATTATAAGATTGTAGTCAACTCGTTCATAATTATAAGCCATAGCATGATTGTAGGTTTGTTTGGAAAATAACTTTAGTTTTAGTTGGAAACATGTTTTATTTGAACGAAATGTGCCACCACTCGGATCTTGAACGGAGTCCGTCCAGGGGGTTGTTATGACATAACTATGCAGTTCTGTTTACGCTTATAGAAAAAGACAGAGCTATACAACTGCCATAGCTCTGTCCTTTACGCTCACCGTAAAATGAACTCCATAGGTAGGTCATAATAACACCCCAGATCCCTACCACCATCTTAGCCATATCACTCGCTAATTACCGCCAAGCAGTGATTACTCTGTTGTATTTCAGTGAAAGTAAGAATAATGCCGATCAAACCATAACCACTTCTTTATCTGACATCTTGTTGAGCAGTTATAATTAATCCTTACTTAATTATTTACATATCGATATTATATCAACAAGAGAATATTGGAAATTTCATTCGGCTGTACTTCATCTGTCAACTAGTAGGAGCCTGAAATTCTACATTGTATTTGCCTGTGTGGTTGCCTGGTTAGAATAGTGCCACTCCATGTCTTCCCGTGGATGTCGTAAGAGGCGACTGGGCTTCTAGCACTGTTAGGCGATGGGCTTGCAACCTGTCATTAATACACTGGTAAACATCGTAGCCTACTTGTGCAAAATGTGGTTACAGAATTATAAACTAGTATTTTTAGAGTTGTTGGTATTTCTGTAGCTCTGCGTACTCCACTCTGGGAATGAAAGCGTGATATGTATGTATTAGCCTATCATGCTTAGAGTTCCTAATTATATTGTTGCATTATAAAAATAGCTTTTATTTATTTTAAAGTAAGAGCTGTCATAACATTAACAGTGTGATTATGGTATCAAAACAAGATGACATCAAAGAAGAATAAGAACCCCGTACCGAAACTATTTTAGATGTCCGATGTAAAATATTCTTTTACATATTACCAAAATACATGTTAGCCTAATTGTGCAAAATGTGGTTACAGAATTATAAACAAGTCTTTTTAGAGTTGTTGGTATTTGTGTAGCTCTGCCTTCCCCACTCTGGGAATGAAGGCGTGATTTTATGTTGTGTATGTTACTAAAATTTTAGACCCCGTCACCATCGTGCGTTGGAAACCCAAGCCGTTCGGAAAGGCTGAAAGGTTACTAAATCAAATCAAGGGCTACTTCGATTCCCTTATGGGATTTATTTGAGGAAAAGGAATACAGCTATGGCAATTTAGACGCATCTTTGCTGTAGGTACTCGTGTATCTTGACGCTAAGTAAAAATATGTAAGTAAATGTTAAGTGTACCGAAAGTGGTCGATGTTTTTGGTGACACTTTATCGACCAATAGAAGTGAGGTCTTAAAGTCAACTGGGACAACGCCAGTTTTGACGATCATTTGGGATAGTTCCTGGAAAAGTAGTACTAAGGTAGCAGCAAAATCAGGCGTGGGGAGGGAATATTGTAACGGACGGAAAACCGCGTGTGAGTAGCACACACACAGCACCGATCTTGGTGGAGATATTTTTGGGTATCTCCAGCTGTTGACATATTTTGAAATGATGATGAATACGATGACGTTGTGTCTCAAACTCGGTTCAGTCAACGTTAAAACATAAATTGCTAAGCATGTATAGGTCAAGTAAAGCTGTTCGAATAATATAATAACAACTGGCGAGCTCCGGCTGCCCAAAGTTTTTACGATTAAGTAAATTTCATAGAATTTATATTCATGCACCCAACCCTCCGCGTTTTTCAATTTCAATAAAGATCCTTCGGTGCCAAGAAACTTTGGGGATAAAACAATTTGGAAATTATCATATTAGGTGTCGACGAGTAGGTAACGTAATTTGGGCTGATTGAAATAGCTTTTAGTAGATTATGTTATAGTTGAGAAAATGAATTATTATGATATGGTATTATGTCGTTACTAAAGTATTTAATTTGTTCAGCGTAGGTAAGGTAGGTATGTAGGAGGTTATGGATAAGCATTTCGTTTTATGGCATGGAGATTGGAGAATGCAAGCGACATGACCACCTGCCACCGACACATGACTCTGGAGCCCATATACATTTGCAATCTTACGATACCAATTTCAAGACTACAATGCGTTGCCGACCCTGAGTTTAACTACTACAGGCAGGCTTGGGAAATAAAGATAGTCCAAATGTTCTAGTAGTTAATTTTAATACAATGAATCTAATTCTAACACATACAATTTTGTATAAGAAAGGAATATTATTATTACCAGACGGGCGTCGCGGAACGTATTCGTCGTTAGACCGCTAGAATCAGACTGCCGTACTTCATGGCGGCGCCCGCGTCGTTTTCCAAAACTGCTGACATACATACGTCTGGTAGGGGTGTCGCCACACTGAGGATAGATGGAATGCCTATACCAGTTATTTCACCGCTCTTTCCCCGGCACCGGAAGAGAATATGAATTCTGTTGTTTGACGATGTAGGATTTTAAATTCTAGAAAGGTGTTAAGGAGTTGTGTAGGGATTTAAAGGGATTGTAGAACGGTTCTCTGCCTTTTCGCCGACATATCTTTGACAAATGCATCGTTTCGCAACCTATTCATTTGCCAACCTAAACTAACTAACCTAACCTAACCTATAGGGTTCTTCACGATGGTCTTAAAATAAATCGAGAATTATTTACAGATCCGGAAAGAAACGTGGGTTGTCAAATGAATCATTTATGAAACGTTGGTTATGGAATGATAGGATCTCTTGTAGAACACACCACTGCGAACAACGCTGCTTGGCAGCGGATTAACGTGTGAGATTGTGGTAGCAATCCAGACGGAACCATTACACTAATAGACCAAAACTAACCACTTACTTTATATGCCGATGTTGTATCGAAATTTTAATGTTTTACTTTCCAGATAAATTTCCTGGGATGTTATTGTGACCAAGCTATGCAGTTCATTTTACGGAGACCGTAAAGGATAGATCTATAACAGTAATATAGTTCTGTCCTTTTCTCTGAGCGTAAGCAGTGGTACTAGACAAGTTGCATTCGACAATTTCGATTGATAAAACGTGACACTTACGTCGATCAATTCCATATATTTTTCAATGGAAACATAATCGCTAATGATTGTCGAATGCAACTTGTCTAGCACCACAGAACTGCTTAGTTATGTCATAATAACCCCCCAGGCATGATTGTGCAAAATGTGGTTACAGAATTGTAAACAAATCTTTTTAGAGTTGTTGGTACTTCTGTAGCTCTGCCTACCCCACTCTGGGAATGAAGGCGTGATGATGATGAATGTGTACTTTCCAAAATGTTTACATTCCTCTTTACAAAATCTATTAAACCTTTGAAACCGCTCTTCGGTTTCAAAATAATTAAACATCTGTAACCATTATTGTAAAAGGGCTTTCCAAAGGTCGAAGATAATTTAAAGAGAACGCAACAGGAACCTATAGGTAGACGGTAAGATCTGAAAATTTAGCGTATTCGTAACGAATTTTTGAGCAATTCATAACGCGTGGATTTCCTAATCACACCACATTTAACCAACAGAGACCAGCATTCAAACAGTAACAGCGCTCAAATCAAACAAAAAAAACTGCGGTGTTGGAAGGCCAACCGGGCCTTCCAACACCGCAGTTTTTTTTGTTCTCTTTAAAGTTGTAGGCTTGACCGGCTTAAGCTAAGTGACGATTTGTAAGTATGAGTAGGTATGAGTATTGGTACTTACCCCGACGGGCTGTGAGCGCCAGCGCCAGCAGCGCCAGCAGCGTGGCGGCGCGGCTGCGTGCGCGCATGTTCACGGGCGCGCCACCATGCCACCGACCACTAACACTCGCGCACTCGGCTACCGCACAGCCTGCAACAAAAATAGTAGTTTATGCAACTGTTGCATAATGAGAGGTGTTATGAAACACCATAGACAAACGAATGAAGGCCCTTTTCTCATGTCACTCGAGATCAAATATCGTGTGGTTTATATTAAAAAAATATACTGAATTAACGTTTCGTATCGATAACTGTTTTAATATCTATAGGTACTAGAATTGAGACCCTCTTGAGTTTTGACAGCTGTTCCAAATTTAAACCTTACAAAAATCGATACTGTAATAACATTACAGTACAGATTTTACCTACTATCACCGACAAGAAAGTTCTCATAGTAAAATTGGTTGTAATAATGCTAGAAGTGGTAATAGGGAGACAGATACTAAAATTTCAGGATAATTCATAAGCCTGGTAAATACTTCTATAAACCGAAGCGAAGCACGTTCGGGTCACTTGTATTAAACAATAAACTGCGTGTTAATTTTATACGGGCATATATTTTATCTAAATGTAGTTAACGATCATACAAATCATGTGATAAAGATATTTTGTTAGTACCTTTTATTATTAGAGCGTTGTTATTTTTTAAAGTTTGTTTTAGGAGCAATGTAACGCGTTCAAGTTCCTATTAAAAAACGAATCAGTAGTCAATGAATTGCCTGTATGAAAGGATAGAGAAAATACGTACCTACGAGTATATCAGGCGAGTGAACTGCCACGACTAATAAGTGATTAAATATTAAAATGGAATAAATTAATGACCTTTATTTTTAACTTTAATCGGCGAAGGTGAACCGTAAATTCATGACATCACGTTTACGTAGGTGCTTTAGTTTAATTGGCGCAATGTGCGATACATCGCTTACTGCATTAATCAGTAAGATAAAGTAGGATAACATACAACTAATTAAGCTGTTACACAGGTTTTTACATTAATTAATGTATATTTAACTGCTGTTAAAATATATTCCTCTATGAAATTTGCACGCTGTACGAGTATAAACAATTTACGAGATAATTTATATCTGTGTTTTGTCAGTCGTATTTACTCAGTATTTTGGAATTATATCATTCAGTTCAATCCTAAAACAAATTAAGCAACTGTAGCATCAAACGTTTTGTACGTATTCACAATATGTGAACAAGAAACATATAATTGAATCATTACGGCAACAACACTCAAGTTTCAACCAAATTAAACATCAAGGAAAGGTTCAATGAAACAAGATATTTCAGAACGGCCTATTATTCTACAGTTAATTAAGTGTTGTTTGTATAAAAAATCTGAGTTAGCGTTATACAGGGTAATTTTTTAATAGGTGCACAAATTTTAATATTTGCTTCGCTATTGTTAATCAATAACACATGTTATGTTATATTTACTTTAAAAAATTAGAGATATTGCCGATTTAATGATTCCACTAACTTAACGATATTCATGGACCCTCTAATGCAGTGGTGCGAGGAGAAGGGAGTGTTGTTAAGTAAGTTAACAAATTAAATTTCAAATTTAGAATATCAGTAGGAGAGGGGCTCGTTGTCTTATAAGATGTACATGAAATTTCAAATTTCGAATATCAATACAGTGTATCGTATACCTACAGCTTGACAACCCATGTCATTATTTCTAGTGTGACTTTGTGTCCACACGAGAAGGTAAATAAGAGATAATTTGCAACAAAAAAATAAAAAAAATAACTCGTTTTACTTTAATAATAATTATATTATATTAACGATACAAAATCATATGTTAAAATTTGTGCACAGATAAAAAAATACCCTGTATTAATATAAGATGATTGTGGTCCTTAATAAATAAATTAAAAATAAAAAGTTAGTAATTTCACCTTCATGCTCGGAAATGTTAACCTTGTTAAAACAGCCCGCGAAGTTCTATTGTCCAGGCCACGGCAAAATTTAAAGTTATAATTTACCAATGACAGCGGTCGTATTTTACTTTTTAAACTATATTTGGGCAAGGATAACTAACTTCAAACCGCCTAAGTAACACTCTTGCAGTCAAATTTCTTCCATATTTAAAGCCCGGCCAGGAAATTTACCTTTTTCTTACCTCACCCTAAATAATTATTGACGTCTTTAAAGTTAGTGTTGCTAGTTGAACAAAATTAGGTGCAACAGTTTTCCACAATATGTGAAGTTAACCTTTACAAACAGCGTTTACAGCGTATTTAAAAAAATACCAAATAGTTTTACTTTTATTAAACAATATTGCATTCATAAACAAATAAAATTGCCGACTTAACTTCCACACGTTATAAGTACATACATACATAACGTCACGCCTTTATTCCCAGAGTGGGGTAGGCAGAGCAACAGAATACCAACAACTCTAAACTTGTTGATAATTCTGTAACCACATTTTGCATAGTCGGGCTAAGATGTTTACCAGTGTATTATAGTGACAGGTTGCAAGCCCATCTCCTAACAGTACTACAAGCCTTTACTCCCTTAGTCGCCTCTCACGACATCCACGGGAAGACATGGAGTGGCACTGTTCTAACCTGGCAACCACATGGGATCACGTTATAATAATAACCACCAATCTGTTCAAATTTGATCTATTACATTTTAAGTTGTAATTTTATTTAATGGTTCAGTAAGTACCTGTTTCGAATGTAAATATAATTTAGATTTATGTCGATGATGATGGCGACAGTTTTCTTTGTTTTAACCTCGTAAGACCCAGTGTCCTATAGAAAGTACATAATCCAGGCAATTCAATTTAAATCTTATTTCAAGGAGTATAAAGTTCATTTTTATTTGTTTCAAAATTGAAAATGTCATTTAAATGCAAAGGTAATTGAACTTTATTTCCTTGCTGGTAGATTCAAATTCCTACAACAAATCTACCCGATTGTAGTATGGTGGGTCTCAAAAGGTTAAAGGAAATTTTGGGACTGTTATTTTCTCACATTGACGGAGAAAAACACTTCAAGCCTCTGCCGGGGAGGGCGGTTGCATCATTCGTATATAGCCTCAAGGCCGCGACAAATTTTCGACGACACGGTGGCCTAGTTGGGAGTGGCCCTGCCTCCGAAGCCAGTGGTCCTGGATTCAAATCCCCGTAAGGGCAGATATTTGGGTGATGAGTGCGATTATTTGTTCCTGAGTCTTGGACGTTTTCTATGTATTTAAGTATGTATTTCTCTAAATGAGTATGTTTATCGTTGACTAGTACTCATAGTACAAGCCTAGAGCTTAGTTTGGGACTAGGTCAATTTGTGTGAGATTGTCCCGTGATACTTATTATTTATTATTATTCTAATTAATTAAATCATAAACGTCGCAACGGTCTTTTTACTGGTCTCTGCACTGATATAGAAGTACTTTTATTATTTTTGGTTGTTTTTTTTTCCTAATATAAAGTCACAGTATAAATTGCACAGCATGTCAAATTATAAGTCATTGACATTGAGATCGTCAGAAATTAAAACTAGGAATAAATTATAAAAAATCTTAAATAACATATTATTTGTATAATTTAATTTATATTACAATGTCACCTTACGTAAGAATATCTCCATTAAGGATCGTCATAATAACATGCAATAAACATCAATAATAACGAGGTCAGTAAAGAAACAAGCATTATTGACAATAAAAGTCAACAGTCAATACAAAATACCCAATTTTTTTTTATGTTCAGGAGTAAGGACACTGGAAGTGGAATCTGAGACCCATAGACATTTGAATTCTCAAGACATATAATCCTCCTCAAATGCGTCGCCAACCCTGAGGACTAAGATGGGATGCCTCTATGCTAGTAATTTCACCGGTTGTCTTATCCCCACAACAATGCGAACACAGATGCTTGACGGGTGGTCTGCACAATGATTTCAATGCATAATTTAATTTTCGTAATATAAAGTGGACTAAGTGTCAGTATTTATTATATTCAGTAAGAAAAGTCTACGAGTGACTACATTGTATCAGCAGAAACACGTTCAATGCTGGATATCCTTCCCTAAGAAACTCCACCATGATCTATCCAGTGCTATTCACATCCACTTTATCACATCTGGAGGTTGTTATGACATACCTATGCAGTTCTGTTTACGCTCAGAGAAAAGGACTGGGGAGTTTTTAGGAGATAGCTTTGCAGTTTATTTTACGGTGAGCGTAAAAGACAGAGCTATGGCAGTTGTATAGCTCTGTCCTCTTCTCTAAGCAAAATCAAAAATCAAATCAAAATCAAAATGTTTATTCAGTAAATAGGCCCCATAGGGCTCTTTTACACGCCGGTAATATGAAGTGAATTTACTAGCGCTTCAGATAAGACCATCATTGCGGAGAAGAAGCGCCAAGAAACTCCAGCAGAAGGTCATTTTTTCAATCATAAAGTACAGAAATACTTAAAAGTAAGTTACATTACAAGTACTTAATAAAGTAATAAATAATAATAAAGTACTTAATAAAGCTTGAACAAATAAAATCAATACAAATGTCAGGCTAATAACATTAAACTAAAAATAATAAGTCTAGGAGAACAACACGACGAGGTCTCTACGTCAGAAGCCATATCTAGAATAATAAACTGAGGAACCAGTCCTTGCAAACGTGAACAGACCGGACCCCACAAACAGCACCCGTTCACGAGTATGACGCGTATCTCCATCACCTCTCTCAACCATGTGAGCGTAAACAGAACTGCATAGTTATATCATAATAACCCCACAGAGCTATATAACTGTTATAGCTCTGTCCTTTACACACACGGTAAAATTAACTGCATAGCTAGGTCATAATAACCCCCCTGTTAAGGTGAAAAACTAAAGTAAAAGACCTGGGGCGGCCAGAAAAATGAAAAACTATAACAGATTCTTTTTTTTTTATGTTAAGGAGAAGGCACACGAACACTCAGGCCACCTGATGGTAAGTGGAATCTGAGATCCATAGACATTTGAATTCTCAAGACTATAATCCTAAGACCTCAAATGCGTTGCCAACCCTGAGGACTAAGATGGAATGCCTCTATGCTAGTAATTTCACCGGTTGTGTTATCCCCACACCGGAACACAACAACGCAAACACTGTTGCTTGGTGGGTGGTTAATGGATAAGATGGTGGTAGCGATCCGGACGGACCCTGCACAGGGTCCTACCACCACTAAAACTAGTATGTAGCTCTGTCCTTTTCTCTAAACGGAACTTCATAGTTATGTCATAATATCCCCCCTATTGTAGGTAGTTGTAACTCATCTGTATAGACTCCTAAGGCCCAAGGTCCTACCCATAGTACTTACTAACTTTGTCATTCAGACCCAGCTCCTTCGACAGTTGTGTAGTCACAGCGTACCACGGTCCTATCAGTAGGGGTTACTCTCAAATTCCCTTTACGCCAAATGACAATATAGCTCAAACGTAAATGTATCTTTAGCAAAACGTCTGGAGCTTAGAATGTTACAATTTACAATACACTAGTAGCGAAACGTCTTTATCTTGGAAATGTCTTTATTACTTAATAGACATAAAAGCTAAATGGCCCGGTAGCAAAACGTTTTTATCTCAAAATGTCTTAATTACTAAATAGACATAAACGCTAAATAGCCCGTTCGCAAAACGTCTGAATCTTTAAATGGCAAGTGTTGATATGACACTTGATAATTTCAAAATCCTTTCCACACAATCAATTATTATCTATTATTTAAATCCTGGCACTCGTTCTGTGGTCATGACAGTCAACTAATTTAATGTAATGTAATGTAATTTTGCTTACGACTAATTAAATATTCTAATTATACGGACTATTATAATTTCCAGACGTTTTGCTAATAACTCCTTCAATATTCATGTCAATCAACTGATTTTACTTTTGGTTAATTGGGTATTCTAATCACACGGACTATTTATTTTTCCAAATGTTTGGCTACTTGCTCATTTCAATTCTGTGACATCCTACTAAATTGACACTTTGCTGACTAAGTTTTCTACTTTCTTGTCATTCAGCTGAATTGACTCTTTGCCGACTGTGTCTACTCTGATGTCATCTAGGTGAAATGGTCTTTTGGCGAAAAAGGAATTTTGAAAGTAACCCATCAGTAGGTCTAATAGAAATCCTAATGGTAGGACCGTGGTACGCTATGACTACACAAGTACAAAAACAGAAAAAAAAAAGTATTTTAAATACTTGGGTCGTAATGAGTATAAAACAATAGTACTACTGGTAGGACTACGAGCCGTAGTGACTACATGCTGAATTTTTCGTTGGGCCTTAAGAGGAGGAACCGTTGGACATTCTATATTTGAAATATGACGTAAGTTTCAGATTAATTTGTAGATAACTACGTGTAACTGGACCTTAACTAAAGTTCTAAACTTCTAACACAACACTAAACATACATACATACATGCATAACATCACGCCCCCACTCCCAGAGCGGGGTAGGCAGAGCTACAGAAATACCAACAACTCTAAAAAGACTTGTTGATAATTCTGCAACCACATTTTGCACAATCAGGCCAAGAAGTTTACTAGTGTATATTAGTGACAGGTTGCAAGCCCATCGCCTAACAATACTACAAGCCCTTATTCCCTGAGTTAAAGTTAGACAAAATAATGTTAAATATGCGATCTTATCGATTAGGTATGCATTAAAAACGATTTTAGTGTGTTCCCAACTGTTGTAACAAATTAAACTTTTCTCACGCATTGTTTCTTACAGGTCTTTCTGCTAAACTTAATTAAAAAAGGGCGATTTCCATGTGCTGTGCCACATTAAAGGTTCGAATTCTCAAATCGCGCCAAATTTGAGTATCCCAAAATAAATATCAGACGAAGCAGAACTAATTAGTGCCGGGTGAATTGCGAATCCGGACGCCATATTGGAATTCCGGAAGGCTAATAAAACTCCCCCTTAACACGTTCAATGCCCGGTCTCAGGATTCCGTCACAAAGTAGACACATTAAGAAGCTCTCGGTATTTTTGGAACTCCGTTTAGTTAAAAGTACCGAATGGAGTTATTTGAACGAGCCCGCGTAATTTTTGAAGCTAAAATAAAAATTTGCGAGGTCATTATGGGGATTTAAATATTTGAATGAGAGTGTCCTCTGATTAAGATAATTTCTTTTTTTATGTCTTTAGCAATAAAGTCTTAATTGACCATAAAAACTGGAAAAAGGTTAGAAATTATGACTAAGAATGTATTGAACTGGGCCTCTATTCAACTTGATAAAATCATATTATTTTTGACATGATTTTTATGGTTCAGTCGTATAAACAAGTAGGAACCCTTACAGTTTCGCCATGTCCGTTCGTCCGTCCGTCTGCAACTTAGCTCAGAGACTATAATAATACTAGCGACCCGACAGCGGCTTCGCCCGCTGCAATCATTGTCATGACAATTTTTATTTTTTATTTTATTTTTTAAATAAAAAGTATTCTATGCTACTTCCAGTACCTCCCAGAATACGTGTACAAAGTTTCATGATGATTCGTCAAGTTGTTTTTGCGTGAAAGCATATCAAACACCCACGCTTTCACAATAATAATATTAGTAAGGATTTAGTACTTGAAAGCTGTTATTTGGCATGAATATACATATAATTTACCCGGAAAAAGTGGTATAAGTTTCTTTTAGGATACCTCCCCTACACCTAAAGTGGCGCAGTATTTTTCTAGTCTACCCCATGTGGGAAGTCGTTGGATAGGTCTTTCAAAAGTATTGTGGGTTTCAAAAGTATTTGTAAAACAATTTTTCGATCAAGGAACCAGTTTGTGAAACGTGCAGCCTTCCAATGCTAATTTTTATTAGAGCCAAGCGTCAAACTACAGCCAAGACTGTGACTACTAAAAATCTGAAAAATATCTTATAATTACACATACATAACGTCACGCCTTCATTCCCAGTGGGTTAGGCAGAGCTACAGAATACCACCAACTCTAAACTTGATGATAATTCTATAACCACATTTCGCACAATCAAGCTAAGATGTTTACCAGTGTATTAGTGACAGGTTGCAAGCCCATCACCTAAAGCCAAGCCAAATAAAGGCATCTTAATTAAAAGCACATACTTAATTACCTCTTGAAGTATAGACAAGTGTATTTATACCTACGAAAAATCATCTAAGACAGCACCAAATAAGTTTAAGTACAAAATTAGTTCTTTCTTTAACACTGCGTTCATATCGGTATATGCGTATGCACACAGACACACACATAGACACGTTAAAGTTTAACACACCTCCTTTTTGGCAGTTAAAAAGACCAAGTATTTTTTTTGCTTCATCCCAATTCCACACATCACCTCGTACAGCCCTATTTTTCTTTTCCTAACTCAACGCGAATTTTCAGACGTGAAGGTTCGCAAAATATCACCTATTCCAGTTTAAGAGCTTGAAAAATATTGGCGATGTTTGAGTTTACCGAGGCAGCGGTGGCGTTAGTTTTGATCGCAACGATAGACAAACTTCTTTGTGATCTTTTAGGTTTAGGTTATTTGTCAGTATGGCATATAATAATAATAATAATATATATAATGTCACACAAATTGACCTAGACCCAAACTAAGCTCCAGGCTTGTACTATTTTTGACGACACGTTGGCCTAGTTGGGAGTAACCCTGCCTCCGAAGCCAGAGGTCCTGGGTACAAAACCCGGCAGATATTTGTGTGACGAGCGCCAATATTTGTTACTGAGTCTTGGATGTTTAATAGGCCAACGCGTAGTCATACGGGTAGACCTAGACCCAAACTAAGCTCTAGGCTTGTACTATTTGACGACACGTTGGCCTAGTTGGGAGTAACCCTGCCTCCGAAGCCAGAGGTCCTGGGTACAAAACCCGGCAGATATTTGTGTGACGAGCGCCAATATTTGTTACTGAGTCTTGGATGTTTAATAGGCCGACGCGTAGTCATATACACATAGATAGGTTACCATGACATAGTAAAACTACCCTTGCTGTATATTATCGGAACTGAAATAAATTACGAATCATCATCATCGTTATATTATCACCACTGGAGAGATCTCTACGATAGAGACTGTACCTTTGTAATACAAGTAAATTAAATAGTTAGAAATCAGGGGACTACCTCACTATAATTTATCTAAGCCTTTGGTCTACATTGTCTTTCCCCGTATTGATATCGTATTGTAATTCAAAGAGTCTATTGCAATAGGGAAAAAAACGCCCTGGAATAAAGCCAGGGTTGTGATTCTACACGGTAATAACGATATCATTTGTGACTTGTTTTCGTATAGTCGACGTTTTGATTACTATTATGTCATTGATAATAATGGCCGTGTTAATAACGATGCTAAAACACGTCAAACACGATATAGTTTTAACGCAGTGGAATAAAGGCGCTGGTCCCTAGCTCCAGGTTTTTGAAATGTATACTAAGCAACGAAAAACATGCTTTTTCAGAAAAATACATAGGTATTAAAGTTTAATTTGTTCTTGATCCGAAATCAAACCCAGAACCATGGACGAGTAACGTGGACAATTCCAAAAATCCTGCAAAATAAATTTTATTTACAGTAATTTGATGTAAAATATTGATTAAAACATTAATGATAACATATCATATTTAAAGCGAAGAATCTGTCAATGTCTCGTCTAAAACGTTCTAAATTCATATAAATAGAAGATGGCGTCACAAAACCGTTATGTTGCACTCTTTCGTCGCTTCATAACCACGTCCGGATCGCTTTGAAAGAACGCAAATTAAAAGTTTATTTTCGTTGTACCGCGAACTGCGGATTGGAGCACAAAGGGAATTCAGGGCGGCTGACGCAAACAAACTGACAACTGAGTGGCTTAGTGGTGGATCTGGGGGAGCTTTTGATGATCTTGGTTCAATTCTCATTGAAAACTGTAGGGAGTCAAATAAATTATATAATGATTTAACAGAAAAGGGATCATTGATACCAAATATTTGGAAATATTCTCAAGAATGCAATAAGAACATTTGAAGAATTATCTATGAATGTTACAGAAATAAGGGGATGTCTTGGAAATAACAGAGAATTCCTCATACAAAGATTCTTATTTGAACTTACAAACACAGTTATGTGCTAAATTATCCTTCAAAAACAACCGTAAAAAGTCACGGAAAACAATTCGCAGCGTGGTCAGCATAATTCACTTTATTTCCCTTCACTAATGTAACCTCTACGGAAACAAGCTCGCTCTAGCAACACCTATCCATGTTTGTCTATGCTCGGGTATGGCAACACCGTGTTTACATAGCAGAGTTTGTTCCGCCTGCTAATGGACAGGAAGTTACCATAGACAAGATTGTTATGGAGATTTATGGTGAAGTATTTATTGTAACTGGATTTTTCCTGTGAATCCGTACCTAAAACTCGTTAATCCCTATTCTCGTGTATTAATATTAGTTGTACCTTCAACCAATCCCGAAATGCATACCTGATAATGAAACAATAATGTATGGTTCCATGGAGCTGGTATCATAATTAACGTGAAAAGTCGCCATGGTGCCTCGATACCTTATAAGGTAAGTAAGTTCATCTAGTCTCGATGCGTTTGAGTTCTGTTTTAGTAATGAGATATCATTAAGAACATTTCATAAATTAAGTTTTTTTATTGAATTGTATATGTATATATCGCATTCATACTATTTGAAATAACTATTTAGATGGTTGGCAGTCCACAACCATGCGTTTTACTAGGAATTTCCACCCTCGCACAACTAAACTGTGGAATGGTCTGTCGCCTGCGGTATTTCCGGACCAATACGACCTTCAAACTTTCAAGAAAAGAGCGTACTCTCATTTGAAAGGCCGGCAACGTACCTGTAACTCCTCTGGTGCTGCAGGTGTCTGTGAGTGACAGTATTCGCTTACCATCAGGTGATCTGTCCGCTCGTTTGCCTCCTATTCCATAAAAAAACTACATAAATAAAACCTAAGCCGCCATGTTGCTATAATTTTGATTTGGTCTCCTGTTAACTTAAATCAAATGGACTTACTAGGAGTGCCAAGAATATTTGAAAAATCGCACATCCCGCATATTTTGATGATTGTCTCATCTCTTGGCAATGCAGAAACATTGAAGTTATACAGTACAGTTAAATTTCGAATATAAACGCATAGATTTTTAGAATCAGCAAGCAGATAAAATAAAATAAAACCAATACTGAAGACTTCAGATGGCTTCCCGGCCAAGCAATGAATCTTCCAACTTTACCAATAAACTTTTGTTTCGTGGACAAAATCGCGGTTTACGTGACGAGGCCTCTTAAAGAGACAGGGACGCAGTTATCCAACCATAATAGCGGCATCCTTTTCACCGAAATGATTTGCACTGATGTGATCTAGTTAGGGGGTTCACACACGATATTGCGTGAACGGTATTTCTTTGTTCTGTAAATTGAAAACGATTTAGAATGCTGTCGTGTTTTATGATAGCGATTTAAAATGGAGATCTTCGAACTGTATTCGCTATTTGACCTCAGTTTAGACCTCGGTCATGTATGGCGATGCGGTCAACTAATATTCGGTCCTGATACTTAGAACGGACAGATTGGTTACAGAGGTTAATATTTGTCTCAATTAGGATAATATTGACGAAACATTAAATACGGTTATGATAGATAATGGTGTATTTACATAAGACGGAACCCTTTGCAATAAGCAAGTTGGAATTAACCCGAAGTAGTGCAAATAGCGTATTGGGTAAGATCATTGGGATACATAAACACAAAGTTGTCATTACTTTACTGTTACATTGTAATCTTGGTTTTCATCAAAAGTTACATTATTTCGTATTGATTGTTCGATGCCTACCGATTATATACAAATATAAAATCGACCCAAGCAGCAGTGTTGTGTTCTGGCGTGGGGATAATGTCGATGAATTTTATTACATGCAGTGAAGCATTACGTCTTAGTCTTTAAGTTGGCAAACGCATTCGTAACCTTGAGACTCAAAATGTTCATGGGTCTTAAACCCACCTGACCCAACATCCAGGCCCCTTATTATGGTTGCCATCCATCACTCTCGCACTTACTTACTGATCAGAAAGTGACAGATGTTTTATCCACATCGATAAACACGGCCAAAATTAGGCCAGCAGGTACCTGCCTGCATGATTGGCTATTTCTGACAATAATGAAATTACACAATTTTTTTGCACCTTCAGTTTCACAATTTAGGGATTTGTCATTTTAACGTCATGTTGTCACCTCACATATAGAGTTTTTGTATGATTTGGCCAACTGTGATCTCTCTGGGCAGTTTGTCAACCGACTCCATGGGTCTCAAGATTCAGCCTAGTTTGATATCCAATGGTTAATGCTAGTGTTTGTAACAATTGTAACCATGCTATTTGTTTAAATAAATTTATTCCCATTCTTGTTCTTATTCTTATGTTTCCCTTGACTTCTAGGTTACATCTTTATCGCAATAAAACAACGTAAACGCTGCAGAAACGTTCGTCGTGTGTCACACCCTTTTCGCAAACATTTGCACGTCATTGAGAACACAATATGGCGGAGACGTAACGCGATATGTCTTCCAAATTGTGTATACGTTCGTGCGTGATGGATAGAAAATTGTGTACAAAGCTATGGTGGAATCCATTGATATTTGAGGGCTTTTGCAACTGTGTAAATACTAAGGTAATATTGAAGGTCCTTTTTATAAAGCTAGCGTTCATAGCGACTACGTCCATGCAAAAGTTATAAACAAAATTAAATTAATGTAGTGTAAGAAATAACCAAGACTTTAAAAATACAAAAAAAAACTGTTATCAAAAACGCAAAAAATAACTTCTTTTAAAATGGTTGGTTTATAGGTCAGTCCAACTGAAGTTGGCTTTTGGGGTAGGGCAGCTTTTTTGGCACCCCCTTAATCTGTATGGGAGCCCCCATAAAACGAACTTAAAATATGTTTTGAAAAAGTACAGGCTTTGGGTCACCAAGATACGTATACTATGAAAATTTGAAGACTCCCTTTGGTTGCAAAACCTGTGTGACGGACGAAAGAAAGACAGACGGATATATATACGAGAGTGACTGCAGTTTCGCTTTGGGTCCGTCGGAAACGGAACCCTAAAGAAGCTAAATAATGAAGAATGTTTTTAAGCAATTTAAATTTAATGCTTAGGTAAAGGAGCCAGCCATGTGTGTGGATTAAAAAAGTGTGACGTGTTTTTTTATGGTAAGGAGAAGGCACCCGAGCACTCAGGCCACTGATGGTAAGTGGAATCTGAGACCCATAGACATTTGAATTCTCAAGACTATAATCCTAAGGCCTCAAATGCGTTGCCAACCCTGAGGACTAAGATGGAATGCCTCTATGCTAGTAATTTCACCGGTTGTCTTATCCGCACACAACAATGCGAAAACTGTTGCTTGACGGGTGGTTAATGGAAAAGATAGTGGTAGCGATCCGGACGGACCCTGCACAGGGTCCTACCACCACTACACGTTACTCCTACTTTACACTTTACTTTTTGTACTTTTCGTTTCAAAAAATTCGGTAGGTAAACGACTTCACACACAGCTAGTTAAACATAAATTAAATTAAGTAGCGGTGATGTTACATATATAGCACTGCCAGATCAACACAGCATCGTTTCAAAAAACTTGGTGGTTTTGTTTCAAGGCCAAAGGAAATGTTAAAGTAATAGAGTTGTATTTTGAGTTAATGCTGTGTTGATCTGGCAGTACGATATATTATCAATAAAAACTCATAGTAACGGCAACAAGTATGGAATAATAAGCTTCATCATCATTCTCCTGCCCTTATCCCAACTTATTTGGGGTCGGCGCAACATGTCTTTTTCTTCCATACTTCTCTATTAGTCGCCATCTCGGTAGTCACTCCCTTTCTAGCCATATCATCTTTCACCCAGTCCATCCATCGTTTCTTTGGTCTTCCCCTACTCGTATAGCCATCCACATTCATACTTAAGACTTTCCTGACGATATTTTCCTCATTCCTCCGCATCACATGCCCATACTATGACAACCGATTCCCACACAACTTTTCAGTCACCGGTGTCACTTTCAGACTTCCTCTTATATACTCATTTCTTATTCTATCCATTCGCGTAACACCACACATCCCCCTTAGCATTCTCATCTCAGCTGCAAGCAATTGCCTTTCATTCATTCCTTTCGTGGCCCAACATTCTGATCCATACAAGACAGCAGGTCTAACGATTGTTTTATAAATCTTCCCCTTAAGTTTAAGGGGGGGGGGAATAATAAGAATAATCAGAATCTTGTAAGAATCAACCATTTTCCGATTTCAATCAGTCCAGCTGATGGTTTTTTTTTTCTAACTTAGTTGCACACCGGCCAAATAAACAAAATTGAAACATAATCTTGAGCAGTATAAGATTGTGCTGTGAATACGCCGAGGCAAGACAGTGAGGTATAGAAGGAGGCAGAATCCTAGCCAAATAGAAATAGAAAGAGAAACATTTATTCGACGAGCACAAGAAAGAAAACATAGTACAAAGATTAGTTATTAAAAAGTATAATAACAAACTACACAACAAAGAAGAAAAGGAATAAAAAAGAAACAATTGGAGTATAATTTAGCCATGGGTGGTGCTCTCACGTAGAAAGTGACACGGCATCAACCACGACGCTGGTTTTCAGTGGCACCAAAGTGACACACGAACGATGAGATGGCAGACTACACAGATACTAAGGTTAGTGAAATATCGACAAATCTAGTAGACACATCGAAAACAAACAGTTAAAACATCATTCGCATCATAACACCACCGATTTTTAATAAACAGTCACATCGACGCCATAAAAAGCGTAAACCAGTTCGATCCGCCGTTAACCGCCTATAAAATGGCCCGAGTTCGAGCACAAGCAACCCAGGCCAACTGTTGACTCGAGCCACTCGAGCCACCAATAAACGCCATCGTAAATGGAGGAACTTCATAAAAATATAGGTTTATGGTCGCCTTTGATTACGAGGGAACGTGGGGTATGTACAAATAAGTCGAGGATTATTCAAAGCGTTATCAGGATACTGAACTAAACAATGGCTGCGTCGTTTTGTTCGCTCGCGGCCATTTTAGTTTTAGAATAGCGGCACGTAATTGGTTAATGAGATTTGTATGGTTTACGTTCAACGCGGTATTCTAAACTAGTTAAGGTAAACAGTGATTACCTAAATCAAAGTAGACAGAGTGCGACAGCTTCCTTCGGGTTTGTATTCTCTCTTACACTCCCATAATGCTGTTATTTCCCTAACTTAAAAGTATTTATATACATCTAGCACTACTGTAGAAATGTATTTGGTTAGGGACTTATACTACACAGTCCAAGGATCAAAAATATTCCAACATTATTTTAGTATATCACAATGTAAAAACGGGACCCTATTACTAATAATGCTACCGAAGAACCGTGATGGCTAGCCAGTTGAAATTTTCACAGGTGATGTACGAGTATATCTGTTGCCGCTATAACAACAAATACTAAAAAAAAATAGACTAAAATTAATATGTAAGTGGGGTTCCCATACAACAAACGTTTTTTTTTTTGCGTTTTACAGAAATTCATTTCAAGCTAATTTCTGCTGGAACCTTTATGTTTTCAGAATAGTTTAAGCATGGGTTACGAAACTTAGGTTAGGTTAGACCTGTGCCCACCAAAAAATAACCTAAAAACGGCAAGGTTACAGCAGAAATTAGCTTTCTATGAAATGGGAATACATCCAATAAAATGAGTTTCTGTAAAGCAGTGTACAGCCCACCTGCACCCCACTAAATGCTTCACATATTTGCCGCACAATACATTATAACAATATGCATCTAATAAAGCCAAGTATATATTTCAAAGCCGTAAAATGGGTTTGCAATGCACACAATAGCACATGTGCCCCGCAATAATATGTGGTCCCGTGCCACTCCATTCGTGCATTATTGTTAGAATTACATCGCTAATTAAACGAGTATTGCTTCATGAATAATTACATGCTACCTTCGATAGTTTTCGTTTTGTTTATTTTTTTTTATGTTAAGAAGAAGGCACACGAGCTCTCAGGCCACCTGATGGTAAGTGGAATCTGAGACCCATAGACATTTGAATTCTCAATACTATAATCCTAAGACCTCAAATGCGTTGCCAACCCTGAGGACTAAGGTGGAATGCCTCTATGCTAATAATTTCACCGGTTGTCTTATCCCCACACCGGAACACAACAATGCGAACACTGTTGCTTGGCGGGTGCAATACAAAATGGGTTTGCTATTGACCCTAATCGAGACCAGAAAGTCAGGACAGGGTCGACGATGAAGCGAGCTTACCCAGAAGGTACCTTTTAATCCTATTTTTGAAGGACACCGAGTCAAACGCACAGGGAAATACGGACTTCGGCAGGGTGCTCCAAATCTTGGCTGTGCACATTATGAGAGTAGATTCGAAGCGCTTGGACAAAAGTTGCATTGAAGCGAGATGTAACACCAGCGCTAACTGACATGACATTGTGAAGAACATCCCTAAAGTCTGTGTAAATTGAATTTAGAAAAGAGTAAACAAAACCAAACGAATCAATTCACCATGATTACTCGATAATCCCGTACTTTTTAAGATCAAGACCTCACGTCTTTGCAATAATTTGTATACTAGATCATTATTTTCATATGATGTTTAAGATCAACCCTTAATAGGGCCCCGTAAAAGTAAAAAATCTAGAGCAAAATTAAATACAGTGATGGAATCGCAAGTCTCTAAAGAGTAATAATAGATGATGTTATATTTGAGTAAAATACAATTGAAATTGCATCATAAAACGTAGGTAGTAAAGTTTAATTTCAGCTTATTATAATGTGGTAAATACAGGGTCTTCCATTAAGAATCAGTGATCTTTAAAATTAAATAAAACAATGATTTTAGTAATTACGTTAATAATTTTTATTTATATGAATATACGTGGTTTGCCATTACTTATGGAATAATATCTCACTCAAATGACGTCCGCGGTGTTTGATTATGCTTTGTAAACGAATGGTCCAATTTTGCATTACTTTTGCACACATTTCGGGCTCTATCTCTCAAATAACTCGAGTAATGTTTTCCTTAAGTGCAGTAGTTGTGCGTGGCCTGTTTGCGTAGACTAATGATTTAACATAGCCCCACAAAAAATAATCTAATGGCGTTAAATCACAAGATCTTGGTGGCCACTCGATGTCTCCAAATCTGCTGATTACACGTCCATTGAAATGCTCCTTCAATATATCCATGGTCAATCGAGCTGTATGACATGTGGCACCGTCTTGTTGGAACCACATGTTCGTAAGATTGATACCGTCCAACTGAGACCAAAAAAAAACCCGAATCATAGCACGATACCGGTCGCCATTGACTGTTACCGCATCACCCACTTCGTTTTGAAAGAAATACGGGCCAATGATACCGTTAAACGAAAATCCGCACCAGACAGTTACTTTTTCACAGTGTAAAGGACGCTGTTGGATTTCTTGAGGGTTTCCATCTGCCCAAATCCTGCAATTTTGCTTGTTAACAAAGCCATTCAGCCAAAAATGAGCCTCGTCACTAAAGATTATTTTCTTGGCAAAATCAGGATCAACTTCCAGTTGTTGTAATGCCCAGCTAGCGAATCGTCGTCGCATTGAATGATCCGTAGGTTTAAGTTCTTGGGTTAATTGAATTTTGTACGGGTATAAACCCAAGTCTTTGCGTAAAATTCGCCAAGTTCAAGTTACTGAAAGTCCCAACTCTTGGGCTCGTCTTGAAATAGACTTGTCCGGCGTTTCCCTCACATGCTCAGCTACCATTTCAATATTTTCCAAATTTCTAATGTTACGGTAACGCACGACAGTTGTAAGATTTTTAACAGCACCGGTGGTTTCAAATTTGCTGACAATTCGACGAATAGTGTCTTCTGAAGGGCGACGATGCCGACCATAAATTTGTCGCAACGCACGAAACGTTTTTCTAATCGAACTGTCGCTTTGATAACTTTTTTTTTTTGCTGGTTATCTGTATACCGCTCCATAATTAAATGGCATATATTGAAGTTTAATTTTTTCACAAAATGGCGGCAAGAAAATGTAAAGTTTTTTTTTTATTAATAGGTAAAGACACTTACTCTTACTGAAAGACCCTTTATATGGCCTCTGCCCTATTAAGGGTTAAATAACTATTTTTATTAAATCACGCTTGGTGAATATTTGAGGTCGTGTGTCAAACAGTACTAATTTGTTTACATCTTTTCCAAGTTCAATTGACAAAGACTTTAGTCATTTTTTTAATGAAATTTAACTGTCGTAATTTAGAGATTGCGATACACTTTTACCACACTTAGTTACAGATAATATTATTAGAGAAAAGATCAAATACAGGTGGCGCTAGTGTAGCAACCGATGTCGGCCAAACAGCCACCGAGTTCTCTAGCGAATGTTCTCACGAAGACCGAAGAAGGGAGCGATTGATGTGGATGGCCAGGCCGTAACACTTTTGCTCGAGACGTGCCTCGGTGCGGTTGTCAGTAGTTCCGAGTGTCGAATATTGTAGATCAGTGACATCTTGCATTGTTCGCGATCTCTTTATGTTCAATTTGTAATTTCTCATTAAAATAATAACTAATTTATGTTTGAACGTTTATTTTAAATCAAATCTTTTAGTTTACCTAACAATATACTTATTAATAGAGCTTTAATTTTTTCTTATAATACACACAGGTTTATTACCATCAGTTGGCTTAAGTGCTCGTGTGCTCACGTTACGATAAAAATTGAAATAACAGTGTCAAATCACAATAACTAAAAAGTTACAAAGATGACTGAGGTTCTTTCCGCGTACAGTCAGCCTTATAAATAGCTTTTGTACCTTGTCGCTTAAACGCCTTTGACAGGTTAGTGCAACAGTTCGATAGTGACGTTAAATTGGCACGGCACTAAAGTGTACAGCTACTTAACAAGAAGATTTTTGTGAACGGGAATTAGTATCTAGCAGCAAGGAAATAAAGTTCAAATACGTTTGCTCTTCAATGCCACTTTTAATTTTTAAACTTCCAAAAATAAACTTTATTTCATTAAAAATGTTCCGTACCCTTTCATATGGTTTTATTTGGTCTTTCGTAGAGAGAGATTCTATGAGATTTATACAACTTCACTTTACATTAATAGGTAAATATCATGCCTTCATTCCCAGAGTGGGGTAGGCAGAGCTA
Source organism: Acleris holmiana (assembly GCA_949316455.1). Classification (NCBI taxonomy): domain Eukaryota; kingdom Metazoa; phylum Arthropoda; class Insecta; order Lepidoptera; family Tortricidae; genus Acleris; species Acleris holmiana. The sequence goes on along the minus strand of OX438764.1, from coordinate 24,512,665 downwards.
CAGAAATACCAATAACTCTAAAAAGACTTGTTGATAATTCTGTAACCACAAGCACAAACAGGCTAAGATGTTGACCAATGTATTCATTATATTTTGTTTTCCTTATTTCGATTCTTCGCACTGGTAGTCTATTAAAATTGACTATACAAGTTTGTTCATGGAACAAGTTAACAATAAATTATGTTTCAACAGTAGCGAGGAATCAACAAGCCTTCAGTTATGATTTTCGTGCATTTCATATCTGCATTTGTGTACGAGTGGCAATTAACCTCGCTTGTTTCAACGGTGCGTCGAAAACAATTCTGAATTCAAATTAATTTGTATAGTCGAAACGAACTGATCCTCGATCCTACGTCAGGTACACTAGTTAATGGTTAGATGGTAGGAGCATTTTCAAAATAAAGTTGTACCCTAGTTAAGGTAAAGTTAACGCTTCTTAATTTTTCGTTTCTTAAATCCTTAACTAGAGCACAGAATCGATAGTACAAGTACAGAAGGCTCACTCCTTTGATCTTTACAAAAGCCGCTTTTTTCTTAGCCAATTTACGGCCCTCTGACGTCGTTGACTCCAGCGCAAGCCAAACGGAACGTTAAGGCTGTGTACGAACGGTGTAAATGAATCGGCTCACTCGCCTCGTCACCGATGGTGAGGGCTGTCAACGACTAAAAATAAAATAATTAAGTATAGCTCTAATAATATCTTTTAGGTGTCTTTTTCTTAATTTCAACAGAAACAATGCAACATACAAACTGATGAATGCTGCACGTTCACTTGCGATATATTTACGATTTACGTAAGCGTGTGCGCGCGGATTAGCGTGCGCGTGCGATCCGATGCACAGCGTGGCAGCCACGGAATAGTACCCGTCAGATGGGTAACCGGCATATACTTGTAGCGATGAACGTTAAATCGTAGTGTTTATTTTGAAAACGCTCGTATACGCATTATTTAAAGTACAATGGGGTTTGGCATAGTAAGAGGTATAAAAAGGTCGATATTTACTTTAATTTTTTATTTTTTATTTTTTTTATGTTAAGGAGAAGGCACCCGAGCACTCAGGCCACCTGATGGTAAGTGGAATCTGAGACCCATAGACATTTGAATTCTCAAGACTAATCCTAAGACCTCAAATGCGTTGCCAACCCTGAGGACTAAGATGGAATGCCTCTATGCTAGTAATTTCACCGGTTGTCTTATCCCCACACCGGAACACAACAATGCGAACACTGTTGCTTGGCGGGTGGTTAATGGATAAGATGGTGGTAGCGATCCGGACGGAATTATAAGTGATAAACACGAAAGTCTAATAAGATCGCATAATTTGTGAATCTTTATACCTTTAATTTAAAATTTGGGTCACTTTTTCGTTTAAACGCTCGATTAACTAGAGTCGTTTAGCCCATTATTAAATATAGATCAGGGGAAATTAAATTAAAGAAGAATATTCAGAAATACACTGTTTTTTTATGTGTGATAGTGATACGATTTCATAAAACTTAGCTATTTGGAGTGGAGTACGGTTAATGCCCCTATTAGACCACCCTTACAACAGTTCCATCACAGGACAATCTGGTAGAATTGATACATTTATGTGCAGGTGTTGAACATTTAAATAATCATGTACATGTGCAAATACTAAAAAAGACGAGGACAAAGGTGAACTATTGTATTTTTTAATACTTTTTGACGACCGTTGGCGTAGTTGGGAGCGACCCTGCCTCCGAAGCCCGCGGCCCTGGGTTCAAATCCCTGTAAGGGCAGATATTTGTGTGTTGAGCGCGAATATTTGTTCCTGAGTCTTGGATGTTTTCTATGCATGTATTTCTCTATAATAAGTATGTTTATCGTTGTCTGGTATCCATAGTACAAGGCTAGAGCTTAGTTTGGGGCTAAGTCAATTTGTGTAAAATTGTCCCCTGATATTTAATTATTTATTTTTATCCTTAGCTTTCTTAGCATAAAGCTTAAAGTAAGAAACGACACAGCCACATTAATAAACAGATCTGCGAGCATTTATAAATCATTAATTAAAATCAGATCAAAGCGCTAGTCTCCAAAAATATTTTTTTGCGTAAACTTTGGACAAATCGGCGAGTTTTAAACATTTTTTCGTCACAGACTAATGGCTTGCTTTAGCGGACTTAATTTGATTACGCCGACCTAGTTGGCTTCTCATTCGATCGCCGAGGCCGAAGGCGAATATTTGTTGGCGTTAGGACCTCATAATTACACTGAAGAGCAAAAAGGGTTATTTTGTTAAGAACTTCAGGGCCCTATTCGACCCGGTAAAACAAAATTGCTTTCGACATGTTATCGTATTGTCAACGTTATTATAGCCTTTATTTACTTGATTATAAAGGCGGCCGAGTTAAAAATAATACAATAACATGTCAAAACAGTTAGGTTATTCCAAGTTGTATAGAGCTTAAATAAAACGACAGTCCTAAAAAAGGGTTCCTTAGTTACAAGAAGCCCTTTTAGTTTCGCCATGTCCGTCTCTCTGTCTGTGTGTCAAATTAAAATACTTATTTGGGCTACGTAAAAAGGAAAAACGGAACTCTTATATCACTTTTATGTCCGTCCGTCTGTCAAGACCCTTTATCTCGAGAACACGTGGAGATATCGAGTTGAAATTATAACACCATATACTCAGGTTTACAGTCCCTTGAAGCTGTGAAAAAAACAAAATTCTAACAAAACGTAAAAAATATACGGCCGTTTATGCCGCAAAAAACGTATATTTCTACACTCTCAAGGCAATCAAAATTTACTTCTTATATAGGGTACTTCCCATAGACCTAGAATCCTGAAATTTGACAAGAAGGAAAGTTTTACAGCACAAGTAATGGCAAAAAACCGAAAATCGTTAATTTGTTGCAACATAACAAAAAAAAAATCGATTGCAATCTTTGTATGGAGATAACAGTTTTTCAACTGCGAAGTTAAAGGAGACCATTCACGTTTCATACAAGTTTGGGCCCAAAATCAAAAGCGCCGGCCAATGGATAAAAGTATTTTTAATTTGATCTTAACATTACTCTGGGCAAAACTCTATGTAGAACCATCATTTTTTGGTGTTATAGAAGTTCTAAAATCCTGATTTTCATACAAAATCTAAAGTGCCGATTTACGAATTAAAATTTTATAACCTGATCGGAACATCGCTCTGAGCATTTCATTATATAACATCAAACTCTAGAACCATCATTTGTTGGTGTTATAGAAGATCCTGACTTTTCATACACAATAAAAAGTGTGTGTTTATTAACCCTTTATTTGGCTACTATCAAAAGTAGATGTGTTTTGACTGAACGATGATGATACCTGATACTATGATATTTATCTTGGGTCAAGGTGTTTTCTATGCTCAGAGTGAAGCCCCAAGCAGTAAAAAATAATTATATTTGTTAGTTGACACTTTTGATTTTGTATGAAAAGTCAGGATTTTTTAACTTCTCTAACACTAACAAATGATGGTTCTAGAGTTAACATGTCATATAATGAAACGCTCAGAGCGATGTTCCCATCATTTTAATTTTTTATAAGTTTGTCCGAAAACCTCGTTGTACGAGTCCAACTCGCACCTGACCGACTTTTTGCTAATGGTCTCATTATAAGTATTTGTTTAAGAGTTAGTCATCACATTTATTTGTTAATAGTTTGTACAACCAACGTTCCGACTGTCTGTCACACTCGGTGCTGGCTGAAAATCAGCGCTGCAGGTGCCTAGCACCTGAGCATTATGCTGAGCCAGTGTCCGGTTCACTGCTGCGAAGACACACCCACCATTTTGTTTTTTTAGTTTCCTGTTTTTACTTTTTTATGTGTGTTCAGCGAATAAACGTATTTTCTTTTCTTGCCGATAATTTTTGCTCCTTTGTACGAGTATTACGTTTAATATTATAAACATAGTATAAATAAAAACAAGGATAAAATTTAGATCTGGTAACTGAATTTGATTTATTTTAAAGAATTATATCCCTTCGCGCGAATTAAACTTAGTGATAATGTAAAAACTGATCCGTTACATTATTGAATTGAGCTTAATTTTAGTCAATATTTTATAAAGCATTTAACTGTTAACGCTGCCAAGTGAATTGATTTATTATTATGATATTATTGTGTGGTTTAGTCATTATGCTATTTGAAACTTTCTTTATTTTATTAAACGTCCATTACAGTCATAAAAAAGAAACGATCTAATTTATAAAGGGAACTTATTCTTGTTATTGCATTTATATTAAACACCTTTACATCCTTTTTGTAAGCACAGTCTAAAACTATAGCGTAATTATAATTCTTATTCATTTTATTATAATTAACAATCTTTACTATACTATTGCCGCGACTCCATCTGCGTAGAACTCGTAACTACTATTTTCTGGGCAACTGTCTAATTTGACAGAATAAAAAGATCCAATCAACAAACAAACAGAATAACTTTCGCATTTATAAATTCAAGAAATGCAAAGTTGCAGGCAAAACACATCTTCATGAAGCTGTTAATGACTACCGAACACTTAAGCACTAATCTAGCGGGCTACCTCATACATCAGGCCGACGCGTGCGCATATAACGAGCGCGATAAATCACATGGACGGACGGACGGACAGAAATAACGCGATTAAGGGCAGGAGCATAACCGCTATAATTAGCTTAGATCTCGGATAATGTTTACTGTGGGATTAGTAAAGTCTCCATCAAGAGTATTTGCGGGTTATGAGCAATCGTCAAATGCATCGTCATCAGATGTTCAAGTTCATTATTCGACGAACAAGTTTGACAACTTAAAACGCACATTGCCACAGTATGGGTCGTGCTGGTGGGTTATTATAACAGCTGTGCAGCTCATTTTACGGCGAGCGTAAAGGACAGAGCTATGGCAGTTTTAGTCTTCTTTCTTATCTTAAGACTTCAATCTTAAGAATGAAATCTTAAAACCCTGAGGACTAAGAATGCTTCTGTGCTAGTTGGGAATTAGATCGGATATCTTATCATCACAGAAACAGAGTTATTACTACGGAAACTAGATTTTACATTTACCTGTTGATTGCTGTGATTTATATTCATTTACTAATACTGAAAATTTCAAAGTAACTCCGTCTATTTGTTACGCTATCACGGCTTAACCGTCGAACCGAATTCGATTACATTTGATATGAAGGTAGCTTGAGTCCTGTAGAAGGGCAAAGGATACTTTTTATGGCAAAATTAAGAAGTTCCCGAGAGAATAGCATTAAATAGTGATAAAGCTGTCAACATTGCACTTAGGCATTGCATTGCATTTAGTGGCGATGGTAAGTGGAATCTGAGGCCCATAGACATTTGAATTCTCAAGACTAATCCTAAGACCTCAAATGCGTTGCCAACCCTGAGGACTAAGATGGAATGCCTCTATGCTAGTAATTTCACCGGTTGTCTTATCCCCACACCGGAACACAACAATGCGAACGATTAATAAGATGGTGGTAGCGATCCGGACGGACCCTGCACAGGGTCCTACCACCACTGAAATTTGGATACTGAATCAGTCAGGCAAAAACTTTTTGACGAAACGAAGGTAACCCTATGTTCCATCTAGGAATCCTCATCGTGTGAGTCCAACTCGCACTTACCCTGTTTATTCCCACCCTAACCCTTCTCCAATTTTAACATAATACTTATCCTAATACCATATGATCCTAACAAATGTCCCCGAGACACTCCTGAGATATAGCAACTGTTGAATCACTCGGAATTTGAGGAACGTCTTAATGAGGACTTCGGGAGGGCGGGAGGTTTTTTAGAAGCACTCTAATGGCACATGTGTTGGTTAATGACAAATCAGTTGGCTAAGACAAATTGCCGTAGATAATGCGTCTGTGTTAATGGTTTGAGATAGTAAAATAGTACGTTTTAAAACACTACTAATCTTTAATATAATTTAGTTATTGCAAGCGTTTCAATAAACAAAAAAGTAATTTATGCATGCCCTACCGCTTTGTAAAAAATGTTGTCTATTGACGATGTATTGAACGTTCTTTTTTCCACCCTCAAAAACGTCTCAAATAAGTATTCACTGAAAGGTAGCGAATTAACTGTGACCCAAGCATTGCTGGCATTTATGGTTGACTGTCACCGCTTACCATCAGGTGGCACGTCAGCTTGTTAGTCTTTTATAGCTATAAAAAAGTTATTACATTGATATGTGAGCAGAATGTTTATACAAGGATTCGAGTATTCCTCATTTCATCCCAGAATTATGATGCCAAATATAATTGTATTGATGTATTTAAGATTTGATTTCGAAATTAATAATACGCAAATTATCATCATAATACATATCAATCATGTGACTTATATGTATGCTAATTGTTAGCCTAAATCAAAGCTCTGTCTATTAAACTGTAGTAATGAGTTGACGGATCCATCTACATTGATGGAAGATTCTACACCTTAGAGACGAGAAAAATACTTATTTTCATTTTTTCTTACAAGAAAGAACATATTAAACAATGACTGTGCAAAGAGAAATCCAGAATATGACTAAGCGAGGCAAGTCAAATTAACACAAAAATAGAACAATGCAAATGTAAACTTCCGTTTCCTTACGACAAAAGGTTGCGAACGTCGAAAAAAAAAAGACATCCGACAGAGTTTCTTACAGGTTCTTCTCTGATCGGTCGCGATTTGAACCTGCAGTCAATTTAGGCTAAGTCGCTACTATGACGTTTCAAAAGAGTTTATTATTTGTAAACCTACTTGAATAAAGATTATTCTGATTCTGATTCTGAACTGAGAAAGTTAACGGGCAAAGTACTAAATTAGTACACTCTATTCCTTGAAAGATCTGCAACTCCAACATCTACTCGTACGCTAAAACACTACACAGGTTCAGTACCAAATTTACTATACTTATCGAGTAATCGGCCCTGAATGCACAAAAGCAACGATTTTTGGTTTTTATGTTTAAAGTCGGTTAAAGACCAACAGTACCTGATGTCCTATTCCAATACAAAACCGTCCCAATATCGAGTTCTCGGCCCTGAATGAACCTCTGGAAGTTCATTGATACAGCTCAAAACGCAAAGAATGTAAACAATCGATTTAACAACCGCCATCAGGCAGGCAAAACGATTCGGTCAATAAATCTCACTGATCGTGTGAACGGCGATCTAAAATAAGAAGCACTTATGCGCAAGCGCCGCCGGGCACAGCTAATTACTGACAGTATAGTGCAAGTTACAGTAAACAATATTATAAATTTAAATAAATCCGTTGTATTCAGTTTTTTTGTTTTGTATAACATACGACGGTGTAAAAACTGGGTGCTGTTATACCTAATCTTAAATTCGCGAGTACGTACAGAGGCAAACTTTTTACTATTATAAATCTATTCCATTTAACCCGTGAAAGGTTTAAAAAGGGAAATGACTTTACAAAATTTACTAAGGCTAATAAATAGCAAGATAATTTTAATTTATCCTACACGATAGTTTGATTATTTAATAAATTACTTTACACTAGTAGGTCAACGCAAAAAAGAAATAAAAAGATGATGGACATACTCTAAAAACTAAAAATTAGTATTTTTACAATATGTGTCGTCGAGCATGTAATTCATGTGAATTACTAAAGATTACGGCAAAAGTTACATAATATTTGAAATTCATAACAGTAGCTACACGATGATAATATGTATTGAAATAATTGTTTAAATTTAATATGATCATGCAAAAAACGCCAGGAAGGCCAAAATAAATTCAGCAAAATTCGAACCGTTACATTCGATTTCCTGAATAATCAATTTGTTACATTGCATACTTAGGTCACCAACCTTAATAAACAACATGTCTATTTTTAAAAGTGAAACATTGCCGAGCATTGAATCTGTTAGCTAGTCTGTACCCGTGGCATTTCTCGCCATTTGCTCGCGCCCTATTTATACCCCGACGGCTACCCAGCCCGCGCGCTTTGAAGTCCTCCATACTTTATGGGGTGGTTATGGGGTGGTCCCACTTGTTAATGATCGCATAACGTTTAATACAGCATCCATTTCTGTTATTACTGAATGTATCAGTTCTTAAAATATATCTATCCCGTTGGACTGAACTGGTATTTGCGTTAACTGTAAAAAACAAATGCTTTAGAAAAGCGTTATATTTGTGTCCCAAGTTTTCACTGTGGCTACTGTTGAGTAGTACTTTCACTATAATATTAAAAAAAAATCGCTTTCCTTTATCAAGAGTTATACTAAATCATAATTTTAATATACATATTATGTTCGTTCATTCATTAGAATTCTTAGTATAAAGAACGAACATCAGAAATAGATATTATCCCTGGTTTGAGAGCGTTACGTAGTTCTGAGAAAAGAAAATGGATATTGGAAATGTAAATAAAGAAAATGGATAAGTCCATACAGGTTATTTTCAAAAGGCTGAAAACATGGTAGGACTCACATAATATGTTACTGAAGAAAATCTAATGTAACTTAATACGACATTTGTAGGATCAGAGACGTTGTTACGTGAATTATGTTTTAGAATTGTGTCCTTTAAAGGTATAGTTTCACCCATTTAGAAAGCTTCTTAATTTTTGTTTTGAATAAATAAATAAATATCACGGAACAATGTCACACAAATTGACCTAGTCCCAAACTAAGCTCTAGGCTTGTACTATGGGTACTAGAACGATAAACTTACTTAGGTAGAGAAATAAATACTTAAATACATAGAAAACATCCAATACTCAGGAACAAATAATCGTGCTCATCACACAAATATCTGCCCTTACCGGGAGTTGAACCCGGGACCTCTGGCTTCGGAGGCAGGGTCACTCCCAACTAGGCTAGCGTGTCGTCGTGTCATGTGTGTGTTGATGCTAATAACACTACATTTATTTCACGCCTAGCTATTTGTGACTTAACACAAAAGAACAATTTTTTCACAATTTAAATGTATTTTACAGCATACGTCATATCTCTACCCCACATTGCTATATTTACGCCACTCTCGACAAGCTATTTCTTACAATCACAATTAACTACCACCATTAATAACATGCCTTTGTTATACGAAACAGTACCAATACAAACTCTATTCACTCCACCACAAGGTCTATCATTTCGGAGTCGCAAGATGCATTTCATTAACCCACGTGGACAATTTAAACTCTGCTACAGCGTCATAAGGTTGGAAGCTATCGGAGTTTCTGAGTTTATTCCGGTAACGAGTACTGTTGGTGGTATTTGTAATGGGAACAATCAAAACTTGCACCGCATCTCTCTGCAGCAGAGCCGCTATTGGCTACATTGTGCCTGCATAAAACTGCTTTATTATTTGCCGCTTAAAATTCGCATTATTTCGCGCTAAAGTGACATTAAAACTTATATTGAATGCAATCTGGCAGTTGTTATGTTTGAGCAAGCGCTTTATAGCGTTGCGAACTTGTTTTTGGTGCATCTGTGCTTTATGACTGTTGTTTAGGTCTTCTGGTAAAACATGGAGAGAGTTAATGCTTAGGGTAACTTGATTTTGATCATCATCAAAATCGTCATTACGATTAATAACATCCTCAAAACCATCGTAACTGTTGTCATTGTTAGGGTTACGTAGTCAAACTAGATACCCTTTTAGTTTCGCATGTCCGTCCGTTCGTCCGCAGCCTAGCGCAGAGACTCTTAGTACTAGAAAGCTGTAATTTGGCATTAATATATATTTTCATAAGATCAAAGGAATCGTTTATGAAATATTAAGCTTTAAAGCGCTAATTTTTGTTAGAGTGAAAATCTTAAATGAAAGCACATATAACGAATTTAAAGGGAAAACTATCACGACTAAGTAGACATCATTGGTTCTTGAGATACAGGCGATTAAAGTGCTTATATCTACTAAAATCATCTAAGACGGCACCAATTTGTTTAAATAATCATGTGTGTGTGACCTTCCGTGGTCTCACCTGGTGGTTCCAACTGAAGATCAGCACTGACAAATGCCAGCATTATGCTGAGTTGGAACCATTTCGTGACTACATTTTTCTGGTGCGTATTTCTCTGTTATTTGTTTTTGTTTGTCACGAATAGATGTATTTTTTTCTTTCTTTCTTTAAATGACTTGTTGATTTTTTTGTTTATTGTAAGTACTTAACGGCTTCGGAACCCTACACTGAGCATGGTCCGACATGCTCTTGCCCGTTTTTTTTTATCATCGCATTTTTATCAACATTACCTATGTTTTCATTATTATAAATTAAGCAAGCATTAACATTGGCAGAAGTAATCATCATGCTTGTTTGATTACACACACATTTCGTAAGCCTATTAGTTTAGAATACCCGTAGGTACTGCTAATACTTCAGCAAATATTGTATTCTGAACAATTACAAAGTGTTCATCAAATCAAGGACTGCTGAGATTAATAGAAATCGTGGTTTCGTCGAGTTTCAGAGGGCATCAAATATTCAGTTTGAATCCTAATGAATTTGTGTGTATTTACCAAAAACGGGACCGCCCATTTTGACGTCAAGTTTGTCCTTCATTTCAACTATATCAACATACAAACTACCAAGATTATATATTTCGTTCGACATTTTTTTTATTACCTTCGTACATTATTTCAGACATTGGTCGTTATCGACGTAGAGATTTTGCAGTACATACTAGATGAAAATATTAATGACTTTAATATGGATTTTTTTCAATAATTCAGTAGGTAATTGTGCAGTTTACGATACATTATTCGCTATTATTCGGTAGATACTTGGTACAAAAGGGAGCAAACTGAAAATCAGCGCTGCGCAGCAGTCCTGCGAGACTACGGCCGGCACCAGCTGAGTTTGCTCCTTTTGCTGCAGTAAAAAATATATATATATAAATAAACTGTAATTTATGTGTCCAGCAGCAATAAATATTTTTTCATTTCATTTTCGTTTCATTTCATTTAATCCTTATTTAATAGAAAAGTGTTATTTTCACAAGCACATAAGTTTCTACAGTCATGTCATTTAATAGAATAACGTGTGTACAACAAACTAAAAACAATATAAGATAGAGCTCTTTTCTATGTAAAATAGATGTTTCTAATATAAATACTTAGTTATACAAAACTTAAAACAAAATACAAGCTTATCCCTTCAAGACGTATTTCAGCTAACCTATTGTAATTACATAATCAAGTGTAACAAAACTCAAATTAATATTCAAATCATCCAATGTAACAAGGGCACATCACGAAACGAGGTCTAGATTACCGCCATATAGGTGTAAAAGGACAGAATACAGCAATTCCGCGCTTCTACCTAGCACATGAGGTCTCATATAGTATTCATAGAGGCAACAAGAACGAGTTTTTTTCCCTCTATTTATTACCCGTACAGGTGCCCCCTCAAGGGGGGTAAGGGGTGTTCCATTTACCCCTAATGAGGGTAAACAGTTTTGTAAGGAAACAGAAATTGGAGGAAACTTTACGCTTGTACAAGTATGGTATTGGTGGGTTCTTGATTGTTTTTTTGTTCGGTTGCGTTGTATTTTCTAAAAGAGTGTATTTGCATGCATGTTTTTAAAGAGTTAGAAAAATAAAATAGGTATAGTTTACAAGAAAAAATAAGTTCGCTAACATACATAGTTTTCTATACAAAATTACTTTATCTGTCTCTAAAATGTTTTTTTTGACGTAAGTATGGCGTTATGTATTCATAAACAAATTACTGCTTCAAACATAAACGATGTTCGGTACCTTCATCTACTTGTTCTGATCTATATAAAAATATTTCAACATTAAAAGAGCTAGAAGCTTTGCGTAAGCCAAGAGACAGAAAATCTAATCAAACATAAAAAAACGTTGTTACCAATGCAAAATTTAATGGATTTTAGATTTAGATTACAGAAGTAAGTACTCTTTTTTATTAAATAAGCAGCTCAGACGTCCTGCAAAAGACGAAGTAGGCAAACCTGAGAAGACAGAAAACCTAATTGATTTTCTGAATTGGGTTTCAAACCCATGATTATGTCGATTTACTGTTGGAAGGCATATCTTTTTTACGCGTAATGTATCTTTTCGCATAAAATCGTTGGTCCGAAAACGGGTTTTACTATGGAATTGGTTTTGTTTTTATTATTATAAAAAATAACTTAACGTAACCAAACTTAATCTACTCAAAACATGTTTATAAAATTCTACAATTAAAAGGATGATATGCGAAAATATTTTCTGCGAAAATATTTTATGCGTTACAAAGGGGTCCCGATTACGTCACATGAAACGCTTCTGCGTTAAAATATAAAGAACCAATTGATATTATGTTTTGTCTAAACTTAAAAAGTAGCAGCCATTACAAAACTTGATGACAGTTTACATTCAACAAACACCGTAACTCTTTTTCATTACTTTTTCGCGTATAAATTTCACGTTTCTCGCAATAACTTTCTCATTTTGTCATTTTCTCGCCAAAGCTGTTCCTCAAAACAGTTTCGCTTAAACATCAAATATTTCCCGTCACAAACACAGTAACTATCTCGTGTAGAAGCGCCCTTGCCGTGGCATAGGAACCGGAAAAGGCCTACGTTTCCCGCTCGCTTTGGCATTGTATATGATATTTATTAAACGCGGAGGGGCCACTATCAGCAGAATATTGGAATACCAGCCGCTACGGAACCTACTTGCGCGACCTTCCGCCGGGGATCCTTGGGCACAGGTGGCAGTTCGCAAATGGATTTTTACTTACTTTCGCTGTGAATAGACATATACACTCAACGTCGTGAGTAATCATGTTGATACTTTGTCGCTTAAGAGCTTCGGATTGTCATGTTAAATTGTCAAGTGAGGAGAATAATCACACATGAGTTTGATCTAGTCCCAAACTAAATTTTTGACTTGTTCTATGAGTACTAGGCAACGATAAACATTACTATAGTAAAGCGACAGGTAGAGCAAGCTTCTTTCCATATAGGTACTAACCCTAATAGGAAATACATATACATACTCTCGTTTTATTTTTTATTTTATTTTTAAAATATATATTTCAATTTAAATTTACGAATTAACTTTTTATTTTTTTTATTAATTAATTCATTGTTTTGGTTAGGTGCTACTTGGATTGTTAATTAATGTGATAGTTAATATTAATTCATCAATCAAGTTATGTACTCCGTAATTGTCTACTATATTAGAAGATATTACATTATCAATAAATAGTCTGTAAGTGTTTAATATATGTGATGTGGATGTACTTTTTAATAAATAAATAAATAAATAAATAACCTTGTGCAAGTTTTTCTTTTTTGGTTTAAGTCAAAATCGATGTTACCAATATAGATATATTTAATTATACCTCTTAGATTAGTGCGTCTACCCGAATTTTAGATTTTAATATGATATTTTAATTTGTATTCTATTTTATTGTTTACAATAGTACCATAAAATTAAGTTTACGCACTAATTTAACCAAAAAAATTTTTCATAGAACGTATCACTTCGCAGAATTTTAATTTCATGGAAAGCTAATTTCTACTCAAATCTTAATGTTTTCAGATTATAAAAAAAAAAAACCTTTGAGTATTTAAGATTAATAAACACGTGATACAACAAGATTACTGTAAGTTTACCACTGACAGAAAGTTTGCCTTCATTTAATTTTCAACTTTAATAACATACAAATAAATCAATTTTCAGAATACTGTTACCCACGTCTACTGATTTAGTAATAACTATTTTATTTCTATAAGATTAAAGCTGAAAATTTAATGAAGGCAATTCATCTGTCAGTGGTAAACTCAAAATAGGTATCCCTTTTTTTCATAATTTCATTTGCCATATAGGTCACTGGCTATAAACAACGTTCACTTTTCCTAATAACACATAACATAATTTAATTTGCCATAAAGGCATTTTTACTGAAATCGTAAACCTTTCAGGTCATTTTTATATGCCATCGTATAGAGCCCAATAGGTTAGGTTAGGTTTGTTTTATTACTTGGGGGGCTACGTTTTGGCGCTATAGCGGTCCCGTAGCCTCCTCTTGAAGCGCTAGGTGGAACGCCCCGGGGGTTTTAGTCCGTGCAAGCCTGACATAACCCGCCCTGGCTCCCTTCAGGGTGGGTATGCAAAGGCATTTGCCCCGGGACAAAAAAAAAGGTTTGTTTAATTACAATTCTGATTAGTTCACGGTTTCAAAAAATGCCAATATGGCAAATGAATGTAATGGCACATTATCGTTATGCCATATAAAATTATGTCATATGAAATTAGGGCAAGTGAAATTATTGCATATGTACACATACATTCATACTATCACGCCTTCATTCCCAGAGTGGGGAGGCAGAGCTACAGAAATACCAACAACTACAAAAAGAGTTGTTGGTAATTCTGTAACCACATTTTGCACAAACAGGCTAAGTTGTTTACCAGTGTATTAGTGACAGGTTGCAAGCCCATCGCCTAACAGTACAAGAATCCCTCATTCCCTTAGTCGCCTCTTACGACATCCACGGGAAGACATGGAGTGCACTATTCTAACCCGGCAACCACACGGGGTCACGGGGGGTATTGCATATCGACGGTTCTGTGACTCAACCTCGTATATAGAATAATGCCTAGTATAAACTGATACTCACTAAGTACGCGAGTACATACTTACTGCGTGTCTGTTTATACTGGACAACATTAAATATACGAGGTTGAGTCACAGAACCGTCGATATGTAATTCGGTCAAACCCCTCAAAATAATTCTACTGTAGCATAAAGACCCTTCTCCTTAAATTTGGCTCGCACTTGCCGCTTTCTCCGCATCTCTACCGCTATCAATTTCATCCCAATCCGTCAATACCTATCACATTACGTGCAAATGAGAGCAGAACGTATTATTTCTCGCTCATACGGAGCCCTGCAATAGACTACGTTAAGCGGGGCAGAATAATTGATTCAACGTTGTTAAAAAAAATTACTTCCTTATTGTGAATATATCTGTTTCTGTCTTGTTAACTGGGCCTCTATTCTACTGCGTTATTACGATATCGCGTGTGACGTGTTTTAGAATCGTTTATGTCACTTTTGCCATTATTGTAAATGATGTAAAAGTTATCAAAACGCTGACAATACGGAAACACGTCAAAGACGATATCGTTATTACCGTGTAGAATCCCAGCCCTGTTCAACGCTTCAAGCATTGATGTGAAATTTTGCAAGTACAGATATACCTATTACCCAAAGCCTCTTTAGTATTGTTATATGCATTTAATAAAGCCAAGTATTATATTTCAAAGGCGTAAAATGTGTCAGTAACGCACATGTGCGCTGCTAAAACAATACGTGGTCCCGCGCCACTCCATTATTCGTGCATTATTGTTAGAATTACATCGCTTATTAAACGAATATTGCTTCATGAATAATTACATGCTTACCTTTGATAGTTTGGGTGATATAGAATGTCGTATTGAAGCGAGATGTTGTCGTGATTAAAGGGTATACGAAAATAACGGGATCGTTTCATAATATATATAGTGCGAAATACATAATTGGTATACATATAATGGTTTCATTTCTGAAACCGTAAACTATTTACGATTTTTTTATAAGGCCATTGTATATAACCCATTAGGTTAGGTTAGGTTTGTTTTATAACACTCCTGAAAAGATTACGGCTTCAGAAATAAAACTATTATAGATTATTACCATTTTTTTGAACTTTATAATATTATACTACGTACCCGAAAAGAACATGCCAGGGCCTCTATTCAACTGCGTTATAACAATATTGTTTTTGACCCGGGCCTCTATTCAACTGAGTTATAACTATATCATGACCTGTTTCCGTATTGTCAACGTTTTGATAACTCTTATGTCATTTACAATAATGGCAACTGTGACATAAACGATTCTTAAACACGTCAAACACGATATCGTTTTAACGCACCTGAATAGAGGCCCTGTTTCCGTATTGTCAACGTTTTGATAACTCTTATATCATTTACAATAATGGCGACTGTGACATAAACGATTCTTAAACACGTCAAACACGATATCGTTTTAACGCACCTGAATAGAGGCCCTGTTTCCGTATTGTCAACGTTTTGATAACTCTTATGTCATTTACAATAATGGCGACTGTGACATAAACGATTCTTAAACGTGTCAAACACGATATCGTTTTAACGCACCTGAATAGAGGCCCTGTTTCCGTATTGTCAACGTTTTGATAACTCTTATGTCATTTACAATAATGGCGACTGTGACATAAACGATTCTTAAACGTGTCAAACACGATATCGTTTTAACGCATCTGAATAGAGGCCCTGGGCCTCTATTCAACAGCGTTATAACGATATCGTTTTTGATCTGTTTCCGTATTGTCAACGTTTTGATAACTCTTATGTCATTTACAATAATGGCGACTGTGACATAAACGATTCTTAAACGTGTCAAAAACGATATCGTTATAACGCAGTTGGATAGAGGCGCAGGTCACTTTTATAATAGTGAGATATTTAATCTCGTAATTTAGGTATTGTAATACACTATTAATTAGTTACCACTTTTTATAAATCTGTATATCTGTGTGTATTAGTGATGGTAGGACCCAGTGCAGGGTCCGTCCAGGTCGCTACGACCAGCATATCCTTTAACCTACCGCCAAGCAGCCAGTGTTCGCATTTTTGTGTGTTCCGGTATGGAGATAAGACAACTGGTGAAATTACTAGCCTAGTGCTCGATTACCTCCTCCTTTCCATTAAGAAGAACGAAGAAAGAAAGTATAACATTTATTTGAAACAATAACAAACATAGAAATAACATAATTATAAAAGTAAAACAGACGACAGATAGTGGTATTTGTTGTGAAACGGTCCCAACTGAGCATGTGCTGGCTGTGAAACCAACGCTCTTCCGTTGGGACCGCTCGGTGGAAACACGGAAGGTCACAGACATTACGGTTAATATAAAGAAAAAAAACAGAAGCAAAGTAAAGCAAAAACAATGATAAGAACAAATGAGTGTGTCCGTGTTTATAGGAACAGGCAGCACTCAGGTGGCAACCAGAGGGACTAACTATACGTGCTTACAATCTGTGCTTACAAACGTTTTATTCCAGAAATCGAAACAGTTTCCGATAATAAACCCCTGACACAAAACAGTATGTAAAAAAAACTCTAAAAAGTAAAAAATAATAAGTACATACATACATACATACATAAATCACGCCTGTTTCCCAGAGGGGTAGGCAGAGACCACTTCTTTCCGTCTGCTACGATCCTGACAAAGCTCTTTCGCTTCTTCCACATTCATACATCGAGTCATGCATGCACGTCGGTTTCGGGCACTTAAGATTCGGCCCTTTTCCAGTATTTCCCCGATTTGATTAAAAAAAGTACGCCTAGGGCGCCCCCTTCCGACCCTTCCACTCACTTTAGCACTGTAAATTTCTTTCGTCAATCTTTTTTCATCCATCCTTTCCAAATGACCGAACCATCGAAACATGCCCTTTTCAATTTTAGTCACTAAGTACATCTTCTTTCAGACCACACTTCTCTCTGATGTTTTCATTCCTTACTCTATCACACAGTTTCACACCACACATACTACGCAAAGAGCGCATTTCTACTGCATTTATGCGACTTTCATGCTTATCCCAACATTCACACCATACATCAGAGTAGGAGCCAACACTCCATTGTGAACAGCCAGTCGGGCTTTTTGTGAAACGCCCCTTCTGCTCACAAAGGAGTGCAGGGACTTATTGGTAAAATAATAAGTATTTTACCAATAAGTTTAATTTTAAGTAGGTATAAATATTATGATCCAAGCATCGTCGCGTAGGAGTAAGGGCTGATTGTTTGATAAGTAGGTAGTTACAACTGAACACTGACACACAGTAAATGAAATAATATAAGATAGCCCAGTTTCTTAGCGGTCCCCGAAGTGTCAGTTCAGTTAGTGCCAGTGTTCAGTTAACTACATAATTATCAAACAATCTGACCTTACTCCTACGCACCCCTCTTTTTGTATAGAGGGTTAAAAATAGTTAAGACCAACTTTTGCGCAAGCAAATCTGATCTGATCTGATCTAGCGCGCTTATTAATTACCAGCGTCCCGCCCTCTCTTCGCTCCGGATTAAAGTTTTATACATATAAACCTTCCTCTTCAATCACTCTATCTATTAAAAAAACCGCATCAAAATCCGTTGCGTAGTTTTAAAGATTTAAGCAAACATAGGGATATAGGGACAGAAAAAGCGACTTTGTTTTATACTATGTAGTGATGTTATAGTTTCAAATTGCCACGGGAATTTCAATAATCATCAATGTTTATAGTACGTACAAGCATTTATTTACCTATACATGTTTGGTTTTTGGTTATTAATGTTTTTATAATTATGCAATATGATATGATCTCTAAGAGCTGATCCGATGCAGTCAGAAAGCGGCTTCCCTTTTCTGTATTCCCTTCCCTAGTATAGACTTACAAGTTAGCTTTTAATAATCAAACGAAAACTAATAAAAAAACACGGGACAATGTCACACAAATTAACCTAGTCTCAAACTAAGCTCTTGGCTTGTACACGGCAACGATAAATTTAATTATATAGAGAAATATATATTTAAATACACATAAAATATCCAAGACTCAGGACAAATACTCGCGCTCATCACACAAATATCTGCCCTTACCGGGATTTGAACCCGGGACCGCCGGTTTCGTACAGTCACAACCAACTCAGCTAGAGTGTCGCCAAAAAGTGCAAAAAAAACCAGACAACAAAGATGGTCAAAAAATAAATATAGTGTATGTTTTTTACCAGTACACTAGGTATATAGAAGTTAACAATTAATCTCGTGGCATACATACGAGTATATATCGCTATGTAAGTAAGTAAATTCATTATTGCACAAAAAGGAATTGTTTCACAATAAAAATGTACATAAATATAAAGTATACAGGGTGACTTCAAATTGGTAATACAAAACACTTGATTGTGGCTTAGTTAATGCCACACAGTATAATACATTAACCCCTTTGTTAAAATTAACTGTATTTAATTAATGCTAATTTTCGAACAAATGAAATAATTAAAGTCCCAAAGTGTGGTTACACTACATTAAATACCTAACTGTCATACCTGTCACTCGATGTTATCAACTAATCAAAACACGTTTTCTTCATAAATTGCGACAGGTGACGGATAACCAAAGAGGAAAGTGTTCATTTGAAATTGTTTAAACTTCTTTGTTAATTATTATGGTAGGATAACCATGTTAAGCCAACAAAAATGGGATACTTTGAAAATTAAAAAAAAATACTTCTGATTATTTTAAAAGTATGAGACTTAATTGAGGGGCTAAGTTTAGGGGAAATGTGTGTAAAACATTTTGTATTACCAATTTGAAGTCACCCTGTATACAACGGCAAACCCATCCTTTTTATGTGGCTATAAGACCGCGTTTTGTTTACTAAGGTAAATAATACTTGTATTGTATACAACTCATACCAACTCATATGAAGTCATTACCAAGTAACATAACTAAAAACTGACAACCAAAGCAAACCTGAAATACGACAAGCAAAATTCATAACAGCTAAAGTCACGGGCAAGTAGTGATATTAAGTTTATTAAAACTCAAAGTTTTTACCAACTTTGTCTTATGATCGAAACGAGATCCCATCTGTAATTCAAATCGTTCTTCTTCAGAACTATGCCAAGTTTATTTAAATTTCTAGGAATTGTTGAAATAACAGCCGAGTTGGAAGTGAGTTTTGTTCGCATGCGTTTGAGCTGGAAATTAAGGATATTTCAGATGTATCTTAACTAGATTTAATCCTCAATATAAGGGACTAATGGTTGTATAAATCAGAATTTAACAAACATACATACATACATAACATCACGCCTTAATTCCCAAAGTGGGGTAGGCAGAGCTACAGAGATACCAAGAAATCTAAAAAGACTTGTTGATAATTCTGTAACCAAATTTTGCAGAAGAAGGCTAAGATATTTACCAGTGTATTAGTGACAGGTTGCAAGCCCATCGCGTAACAGCACTTCAAAACCTTATTCCCTTAGTCGCTTCTTACGACATCCACGGGAAGACATGGAGTGGCACTATTCTAACCCGGCAACCACACGGGCAAGATAAGGTAAATCCGGGAAAGAAGACACACTTTTTGAAGTCACTCTAATCCTCTCAGTACAAAATACAAAATAATTAGCTAAGCTAGTGGTCCCGGGTTCAAACCCGGTAAGGGCAGATATTTGTGTGATGAGCACGAGTATTTGTTCCTGAGTCTTGGATGTTTTCTATGTATTGAAGTATATATTTCTCTGTATAAGTAAGTTTATTGTTATTTAGTACCCATACTACAAGCCTAGAGCTTAGTAATTTGTGTGACATTGCCCCGTGATATTTATTTTATTATTTTAATTAATTTGTAAAACTAGCCGGTACTTTGGTTTTTGATCGACAAATTTATGGAAAGTATAAAACATTATCTTTAATTTTTCCGGAGTATTGGTGTTTTTGCGGACTTCTATAAAATATCCCTTAATGTTCCAGAATATTATTCTAGAACATTAAGGGATATTTGCCTAATTCATATAAATTACGTTTTAGGGATAGATGCCCCGCCGATAAATAGGACATCTATCCCGCAAAAACTTTGATCGCATTTTGTGTTCCCTTGCAATCGCATTGAGACATGCCACACGGTCAACTTAGTGGTAGTTGAAGAGTCTTTCGATAGATTTATTAAAGTGAGAGTAATTACAATCGGGGCAACTATACCCTTAGGGCAACTATTCTAGGGTAAATCCAGCATAGTTGCCCCAGGGGTATACTTCAAATATATTCATCATTTAACAAATGTTCATTTTGCAAATAGATATTTTTCGCAGTATTTAACTTTTTTTGGTTGTCATAAGTCTAACAGACAACTAATATTTAATAATAATAAATAATAATAACATCACGGGACAATGTCACACAAATTGACCTTGTCCCAAACTAAGGTCTACGCTTTTACTATGGGACAACGATAAACATACTTATATAGAGAAATACATGTCATAATTAAATACATAGAAAACATCCAAGACTCAGGAACAAATGCTCATCACACAAATATTTGCCCTTACCGGGATTTGAAACCAGAACCTCCAGCTTCGAAGGCAGGGTCACTACCAACGAGGCTAGCGTGTCGTCAATCTTTATCTTGTTTCCATAATTATGTAAGGCAATATACATATCACAAAATTCGAATAACTTTTCAAAGATTCTACAGAAATCTAAAAAATAAGTATAATCAATTTTGTATCTTAATAATACACGTAGACGAACGTAATGTTTTCGCAAAACAAAATGGAATATCAGATTTCTTCATCCAATAAAAATCATCCACAACAATATCTTCCTAAGTATATTGCATCACTACTTTAAGTTTATAAGTGCAAAGTTTTGTTTCGAAATGTATAAAGTTGAGTGTACTTTGTACTTTTACTTTCTTGAGAAAGAGGTATTACTTTACAACTCCATCAACGAATTAAATATTTTTTATCGTTGAAATTGTACTCCGCATGAAATACACTCAGGAGCTATGAAAACGGGTCACTTTCTATGGAAATTCTGTACTAAGTGACCCGTTCTCATTGCTCTTGAGTATAGTTTCAATTATGTGTTATGAAAGGCAACAAAGTTTATCAAGCGCGAATGCAGGTGAATTATTAAACCAGAGCAAGTGAAGGATCCAAAAATAAAACCTCCAGCGTAGCGAGACACAACTTTTCACCTCAATTCAGCAAAGATAGAAGATGAGAGAAAAAAAACTTATGGAGAATCACATAAATCAAGACTTTGGTCTGAAAAGTAATAAATAAATATCAGGGGACAATCTCACACAAATTGACCTAGTCCCAAACTAAGCTCTTACCTTGTTCTATGGGTACTAGACAACGATAAACATACTTAAATAGAGAAATACATACTTAATTACATAGAAAACATCCAAGATTCAGGAACAAATATTCGCGCTCATTTCACAAATATCTGCCCTTACCGGGATTTGAACCCAGGACCGCAGGCTTCGGAGGCAGGGTCACTCTAATCTAGGCCTCCATGTCGTCAAAGAAAAAAGTAAGATATTTTAGCAAAACAAACCGGAAAAACGCGGATATAAAAATAAAAATAAATACACCCTCTGTTCATGAGATACAGCCCGCTTACAGACAGACGGACGAACAGCGGAGGCTTAGTAAAAGGGTTCTTAGGGTTAGCACCCTTCTGAAACGGAATCCTGAAATACCAACGCAAAGTATCCTAAGTAATTTTATCTAAAGCAAAAAATTACGTATTTCGACTATTAAATAAATTCCTAAAATTCTCAGCCAATATTCATTTTTTCATTCATCCTTTTCAGCAAAAGCACCCTTTCTCCCCCTTAATAATGGCCATTATAATCCGACGTCACGGTCCGACATTCGTATTTGATTTACTATTAGCAACGCAACGGCAGTAAAAATTTAATGCTTTTACTTTACAATCATCAAAATGTCAAATGAATGTCACGGAATGGTTTACGGCCACCGATTTGTGTCACGAAAGTTAATTTTATTAGTGGTAATTAACGTTATATTGTTACTGGGTTATTGGATTGGAAATAGATACGGGAAATGCTGTTTATGGTTTGCGTGGGGGATTTTGTGGTAATGAGCAATTCGATAAAGATCGTTGAGACACAATTTCAATTGGACGTAGTTCTGCAAACGGAACCAACCCACAATTATATATATCGCACCTTCGGTAGAACAAGGGCAAAATGTACAATGTGACTAAAGGGGCGATTATGCCCTTGTTCACTAGAACAAAGGGTACAATGTACAATGTGACTAAAGGGGCAATTGTGCCCTTGTTCTACCGATGGTGCGATATATTGAATCCCTATGTCCCTTGGTCAAGGCATCGCGCATGAACAGCTGGACCGATTTCGCTAATTCTTTTTATGGGGTACGTATTATAAAAAGTTCAAAATACATAATAAGTCATAATTCATAATGGTTTAATTCCTGAAACCGTAAACTTTTCAGGAGTATTATAAAACAAACCTAAGCTAACTTAATGGGTTCTAATACAATGGCCTTATAAAATACCTAAGTATTTTACGTTTTCAGAAATAAAACCATTATGTATTATGAACCATTATGTATTTTGAACTTTATATATTATGATACCGACCCTTTTTTTGTTGTGTTCGTTATCATCAGGAGAAGGTTTTAATGAAAGAAAAAAAATGTAAAATCCACCGGTAATGTCAAAAATTTGCAGCGAGGTGAAGCCACTGACGGGTAGCTAGTTTGGCAATAGAATGTTATTTGTCATGATGAATTTTGGACATTTTATTGCTAAATAATTGTGAGTTGGTTCCTGTTTGTAGACCTACGTCTAATTATATTTAGACGTCTTAATCACGGAGCAATGCAATAATGTCCTTGCACAAGACATAGAGTACACAGTCATACATACATACACGAAACAATGCATTTGGATGTCGTTGCCTAGTTCCTAAAGTAAACGCCTAGTTTCAGATCCAACTAGTCAGAATATAAGATTGTCCTGTAATCTTTTTATGTTACTTTCATCGATGTTTCTAAAGTGAACTAGGGGAGAGCGGGGCTGAAAGTGCCGATTTTCATAAAACACAAAATTGAGCTATGAAATAGTGTATATGTCGTGTGGCTTACACACACATTTAAAGAATGGTTATTGGAGTTTCTGAATAGTGATATTGTTTTGTGCATCGTTAAACAGTTTTCAAATAAAAACATTTTTTATGAGATCGATCGGAACGGAACAACTAACCCCACTATGGGGCTGGTTGTTCCATCCTTTTGAAATACAAACTTATCCTTAAACAAATAAGTTCTCACACGCTAAAGGAGTATTTTGTAGTTCGTCTAAATATGTGTTTATTTTGTGTGCACTATCAACTCAGTTAACAAAAAATCAAAGACAAAAAGGTATTATTTTGTGGGGTTCGTTGTTCCGTTGATTTAGTTTTTTTTTCCATAACTACTATTATACCATAATGGAAGCAACTTAAACGGCTCCTGCAACGGCATAATTTCATAATGTTTCGCGTCAAACATCATACAGATTGCTCCGTTTTTTACTTACATTTCTATTATTATCGGAACAACTTACCCCCGGCACTTTCAGCCCCGCTCTCCCCTACTTCTACTTAACTCTAGTAGTCAATATAATATAATGTTTCTTTTTAATGCTAAATAAGATAAGAGTAGAAATATAGCCGTTTATACGAACATAAAAATCTATTATGGACAGAAATTTCGAAAAGCTTACTATTTTCTAAATGGTAACCTTTACTTTATTCGATGATGTCAGATACTAATAATAATTTCACAGTAATTTTACGAGATCGATTTACCGTAAACTATACAAGCCTAGCCTGGCCTGGTGTGGCCTGTAAAAGGAGCAATAAATTGAGGGATCGTTTACACACCTCAAACGTAACAACATTTATTCTACAACTTTTGAAAATAACTTATTGTTAACTGAATATTAATGAATTTAGATTTTTCAAGCAAGTAATGTATTGTGAAAACTACGAAGTTTGTACGCTAACAGTAGATGTCAACTAGACTAATGGATGGAGTACATTGAAAATGCTATTTAGTTTATTCGAAAAAAATACAAATAATAAATAACATGTTTTTCAAAAGGTGTAGAACAAATGTTGCTACGTTTATAAAGTAGAAACGATCCCTCAATTTATTGCTCCTATTACAGGCCACATCCGGTATTTAAGTTATGTAATATTTTGACGACACGTTGGGCTAGTTGTGATTGACCCTGCCTCTGAAGCCAGCGGCCCTGGGTTCAAATCCCAATAAGGAGCGGATATTTGTGTGATGAGCGCGAGTATTTGTTGCTGAGTCGTGGATGCTTTCTATGTATTTAAGCATGTATTTCTCTATATAAGTATGTTTATTGTTGCCCAGTACTATACTCGTACAATTGTAAAGCTTAGTTTGGGACTAGGTCTATTTGTGTGAGATTGTCCCCTGATATATGTATTTTATTTTGTGGTTGCATGGTTACAATAGTGCCACTCCCCGTGGATGTTGTAAGAGGCGACTAAGGGAATAAAGGCTTGTAGTACTGTTAGGTGATGGGCTTGCAACCTGTCATTAATACACTAGTAAACATCTTGGCCTGATTGTGCAAAATGTTGTTACAGAATTATCAACAAGTCTTTTTAGAGTTGTTGGTATTTCTGTAGCTCTGCCTACCCCACTCTGGGAATGAAGGCGTGATGTTAAGCCGCGTTCACATTTGTCTGACGTGTTGTGTTGTGATGCTCTCTGTCGTGATGGCTACTGTTCACATTTATCTGACGTGTTATGACGCATTATGACGCGTCGTCCATACTCTCCATACTTCTCGTGCGGCTCTGACGCGTCACAACACAGCACTGGCGCGTGCACACTAGTCCGATGCGCTGTGTCGTGTCGCTGCACCGCCCCCCGCACCTCACCCGTTCTGACGCGGACCGGGATCGCATGTGATGCGACACAACACAAGCCATCACAACACGCTGCGTCAGACAAATGTGAACGCAACCATATTAAATGCATACATTTAATATGGTCGCGTTCACAGTTTCATAAAACTGGTACTGTTCTGACGCATCACGACACAACACGTCAGACAAATGTGAACGCGGCTTTATGTATGTATGTATGTTGATAGTTTAAAAACTAATTTACGGTGATACAGACAAACGGACAGTAACGAAACTTAGGTGAACTATTTGGGTTCGTAGTTTGACTTTGGAACCCAAAACATTATTTGATAGAACCCCAATTTGGTAATAAAGCCAGCATAAAGCTTTAAGCGTTAAAAGAGCGCTAGATTAAAAATCCGTATGAGTTTCCAGTAAAATATGGCGGAGCATCCAACCACTGAATATTTTGGGGAGGTTATTCTAATTCTCACTTTTTCGTCACTAAATCGAACGGAAATTATAACTGGATCTATCTGCTCATAAACCTTACAGCAAAAAAAACCGGCCAAGTGCATGTCGGACCACGCACAGTGAAGGTTTCCGTAGCTGGGATGAACGTTCATGGTATATATTTTTTTTTTTAATTAAAATCTCAAAAACTACACAGCGTAAAGTGTTCAAAACAATTTTGGTTGGAAGTATTTCGTATGTTCTACTACTGCAATTTTTATTAGAATGTTCTATTTAACAGTTCAAAAGCTACCCACCCGGACAGAATTTTTACGACTTTAGAAGCGTATATCTCGCCAACTGTTCACTTACGTGAAAAAGTCACTTAAAAACCTCTGTATCATTTTGGAAGCCCTATCTAAAAATACCCCACACGCTAAAGTAACTCAAAAAAAAAATTCCCTCCCCTAGTATGGAGTGCCACCCCTAAATATTTTTTTTTTAATTTTACTACATCATTGTATAGCGGTTCATAGAATACATCTATCCTCCAAATTTCATTTATATAATGCCAATAGGCTCTGAGTAAAATGGCTGTGACATACAGACGGACGGATGGACAGACGGACAGACGAACATGACGAAATTATAAGGGTTCCGATTTTGCCATTCTGCTCCGGAACCCTAAAAAGACAGGTGAAGTTGTTGATGAATTATAGACCGAAATAATCGTGTTAATAATCTTTAAAATGTTACATAATAGACAATCACCTTAAAAAAAAATGCAGGTGGTAAGACCTTTTGCAGGGTCCGTCCGGATTGCTACCACCATCTTATCCATTAACCTACCGCCAAACAGAAGTGTTCGCATTGTTGTGTTCCAGTTTGGGGATAAGACAGCCGGTGAAATAACTAGCATACAGGCATTCCATTCCAACGCATTTGCAGTCTTGCGAATGCGAATGTGTATGGGTCACAGTTTCCACTTACCATCAGGTGGCCTGTGCGCTCATTTGCCTTCTCAATGCCAAAAAAAAAAAAGATTTGTCGATTTTTATTTTGTGACAAAGGGCCTGTTGTAACAAAATGGTTCCAACTCAGCGTTATACTGGCATTGAAGCCAGCGCTGGTGTTCCGTGGGAACCATATCACTGCTAGATGAGGCAAACGAGGTAGCAGGTCACCCGATGGAAAGTGCATGATTACCGTCAGCTATTAGCAACTGCAATACCAGTGTGCCGATCACGCTGTCACGGGTCAATTTTTGACATATGGTCGGGACTATAATTCGTCTATTGCATATTCCAACGTAAGTATAAAACTGTGGTTTAAAATAAAAGTGTGATTTGAGTCCTTATTACTAAGCCGCTTAATCCCCGGGTGGCTGTCATTTTAATAATTTCATAATAATATTTGACACTAGTTCCCGTTTGACGTCATTTGACACTAACTCCCGTGTCAGGTTGCTCGGCCCACAGGAGGGGAATCATTATTACGTTGACGGCCATTGAGGAAGGAGTAGGCACGACTCTTGTTTTTGTTAATAAATATCTTAAGCGGGTACGAATCTGAGCGGCTCAGCCTGAGGCATGCTCACCCCGCGCGGCAAACTGCTCGCGAGCCAAATTGTTGCAGATAAACATGCGTGGATGAGGAAGCGTGCTTGCCGCGAGCAGAAATTTAAAAATGGCGTCAGACACAATGACAGCCGCGGCTGCGTCTTATCATAAGTCACCGAATTATTAACAAAAAGAAGAAGATATCGCCTCGGTGGTGGAACGGCTCAGCAAACTTGTACGTGCCTCGCCCACAGACAAGTTAGACCCTGTCGTTCAGCCCGCGGCACGCTTGGATACACGTCCAAATTATGCGAGGCACGCACACTGAGGCGCCTTTGAGCATGGTCACACGACCGACTCTCGGCGGCTCGCCGCGCGCCGCTAGCAGTCTGCTCGCGCGCAGCGCGTGAGCGCGTACGAATTTGAGCAAAATAAGTGACCCGTGCGTGCCTCAACCCGAGGCTGCTCTAATTCGTACCCACCTTTAGACAGAATTGCACCCTTAGCTACCAAAGTTACATATATGTAGGTAAACTGTGCGAATGATCGGACAGGTCAAGTTATGTTTGCGATCGAGTCCGCCGGCGATGTGTTCCTCTCGAGAATACCACCTCTGGACTTGGCCCGTTTTTCACGAGCGGAAATTAAATCCCTTTATTGTTTCAAACGCTTTGTTCGGGTTCGGCGTGTCTTGGCCGTCTAATGATATTACCATTTTGGGAATGGACGGCTTTAGGAGTCTTTTAAATTGAAAAATAAGAGATTTTTTGAATGGATGGTTTATTTGGGTATTTCTAAAGTATTTGAAAAATTTGAACAGCCCCGCCTGCCAACTTTCTTTTCAAATAATAGTGAATAGTGAAAATGGTTTTGCATCATAACTTTAGTGTTGTTCTTACTAATATCAATTTGTGTACAGTCGACATCATAACTATGTTTACACTTGAGTACCTTGTCACTTTCATTCACTGAGACAATTTCATATAATAATATGATTATATGTAATCGTCTCAGTGAATGAAAGTGACATGGTATTAAAGTGTAAACCTATTTATGACTTCGACTGTACAATAGTCAATCCTATCAATTACTACTATCAGAGTTAATCACAGTCGAGGGGGCGGTTTTTGTTCTCTTGGGACAAATTTTTAATAAAAATGCTAATAAAATTACTTATAAATTAATTGAAATACTAGGGCTTGTAGTATTAGGCGATAGGCTTGCAACTTGTCACTAATACACTAGTAAACTTCTTGGCCTGATTGTGCAAAATGTGGTAACAGAATTATAAGCAAGTCTTTTTAGAGTTGTTTGTATTTCTGTAGCTCTACCTACCCCACTTTGGGAATAAAGGCGTAATGTTATGTGTGTGTGAAGTACTACTTTATCATAATGGATTATGTAATCACCTTCTTAATTTAAATAGGTAAATCTTGTTAAATCCTAACACATTGCTAATATTATGTGATACTTATCAAATTCTGCCTTTTGAGCTATTGAAAGATTTATAATTAAATATGCAGCCTTATTCTTGGTATAATATCAGACAAGTTAAAAAATTTGGCTATTATTTAACATGTTTTTTATTTTATTTAAAATTTAAGTAAAGTGATTATTCAAAAAAAGACCACGGACAGCGATTTTCCAATTAGTGGAGAAATGTCTATTTACAATATTAGTAATATTTCTGTGGATATATCAAAAAATCTAACCTGACCTGGTTTTGCACTGAACAAACTTGTTCATAGACTTGCACGGTCGCTCACTTCACTGAAACTTTAGGCAATTAAATGGTATGAATGACAATTTAAATAAAATGAACATCACGGGACAATGTCACACAAATTGACCAAGTCCCAAAGTAAGCTCTAGACTTGTACTATGGGTACTAGACAACGATAAACATACTTATATAGAGAAATACATACTTAAATACATAGAAAACATCCAAGACTCAGTAACAAATACCCGCGCTCATGATACTATCCGCCCTTACCGGGATTTGAACCCAGGAGCTTCGAAGGCAGGGTCACTACCAACTAGGCCAACGTGTCGTGTCGTGTGGTGTTAATGACTTAAGAATACTACGCCCTAAAATATTTCTGAATAATTATCAAGATATTAGCATTTTTGGGATCGCCAGCTTTAGGAGTCTTTTAAATTTAGTTGTTAGCGATTTTTTTATTTATGGTTTATTTAGATATTACAATATTGCAAGTATAACACTAATACTTACTACTACGTGTACTTATTGTGTGACAAGGTTTGAATATTTTTATTGTCACTTAAGTTATTTTTTTAGTGTTTACTGGATTTTCAGAAATACAACAATATTTGAAGAGTACTTTTTCTGTAATTACTAGCATAGAGGCATTCCACTGTAGTCCTTAGGGTCGGCAACGCATTTGAGGTCTTAGGAGTATATTCTTGAGAATTCAAATGTCTATGGGTCTCAGATTCTACTTACCATCAGGTGGCCTGAGTGCTCGTGTGCCTTCTCCTTAACATAAAAAAACGGTTTTTGATTACTAGGTAGTTTAGTTAGTTTAATTTTTATTATCGTGTAATTTATTGTTATTGTTTTACGTACACAATCGACAAGTAGGTAAACTCATGTCAAATAATGAGAGCCATCTGTCAAATTCTTTGTTTATTTTCAGGTGTAAGAAAGGGAAAGGGCTAAATTTATTTGACAGATATGCTTTACTTGACTGTTGTGAAACAGGTGGTAAATAAATATGTACATTTATTTTCAAGTCAAATTGGATAGGTGTATACTTAGTCTTGTAAGTAAGAATATCAGCTAAATAATAATAAGAAAATGTATGTACTGTGTACATATTACTACTGATTAGACAGGGTTCCATAACCCGCTCGTTTAAGTTAATTTTTAATTTTTATTTTATAGCACGTATTGACTGTATTTAACGCCGGAGCTAAACAAAACGCAGTTTCAAAAAGTTAGACTAAACCAATGTTTAGAACATCCTGAAATAACAAAACTTCATCAATACATTGGCCTAGTTGGGAGTTAGCCTGCCTCTGAAACCAGTGGTCCTGGGTTCAAATCCCGGTAAGGGCAGATATTTGTGTGATGAGCGCGAATATTTGCTCCTGAGTCTTGGATGTTTTCTATGTATTTAAGTATGTATTTCTCTATATAAGTATGTTTATCATTGTCTAGTACCCATAGTACAAGCCTAGAGCTTAGTTTGGGACTAGGTCAATTTGTGTGAGATTGTCCCTGGTATTTATATTTTATACATATTTTGAAAAAAGTGTAATATTAAATAATAAACTCTTACAAAAGTATGACCTTTTTACAAATGAAGCTGAGAGCCAATCAAATAACACCTTTAAATTAACAGCTCGTTCGTTAATAGCTAGTTTTAATTAACGTTACAGTTAGAGTTCTAAAGTTATATTTCCGACACCGGTGAAGTTTCCGATGGAAAATATTTCACTTTTTTCATTTCATGAACTCGGCGCGTTTTTACACTTTTCGTTTGATGCTTGGTTCACTGCTGGTATACGAACACTTTAATGTAACACTTTTGTTTTTAGCGAGTCGGCGGTAGCACATGTCTTTTTAGGGTTCCGTAGTTGAACTACTTTCGCTGTATCTGTCTATCTGTCTGTCTGTGTGTCCACACTCACTTTTTGCCAAAAAGTATCACTATTTACTGCACTCTGATCAATAATAAAATAAGAAAAAAAACAGGGTACCTGTAAAATAAGTAGGTAAAAAATTGAATTACAGGCGACTAAAATGTTTGAGATAAATTAGCTAATACAGTATTATTTATTTATTACAGTAGAATTTTTAACCCCTTACTTATAAACGTGGAATAACCGTGGGGCAGCTTATGCCATGATTTGTCCTTATCTGTAATTGTGACATTTGCATCTGACAGAAAGTGACAAAGCATGGCATACCCCCACACCACGGATATTGCACGATTAAAAGTAAGGGGCTTGAGTTTGTTGTATGGGATCATATCATTGTGAAGTTCCTTTCACAATGATATGATCTTTTTTAATTAACTATTTTGGGTCTTCCGATATTAAATGTATCTAAAACAAAACCAAAAACCAAAGAAAACAGTTCCAAATACTTATTTCAAAGTGACATTTCATAGTAGATAGGTATTAAGTTCAGCGGATAAAATAGAAATTAACTAAAACGCTGATCACTGCCCGTAGATATTAATATAATGATAGGGTACCTAATATTTAATTTAAATAATTGATAGGCATATTTATTACAGATTTTAAAATTCAAATAAACATCAAATTAGATCAAATAAATTTTGTTAATTATGTGTTTCTTACACAAATACTTCCTTTAATGCTAATCTTTTTCTTATAAAGTAAACTGAAACCAAGAGTACCTTGCAACAAAGTCCTATTTATATAAATTGTATGACATTTTGTATCATAATCGAATGGGAAGTTGCATGTTTATATTAACCTACCTACGTTATCTCATACTTATAACTGCCATAAGAAAGTTCAATTTATCGATTAATTAATATCTTTCGGAAATCTCTATTACAATTTTATTCGTGACAAAAACTTCTATGTATGCACATAATACAGGGTGTTCGGCAGAGGGGTCGACAAACTTCAGGGACTAACTCTGTAGGTCATACTCATCAACTTTTATTATGGGACCAACATCGAAAAAGCGAAAAAAAAAACAGCTGTTCCATACAAACTTTGAGAGCTAAACAGCCGAAATGTATGGAACAGCTGTTTTTTTTTCGCTTTTTCGATGTTGGTCCCATAATAAAAGTTGATGAGTATGACCTACAGAGTTAGTCCCTGAAGTTTGTCGAACCCTCTGCCGAACACCCTGTTGTTAAAATTAATTCTAACAAATTTAATATGAAGTCTCATCGGCAGCCTGCCTATGATTAACAATACACACGACTAAAAAACATGACATCCGTTTGACACCTAGCTTATGCCTAGCTATATGTTTTTAAACCCCGACGCAAAAAACGAGGGGTGTTATAAGTTTGACGTGTCTGTGTGTGTGTGTGTAAATGTGTATGTGTCTGCCTGTGGCATCGTAGCTCCCAAACGGATGATCCGATTTTGATGCGGTTTTTTTTGTTTGAAAGGTATATCAGTCGAGAGTGTTCGTAGTTACGTTTGGTGGAAATCGGTTCAGGTCTTCAAGGTCATCAGGTCGTTTGTTAGGTGTGATAGTAATGTTACACGCTCAGTTTCCTTGCAAGCATATGTGGGATCTGACATTTGAAACACTAATGTCTTCTGGAACCACTGAGCTGGTCTGCTGTTAGGGCTCGAAGATAGGAGACGTAACCCTGGACTGCCTTTTAGTAAACCCAACGAGTTTGGGCTCGTTGGATTCGTCTTAACTAGTTCTCTTTATGATAGATTTGTTTATTTTCAAATTCATTTGTTATTTTTAACCCCTGACGCAAACAGAGGGGTGATATAAGTTCGACGTGTAAGTGTGTGTGTGTGTCTGTCTGTGGCACTGTAGCGCTTAAATGGGTGTAACCGATAAGAATGCAGTTTTTTTTAAAATGAAGGCAGGTTTTTTAGCGGTGGTTCTTAGATATGTTTCATCAAAATCACTTCAGCCGTTTTTGAAATATTGAGCTTGCCACAAACAGACACTCAGATGGAGAAGTTTAAAAAGCGTGAAATAAAAAATTAAATTAGAAATTTAAAAAACCCCCGACTAAATAAATAGTCTGTAAAAAAACCGCTAAAAAGTTAAAAATAATAAGTAGTGGCCCCGAGGGCTGATTGTTTGATAAGTAGATAGTTAACTGAACACTGAGAGTCTGAGACTAACTAAAGTGACACGGCGTGGGACCGCTAAGTAAATGAAATAACATAAAGTACCCCAGCGGTTCTCGACGTGTCAGTTTAGTTAGTATCAGTGTTCAGTGTGTGAAATAGAGAAGTACTAAGGACAGTCTACAAAGAAAAGCTATCAACTACTTTAACGCGGACCGCGGGCAAATATCAAAGTTTTTTTTAGAGACGTGTTTGTCTGTTTCACAATAATTAGACGTATAACTAGGTTAACACTAATGAGACGTATTTCTATGTTAACACTAAAGAGATGTTCTATGTTCACACTAAATTGACGTATTTCTCACAAAAAGCTTCAAAAAATACACTTCTTAATATAGTAACTCCAAATGTTTGCCAAATCGATTGTTAAGTACAACAGTTACGAGTAGCTAGCTACTTAATAGTATTTTTTTCTGATTGGGTTAATTTTCTTTAGTTCAAGAGTTATATTTGATTTATAAAACTGTAACTAACTACACACACACTGTTTTGGATAGTAATCTAGGTTATTATATGTACCTGCATATCCTTCATTTTTTAAATTTTCTGTCTGTTTAGTACATATTAAAGAAATATAATAATACAAATTTATAACGTTACAGTGTTACAAAATATTTTTTAAAAAGGTGGACAGGATGAAAAACGTGGCAATTTCCGCATAAGCATTAAACAATTGGTAAAGCGGTATTTAATGGGATTCAGGAACAATGGGAAGCCCGTAAAGACGACCTTGTTGTTTGGGAAAACTTAAATCGAAGCGCGAGGCGACTGGCGAGCGCGCGGGCGCCACTAGCGGCGGGCAACTGAAAGTAATACTAAATAGCAATCCTAATTCTTGCTAATGATATTTATTAGTCGAATAGAAAACATAAATATATTTTTTTATGCTCTCTGGGAAGTGCTATGAAAGAGAGAAATAACTGTATACGCGAAATAATTGTCGTGTAATTTTTTCATAAGATATAAAGCGTTTAAAAAGTCATAGTTCAGACCCCCTGCAGAAACACTTTGTACAAAATCACATTTTTTATCACTAATAAATAATCCCGTGTGGTGGCCGGGTTAGAAAGTGCCATTCCATGTCTTCCCGTGGATGTCGTAAGACTAAGGGTATGAGGGTTTCTAGTATTGTTAGACGATGGGCTTGCAACCTGTCACTAATACACTGGTAAACATCTTAGCCTGTTTATGCAAAATGTGGTTACAGAATTACCTACAACTCTTTTTGTAGTTGTTGGTATTTCTGTAGCTCTGCCTACCCCACTCTGGGAATGAAGGCGTGATAGTATGTATGTATGTAATAAATATCAGATGAGGGTATGTACTTCTTAAATTGGATCTTAGACTAAGAGGTAACTTTAGTTGCTGCTGTTGCTGAGCTGAGTTTACCACGTGAGACCCAGTGTGCGTTTAAACTATATTTCAATGAGTATAAAGTTCATTTTTGTTTTTTTTCCAAATTGAAAATGGCATTCGAGCGCAAACGTAATTGAACCTTATTTCCTTGCTGGTAGATTCAAATTCCCAATCTCAAAAATCTCCTTTTTTGTAGTATGATGGACTTTACGAGGTTAAAACCTACAGTAAATGAAGAGGTAGATTATAACATAAATATATATAAGTAGGTAAGTAATATAAGAAAGTAACTTAGTAAAAGATTATGCCTTTAAATGTATAACTCCAATAGTAATAAATTGAAACGTGCCATAAATATAAGTAAGTAATACCTAAGGAAATACTAATTAAATATGTAACCACGTAAGGCCCAACGGCTTAAATTTAGGACATTTGTCAAAGTGACTTTAAACTTTAGTTGACTTACACAAGGTTCTTTTTTGAACTAGTAAAATTTTACGTGGGCCTCACGGGGTCAAGTAAGAGATGCCCTCACGCCTTAATACTGTTGAGCCCTACAAGGTCCATAATGATCCTTCAACTATTAAATTAGTTTAAGTACCACCTGTGTACACATTATGGAGAGCAATAAACGATTGAGTATTGAGGTACCTTAAGAAGAAGCTGCAAAGCAAACTATATTTGTTTAATCCGCGGACAGTGGGGCAGAACTAGTGCATGTGGCGCCGAGTAGAAAAAGTGTCCGCGGAGATTTATCGTCCGCAGCGCCGCGCACGCGCCGATAAGCTAAGGATCTTCAAGTACTAAGAATTTTTTCTATCCTTTTTATATGGAATCTTTCGTACACTAAACGAGCTCCACATGTTAAACTTTTTATTTCTAGCATCGAGATGGAAAACAAGCAAATCGGTCAGGCCATCTGAGGCCCTATTCTTAATAAAATCTAGGTCGTATTAACTTGACAATAGAGGCCATCGTATACGTAAAATAATATATAGAAGCATGAATGTACTTTAGGAGTTCATGCTGTCGTTAAGAGGCCGTATACGAAATTATGCGTTGTAATGCACATCATGAAATATCATTTCAGTTATGATTTAATCAATTAGTTATGAATGAACGAGCTACTTTTTTATTTTTGTCGAGCATTGTAATGCGAGATTGAGGTTGTTAACATTATATAACAAAAATAAGTATATTTATATCAATGGGTGGATTTTTGTTGTACAAATGAATACACAATTCATAGGGTATAAATGTATATGACATAACATGACAATCGACCTGCGAGTAAGTAACTTAACGGAAAAAATGGCTCCCGTTCCTTAACTTGATACACGAAGGTTATAGGTTATGAAATTTTGTCATACATGCTACTAGCTGTTTCCCGCAACTATGTCCGGATAGAAATTATTTATCACTATTCCCTCAGGAACCGTTTAATTTTTTGAAATAATGAGTGCGCCACAGGACGCACGGAGCCCTCTTAAAATAAAGGCAGTACACTTCTTTGATTAGGATTAAAATGTTTTTGCTACAGATACCGGAACTGTCTCGAAAGCCTGTATTCTTCTCAGTAAAATATTATCACTTTTGACTTGTTATCATATAGCTTTTCACTCAGCCGCCATCACTGTTAAGGAAATAAGAGCAATAAATAAATATATATCTCGAGACAATGACACACAAGTTGACCTAGTCCCAAACAAAGCTCTAGGCTTGTACTATGGATACTAGACAACGATAAACATACTTAGATAGAGAAATAAATACTTAAATACATAGAAAACATCCAAAACTCAGGCACAAATACTCGTGCTCATCACTCAAATATCTGCCCATACCGGGATTCGAACCCGGGACCGCTGGCTTCGGAGGCAGGGTCACTACCAACTAGGCCAAAGTGTCGTCAAAAAATATTTTAACTTAATTAATTAATTTCATAAATAATAAGTTTATAAGTGAATGGATGATTTCAAAATTAAACAAACACATCGTATCGCATCGTATTGAACCATTTCCTAACATTTAAACAATATAATAACACAATCAAAAATCCTTTTAACGTGATGCATAAGAATCTAATCTCACAGAACCATTCAAATAAAATGCTTTGAAAAACAAAATAACATTCAATAGCATTGAGTTTAAATTTAAGTTTTTTACGCGAAAACATTCGCAACCAATGGCTCACATGGCATATCCAAGTTGCACACAAACTCTTTTTAATGGCACTGAATATGTTACGTCAATAACCTTTGAATAGCGTAGTGCCTCTACGTCGTAGCAACGACCGCGCTACGAGCTTCTAGGTGCTACGAGCGTCTACGTTACGCATGCTACTCTATTCTTAAAGCCTTAATGGCTCAGGTAAAATTGAATCTTGAGATGTTTGGATAAGCTTCAATTTTAATAGTACATTGTCTTGAAACTTTGTAAGTGCTTTGTGAGGGTGTGAAATTTTGCTAGTTATTTTAATTTTAATTTAGTGTTAAAGAACTTTACTTCGCGAACATGACTAAATTACATTGAATCACTTTAATATCAAAGGATAACCTCAAACTGGTGTACATACTCAGTTAAAATTATAACCTCAAACTCAAGAATAGGTTATTAATCGCTCGGTTATAGGTTCGCCTTTGTACATCTTTTTCAAGGTTCTCGAGCCAAAGAGTAAAAACCCCTAAGACCCTATTACTAAGGACTCTATTACTAAAACTCCGCTGTCCGTCTGTCTGTCACCAGACTGTATCTCATGAACCGTGATAGCTAGACAGTTGATGTATTTCTGTTGCTGCTATAACATTAAATACTAAAAAAAGAATAAATAAAATAAATAAATAAATATCTGGGGACAATGTCACACAAATTAATCTAGTCCCAAACTAAGCTCTAGGCTTGCACTATGGGTACCAGACAACGATAAACATACTTATATAGAGAAATAAATACTTAAATACATAGAAAACATCCAAGACTCGGGAACAAATATTCGCACTCATCACACAAATATCTGCTCTTACCGGGATTTGAACCCAGGATCGCTGGCTTCGGAGGCAGGATCACTCCCAACTAGGCCACCGTGTCGTCATAAAATATATATCTAAGTGAGGCTTCTATACAATAAACATATTTTTTTGCCAATTTTTGCTCTATATTAATAACGGCAACCGGTAGATGCTTGAAATGTTTGAAGTTGTCTGTAAAGTTCAAAAATAAATAATTAAATTCAAATGAAATAAATGAGTGGGGCTCCCATACAACAAACGTGTTTTTTGCCGTATTTTTTAGTGTCTAGTATTGTATACATAATGGTACGGAACCCTTCGTGCGCGAGTGTGTCTTACACTTGGCCGGTTTTTATTTTATTGTATTTTTTATATTTTTACCATAAAAGTATTTACATACATACACGTATTCGCATGGAAGAAACACATTTTATAAAAAGAAAAACGTTCAAATTTCAGGAACAAAATACAAGTGCTCATTAAACAAATATTTACCCTTACTGGGTATTAAACTGGGTCCCCTAACATCGTAGGCAGTAGCACTAACTGCTCTAAGTCGTTAATTAAACAGGGTATTATGACTGTGGGTCATTACTCATAAACCTTACTAATACAATAATTGCGAAATTACTTGTTTGTTAACACTTCATCAGAGTCTCTGTGCTACACGGTTAAACCATATTGGTTTTGACATGTTATCATACTGTCAACGTTATGATGGCTCTTATTTACTTGATAGTAATGGCGGCCGAGTTGAAAATGACAGGATCACTGAAAAGCTATTTGGTCAATTTCACACACGTTGACCTAGTCTCAAACTAAGCTCTAGGCTTTTAGAAAACATCCAAGACTCAGAAAAAAATACTCGCACTCATCACACAAATATTTGCCCCCACCGGGAATCAAACCCAGGACCGCTAGCGTCATAGGCAGGGTTACTACCAACTAGGCTAACACGTCATCAATCAGGTTTTACTATGACGTGATGTTATTGTTTCTAAATCGGCTGGCATTACTGTCAATTAAATAAAAGCTATCAAAAAGTTGACAATACGGAACCAAGTCAAAGGAGATATCGATTTTACCGTGTAGAATCCTAACCTAGCAATGCAGTTCATTTTACGGTGAGCGTAAAGGACAGAGCTATAGCAGTTATATAGCTTTGTCCTTTTCCCTGAGAGTAAACAGAAATGCATTATAATGTCATAATAACCCCCAGATCGATTTAAAATTAAGTACATAGATATTTTATAGGCAAAGGGTATTAGGCATTTTTACTCCAAGAATGTTAGTACCTCCTGAGGGAATAGCGGTAAGCGAGTTCAACGCGGACAGAGTCGCAGGCAAACTCATAAATAGTACATGTCGCGGCCGGTTCATTCCACTCTCGTGTATTATGCATCCAGGCACCGCAACCGCAGTCTATCGAGTCAAGGAAACTATTATGTAATGGAATAAATATTTACTTTCCTATTGGAAGCCTTTTGGAAAGTTCTAGTTTTGCCGTCGCGTAATTTAGAAAACAAACCGGGCAAGAGCATGTCGGCCCATGCTCAGTGTAGGGTTCCGAAGCCGTTAAGTACTACAAACATAAAAAATCATCAAGTAATCACAAATTTTCTATTTAAAGTCAATTGGTGCCGTTGTAGATGATATTAGTAGGTGTAAACACTTTAATCGCCTGTATCTCAAGAACCAATGATGTCTACTTAGTCGTGATAGTTTTCCTTTAAAATTGGTTATATGTTCTTTCATTTAAGATTTTTTTCCGATGTTTAGTATTTGTAGTTTTGGCTGTAGGGGGGGGGGGACACCTGAGTCTAACAAAAATTAGCTTAATATTTCATAAATGGATTACTTAATTAAAAAACTGTTTTCACAAACCCATAATATTTTTGAAAGACCTATCCAACGACATACTATAGGGTAAACGAGAAAAGAAAAAATACATCCCCACGTTACGTGTAGGGGTACCTCCCAGTGTACCACTTTGTTGGCGTGACTACTATGCATATTCATGCCAAATTGCAGCTTTCTAGTACTAATACCCTTCTTCGTCTTTGCACTAGGCTGCGGACGGACGGACGGACGGACGGCCGGACATGGCGAAACTATAAGGGTTCCTAGTTTGACTACGGAACCCTAAAAAGGTAGAATTCTATTTATGCGTCTATGATTTGATGAGATGCATACATTTTTTAAATTTACTAGTCACTTATTATTACTTACTTATTTGTGCAGATATTAAAGTTATACAGAAAATATACGGGGTTATGTGTGGTTGCCGCGTTAGAATAGTGCCACTCCATGTCTTCCCGGGAATGAGAGACGACTAAGGGAATAACGGCTTGTAGTTCTGTTAGGTGATGGGCTTTGCAACCTGTCACTGATACACTAGTAAACTTATTGGCCTGATTGTGCAAAATATGGTTACAGAATTCTAAACAGGCCTTTTAGAGTTGATGGTATTTCTCTACCTCTGTCTACCACACCCTGTGAATGAAGGCGTGATGTTATGTAGGCTATATGTATAGGGTGATCTGTATTTGAGCTAACTTAAAACACCTTTCAACGAACGCCAATACGCAGAACTTTCAATTCATCGAAAGGAATTTCTCGCTGCTTAATTTTGTTTTGGTAATCACAAGTCTAACGTAACGACTCGATTTAGGGTAGAATTACCGGTTTTGGCCATCTTGTTACCCTATTTGGCCACAAAAAACTGATTTTATGATAAAATAATGTTTTAATGGAATTTTAAAACTGTGACACTCATATAAATCTACTTTATAGTTTTATCACATTCAATTTATAAAATGTTTCGAACAATTATTTGGGAATAAAGTGGCCAAAAAAGGTACAGCGGCCACTGACGTAGTTCTTCCTTATGAACGTGGAAGAAGCGAAAGAGATTTGTCAGGATCGTAGCAGGTGGAAACAAAAGCTCTCTGCCTACCCCTCTGGGAAACAGGCGTGATTTTATGTATGTATAAATAAATAATATCACAGGACAATGTCACACAAATTGACTCAGTCCCAAATTAAGGTCTAGGCTTGTACTACGGGTACTAGATAATATTTTGTTTGTACAAGTACGTTCTCTAAATGGCACGTAATCCAAATAAATCGGAAAATAACATAATGAATCCACAACTCCATAATTACGTTTGTATGTAACCATTCATCAAATACAAAACGATAGCCATCAAGTTACAAAACCATACATCTGCCTATACGCTCAACTAAAAATCAACCTTAATTCTTACCGTTCTGAGTTTTGTATTCACTGATATAAATCACCACTAAACCAACCAAATGCCACTCTTAAGTTAGTAATCAAAGGTCATAATTTCCCTTTGTGACTATTCATAAATCAACCTTAAGAACTTTATTCTTACAGTTGACAATACATCGTGTTACATTTAAACTAGATGTTATCTAGCTACATTAGCGTGCAATTGACGCTTATAATATCCTTCTGTAATCACGCTAGAAATAACTTTGACTGTTTAGTTGAGCAAATAGGATTAAACTGATTAATCTACTAAGACATGTTTAAACCGATACAATCACAGCATTTGTTGTACCTTTAAATTTCTTGTACAGTGAACCATATTATTTTTGCATACGATGTTAACCATCCCATCAGTACTACTTATTTTATAGTTGGTCAAGTATTAATTCCCAAGTCCAAACCTTAAAAAAATATTTATGACAAACATAAGTACTTAATTTTAACTTGGAATGGAATTTCGGACATAATTTGTCACGAATTGGTCACAATTCAGGGTGATGCTGGTAGAGCCAGCGCTGTTCTTCCATTGTGACCATTAGGTGAAGACCAGTGGATGCCTACACTGTATAAGGTATCAATGTGAAAAATTTCAAGTCTCTAGGCCTAGCGGTTTGGGCTGTGCGTTGATATATCACCCTGTCAGTCAGTCAGATGGGTAACTTATCACTTCATCGAATTTTATTTCATCGAACGCTATTTTCTGCTGAAACCATAATGTTTTCCGGTTATCTTAATCATTAATTAGGTAGGTTAGGTCAGGTTAGATGTTTAAGATACCCAGAAAACATTATGGTTTCAGCAGAAAATAGCGTCCGATGTTTTGACGAAATTATAGACACCCATATAGATGACTTGAATAAAAAAAACTTTAAATTTTTCCGTAGAAGTACAGAGTGTTATTAAATCTAAAAGCATAATCGTGAACTAAAATCAAACTAAAATGAAATAACTAGCATAGAGGCATAACATCAAACGCGTTGCAGTCTCAGTTGCCAACCCTGACGACTTAGGGTTGGCAACTGAGACTGCAACGCGTTTGCAGTCTCGAGATAGTCATCGTATGATAGCAAACACGGCACGTTAGCCTAGTTGGGAGTGACCCTGCCTCCGAAGCCAGCGGTCCTGGGCTCAAATCCCGGTAAGGGCAGATATTTGTGTGATTAGCGCGAATATTTGTTCCTGAGTCTGGGATGTTTTCTATGTATCTAAGTATGTATTTCTACATACAAGTATGTTTATCGTTGTCTAGTACCGGTAGTACAAGCCTAGAGCTCAGTTTGGGACTAGGTCAATTTGTGTGACATTGTCCCGTGATATTTATTTATTTAAATGTCTATCATCATGTGGCCTTCACCTTTTGGGAACATTTCTTTCTGAAAAGTGGAAATGACGAAGATAAACTACCCTTTAAATTTTAGGATTTGTATTTGTAATGTTTACTCTGATCGTATCATTTATTGTTCAATAATGATGAAGTAGCACCATCTTTACACTCTTAACGCAATTCTATTTAAAAACTCATTTAATTTGTTTCTAGTTGACCGACTAACTCAATCTTGTTGACAACGACAGCTGTCACGGCGACCTGTCACGACAACAATCAACGAAATATATTTGTGGAACAAGAATTAATTTGGTGAAGGTAAAGATAATTTGATTTCCCTGAATTTCTAGCTATGTCTTGTTGTTTTTCACTTTAGCGTCTTGTAAATTTACGGAATTACTAGACCGAGAACGCTTAATTTGCGAATTACATAATTCACCTCTCTTTGTTTTGCTTAGGAAAAGTAATATTTACATTAAGCTTCATTGCTTTCTACGTATAGTAAGCACATCATGTAATTTCGATTGTCTTTATCGACACTAATTTCTAAAAAAAAACTGACCAAGTGCATGTTGGACCACGCACATGTTTAGGGTTCCGTAACTGGGATGAACGTTCATGGTTTTTTTTTTATTAAAATCTCAAAAACTACACAGCGTATCGTGTTCAAAACAATTTTTTAATTAATTAATTAAGTATTTTTTATTAGAATGTTGTATTTAACAGTTCAAAAGCTACCCACCCGGACAGAATTTTTACGACTTTAGAAGCGTATATCTCGCCAACTGTTCACTTACGTAAAAAAGTCACTTAAAAGTCTCAGTATCATTTTGGAAGCCCTATCTAAAAATACCCCACACGCTGATGTAACTCAAAAAATATTTTTTTGTCCCCTAGTTACATGTATGGAGTGCCACCCCTAAATATATTTTTTTTTCAATTTTACTACATCATTGTATAGCGGTTCATAGAATAAATCTATCCTCCAAATTTCATTTATATTGTGCCAATGGGCTCTGAATAAAATGGCTGTGACATACAGACGGGCAGACGGACGGACGGACGGACAGACGGACATGACGAAATTATAAGGGTTCCGTTTTTGCCATTCGGCTCCGGAACCCTAAAAACGTGTCTCATACAACGTTCACAGGGTGTTCTAATAAGACGTTAATCTAAAACTAAAGCGGCGGTAATGAAGAAAACAAGTGCAGTATATTGCTTCTTTAAATAAAATATAAAGCACCTAGATAGTGGAAAATATGCTTTGTAGGCTGTTTAATAATAATATGCATTGTCATTATAGTAAAATAAAAATGACGATATTGTATGGATGGTGTGATTGAATTATAAACATACAAACGTTTGGCATGTTTCTGATTCAATTACACCTAAATGTTTAAATGGATTTGGATGAAATTTAGTAAACAAGTAGTTTCAACAGGGTCAAGAATAAAAACTAGTATAACGTTAAAATTAACTTTGTCCAAGAATTTCGTAATGTTTTGTTATAATTTAATATACAATGATATTTTTGGCTAAAACATCAAATTATCCTGATTTTTTTTTTTATCGCAAACGTTATTTAATGGTGGTAGGACCTTGTGCAGGGTCCGTCCGGATCGCTACCACCGTCTTATCCATTAACGGCTTCACTGCCAGGGGGCGTGGCCTAGGAATAAACTTTTTTGACGGTGAACGCATATATGCGTCGGTGGCT
Source organism: Acleris holmiana (assembly GCA_949316455.1). Lineage (NCBI taxonomy): Eukaryota > Metazoa > Arthropoda > Insecta > Lepidoptera > Tortricidae > Acleris > Acleris holmiana. Next base: position 24,468,634 of record OX438764.1, on the reverse strand, counting down.
GTGAATGCGTTAACCTACCGCCAAGCAGCATTCGCATTGTTGTGTTCCGGTGTGGAAATAAGACAATAGGTGAAATAACTAGCATAGAGGCATTGCATCTTGGTTCTCAGGGTTACCTTATCTTACAGATCAGCCCTTTCGGATAAACTTAGGATCTTATACACTCAGCTGTTCGAATTTGCAGGTTTCCTCACGATAATTTTTCTTCACCGAAAGACCATCGGGTAATGTATAGGTACATAAGTGAGAAAACTAATTGATACACGGTGACCGCGAAGTTCGACTCGGTACCTTACGATCACGAGTCGACCCCTTAAGCCATGCGAATATTGTGGCAGTCTTAAGATCGTAGTCTTGAGAATGCAAATATGTATGGGTCTCAGATCCCACTGACCATCAGGTAGCGTGTGTGTTCGTGTGCCTTCACTTGGCCTTTTTTATCTTGGCGAATTAGAAAGTGACAGTGTCCTTAATGGGACATTAGTGCCCATGAAAGTTAAATTATCAATTGCCTGTTTTTAAACTTAATCAGTGATAACACAAACAATATCTCCATGAAAACTTTACTATTAGACTGATTGACAGAAAACTTACCATCTAACATTAAACTTTTTTTACATAAAAATAAATGCTCGAGAAAAACATATTTATCCAATGAATACGTCTTCATCGACATCACCCCGCCTCTGAATCGAATTGAAATTTCCCAACATTTTCATAAAGTTTCCAAAGACAGAAAGTTGTGACGGCTACAGAATTATTCAATTAGAGTTGAACTGACAGAAGTCCGGACTGTTCACCTTAGATCTGATCGGATAAAACGTTTTGGACACAAATTATGTACAAGCTATAGCTTTTAGTATAGGGAAATTTCTTAAAGTTGTAGAACTTTTAATATACTTCGGGTCCATGACGTAAATAGGAATTTACTTTCGGACTTTATTAATGAGGAATGATGAAGACTGGATGGGGATTACAGGGTGTTTTTTTCTACCATCCTTAACGGATTGCGGCCAAAAAAAAATGAAATGCTTAAGTTTTTTACCAAGTATTTACATCTTCATCCATTCTGTTTTTTGAGGAAAAGTTCATTACAATTAAACTTGAGGGAAGCATTTAAGATGAAACATGTTGGTACAAGTATGTAATCATAATATAAAACAAAGTCGCTTTTTCTGTCCCTATATCCCTATGTATGCTTAAATCTTTAAAATTACGCAACGAATTTTGATGCGGTTTTTTTTAATAGATAGAGTGATTAAAGAGGAAGGTTTATATGTATAATACTTTAATCCGGAGCGAAGCGAGGGCGGGTCACTAGTTATACATAATTTTATGATAAATTCGTTTGATATACATTTAGGCATGCGAATTTGATCGCACCTTTTTTCCAATCCAATATTATTGGAAGATCTGCGCAAATTTTATAGTCATGTTTTTCGACAAGCAACGGAACAATGTTTTAACAGGGTGTCCTTTAATCTATTTATTTTTAATTAACTCACTAGAAACTTAATTATATTTTGCTACGTTAAAGACAAACTGATAGGTTTGAATAATTAAACCGTAAGTTAATTAATTACATAACCGAGATGTACCATGTTACAATTAGCGCGCGTCGTTACACCTTAATTAGTTACTTGTAAACATGTTACAATTGTACCATGCCTCCCCTCGGGAAGGGAGTGGGGGTAACGTATTTCAACCATATATTGTCCAAAACTATGATAGTTTATAAATATTTGTACTGATAAAATTAATTATTAAAACTAACAAATCACTTTACCAGAGTTTCTGTGGTTAATTCAATATACTGTATCTATCTATAATTTTAACAACTATAATTAGTATTAAACAACAAAATCTACTTTAAAGTAGTTATACTCGACATTAATTTTTTAGGCTAAAATACCAGGGAAATGTATGGTTAATTATATTGTTTGTTGAAGCGATCGATTCACGAACCATTGAGATGACAAAAAACTTCTTTGTTTTATTTAAATAGGTATTCAAAGACGACGTGCGCTAGCCTTACTCTATAAATGCCTGTTTCAATTGCGTTGAGAAAATTAATGAACAGTGAATTGCTATGGTTTTGAAGTAACACATTGTTAAATAAATAAATAAAATAAATAAATATCACAGGACAATCTCACAAAAATTGACCTAGTCCCAAACTAAGCTATAGGCTTGTGCTATTGGTACTAAACAACGGTAAACTTACTTATATCGAGAAACATATACTTAAATACATAGAAAACATCGAAACTCAGAAACAAATACTCGTGCTCATCACAGAAATATCTAGAACCCTAGCTTGGGGAGCTTCGAAGGCAGGGTAACTACCAACCAGCCTAGCGTGTCATTACTTTATAGGTACATTTTCATTTTTATCGCTACCAAACGTAGCTTTAGGATACTTATGTGTCCTTTGTACAAAATGTACTTTTAACAACCAAGCAAATTTAAATTAGAGTAAATTCTTTCCATTAAATGTTATTTTAACCGATGCGAGCGTTAAGGAAACAACGTAATGCATGAGAATTATTTATGTCGCACCCTGTAGAAGTGTGGACGGCTTTAGAGTTAGCTCGCAGACAATGACATTACTTAACCAAGTGGTTTCGTGTCAGATATATTACAAAAACATAAAAGGTACTTCTAAATGAGCCGAATCTTAAGTACCCGAAACCGACGTGCATGCATGACTCGATGTATGAATGTGGAAGAAGGGAAAGAGATTTGTCAGGATTGTAGCAGGTGGAAAGAAGTGGTGTTTGCCTACCCCTCTAGAAAACAGGCGTGATTTATGTATGTATATATGTAAATGTCAAACCAACGGACTCTACACTTGGCATTGCCTAAGTGATATTGCTACTAATCGCTATCTACATCTCTATGATTTATCTGAATTGCGCTATGCTATATACATACATACAATCACGCCTTCATTCCCAGAGTGGGGTAGGCAGAGCTACAGAAATACCAACAACTGCAAAAAGAGTTGTTGATAATTCTGTAACCACATTTTGCAAAACAGGCTAAGCTATTTACCAGTGCATTAGTGACAGGTTGCAAGCATATCGCCTAACAGTACTACAAGCCCTCATTCCCTGCCTCTTACTACATCCACGGGAAGACATGGAGTGGCACTATTCTAACCCGGCAACCACACGGGCGTTACTCCTACTAATATAATATTATAAACGAGACACTAATTTCGTGCATTTATTCCTTCCTCCACGGTTCAACGCCTCCACGGATCAACGTGAAATTCGGTTTCCGATAACGGTGTCATTTCGTGAGGAATACCGATAAATAACTTCTACGCGAACGGACTCGGGCCTCAAGCCATAGTAAGTTATAAATTACGCAGAATTACAGCTTGATGGAGTAAAGGCATGTTTAACTTTAACTTGAAAAATGTGAACATCCTTTATATTTTATGTTAGTTCACTGTACAAAATTGGAATGTATGAATACAAAATCGTCAACATTTGAACATATTCAGCTATTTTTATTATCAATCCCACGGCATGTCCATGAAACATGTATAATATATACCAAGGTTGCGTAACCTGATTGTGACTATGCAAGCTAACAATGCGTGAAGTCCCGAATCCTTAAAACCCCCGTGAGGACAACCCCTCTTAGGAGGGACTTGTCCAAGTAAGGGGTTAAGGGCTTAGGGTGTTTTGACTATCAACACACGTAAATATGACGTCAAAATCTATTTGAGTGTCTTGTCGGTGTCATGCGGGGTTTTTTAGGTTCTGTAGGCAAAGGAAACCACTAGGCATTGTTGCTTAATTTATGTTTGCCTATACAATACAATACAAATACTCTTCATTGAACACCACAAATTAAAAAAATAAAACAGAACATGGAACAGTACATTTAAATCATAGTTATACAACAGGCGGTCTTACTGCTAAATAGCGATCTCTTCCAGACAACCTCGTAAGAGAAATAACTGAGGACACAAATTCATGGCAGGCGGTGTAAACTAATTCGTTTAGAACTCAAACTAAATAACTACAAGAAACAATTAAATTATTTCAATTCCCTATCCCTTAGCCTATCTGTCTGTATGAAGCAGGGACTTAAACTATGTTCGTGAAATTTGTCAGATTTTTGTGAACCTCTAATTAGGTCTCTATAGTGTTCAACTTTTGCCGAATGCATCTAGTTTGACACATCTCACTTTTATTTATTACAAGCGACCCGCCCTCGCTTCGCTCCGGATTAAAGTATTATACATATAAACCTTCCTCTTTAATCACTCTATCTATTAAAAAAAAACCGCATCAAAATCCGTTGCGTAGTTTTAAAGATTTAAGCATACATAGGGATATAGGGACAGAAAAAGCGACTTTGTTTTATACTATGTAGTGATTAGTCTCGGTTACGGTATTTATTGCTGTTTTTAAAACGTTTTCACACATACAGTCAATAATGCAACCTTTGTTCAGTATAATGCTCAATAAGTAAATCACCTCCGACAATATGTCGGAAAGTGGCATAAGTTGACTTTTCAAATCAGAATTTAAATCTGAAAACCACTTAAAAGGTGTCGAAACACTCTGTATACAGTATATACAGTCGCCATCAAATATCGGAACAAGTAAGGTGCTTAAAAATATCTGCACACTCTCTTATGCCTGTAACAATAGTCCAGTTACTTGTTCCGATATATTTAACAGCGACTGTACAACAATATGTCAATGTTAGCTCCGTTTTCCAAATCCAACCCAGTACAACCCGGGTATAACCAAGTTTAAGAGCACTAAAGTGTTAATCTCACGTGACATCTCCGTCTACTTCCTGGGCCCGACGCGGTACCAGGCACCAGATCGAACCCAAATGTTTACTAACCTAATTGGGTCCAAAATCACGCAAGCAGCTCGTTATCGATGCACAAGTCTGTTAAAAATTCACGGTATGTTTCGCTATAGGCACGTCACATGGCATTCACAGACACGTTCACTGCACTATGCACCGGGTGTGTTGGCATCCGTACGGGAGACGCGGAGGCGACGCGCGGTCGTCGCGGGCGGCGGGCGATCACTGCCGGAGCCGCCGCGCAGCCCCCCGCCAACCCCACAATCACCCGCCCTAAATCCCTTTTCAAGTTTACAAAAAAAAAACCATTAACTACAGGATGTTCAAAATCTGACAAGCGCAGATTTTGAGTAAAGGCTTGAGGTATCTATTGACAGCTTGTTATTAATTTAATAATTTTTTTCATAGATAATTTTTATTTACACACAATTTTAAAAATTGTCACGATATTATCCTGTAGCGTTAAATAAAGGGGTGAAATAGATGACTTTCATCATCTTACCTCACTATAGCGTTCGGTTTTCCTCGCTTTAAGCTCGGCGTTCGCTACTCAGCGGCCGCGACATTGTCACCTATGATTCTCTCGAAAAAGGCCGCATCTACGAGCTATTTGCTAAATCAAAAGCATCCTTCCCTCGTTATCAACAAGGTAACTATCTAATCTAACTATACGGTAGGAAACTATCTTTTTACTAACGGGGTACGATACCTCAGCGCGAACACATCCTTTTAAATGAAACGGTCCAACGCTTTGAGAGATGTAAGAGACATTGTAATGTAGAGCTTGAAGTGTAATTTTGCGTGCGCGCGTTGGTAATTTAATTGCCCCCGCTGTATAAAACTTGAAGCAGAATATGTTAATAGTTTACTCGGTTTTATTTAACCATCATTATACAGGGTGTATCAGTTTGAATATACGATTTACCAAGATAATTAAGATAAGTTCTTTTAGTAGTTTAAGTCGGTGTTTCAAGCAAGGATTAAAGGTCCACGGAGTACACAATTTCATCGTATCATACTTCTTTTACGTAGTTAGTAAAGTTGCAAATTAAAAGAATTACACAATTTTAAATACAGAGTGGTGGTTTTAGATTATAAATAAGCTAAAACCTCAAGCGCAAATATAGAACCATGATAATTTCTTCGTGTTCAAAATATTTTAAAACTATGTTATAAGGACTTTAAAAATAGTGTTTTTTTTTAATAGCGCTCTAGTTTTCTTAACTTGACGACATGCGCCTATGTTGCAAGTGGATGTGGCAAGATAATATGCTCCTAAATCTGTGGTAAAACATATATACTTTCTCGCCTATCTCCAGTCTAAACATACAACTTTCGCTTCCCCTATATTCGTCAATCTCTTCATGCACGTACGTCAGTTTCGGGTGCTTTTTGATTTGTCCATTATTTAGTACATCGCGGATCTGATCATTGTATGTGCGTCTAGGGCGTCCCCTATCGACAATTCCATACTTCTTTCGTAATTCTTCTTTATCCATCATTTCTAAATAACCAAACCATCTTAGCATATCCTTTTCCATCTTTGTCACTTCATTTTCTTTTAATACACATCCTGTAACACCTCCTTTAAAATAGAATTAAAAAAAAACCGTTTAACTAGATGGGCAGACACAGTCAAACAAATATTCTTTTCATTTCTCTCGCTCTAAAGTGATGCATTTAATCCCTAGGGACTAAAGTAACATTTTACTCCCTCGGGACTAAACCACTTTTTATTTTTTTATTTTCCTATCATTAAAATTGAAAACCATACTTAAACAGCCATTATTTTGATGATGTTGCCCTTGTCGTCGAAGTCCGCGGTGGAGCTAGTGCAGGGCAGGGCGGGCAGGGGCTGGGCATACAACCTCCACCGCATCAGTCTCCGTTTTGGAAATGTTGTCTATGGAGTATTTGTAATGTTCTAACCCCAAAAACAATCATGTTGCTGTCCCGTTTTGCATTACAGTGACGGGTTGAGAGTAGAAATGCTAGCGCTATTAAATTGTTGTTTTTTAAGGTAACTATATTGCTGCTATTACTTAGACAAGAATTCTTTACTTGTTTAAAGTGACAGTTTACTATGGATTTAGATTCACTAAACAAATGTTCAACGGTTATTTAAGCTTTTGAAATAACACCTTTATAATTTAAGATTTATTTTTCTCGCTATCGAAGTGAAAAGCAGAGATATAGATGACACTCGAACTTCATCCACAAATATCTCGTGTCATAATGGCTTAATTTAGTCCCTTGTTGAACAATTTACTATAAACACAATAATTAACCCCCTAGTCGGGGGAAAATAATGTTCGAAAACCTCCAAAGGTCCTGTATCTAGCCCAAGGGTCAGTAAAAGTCAATTTTACACTTACCTTCCCTCAAACTTAATTATAACCGTGACATACCTGTTATTCATAACGTAACATCACATTTGTCTTTGTAAGGTCGTATGATATGGATGTGACCTTGCGTGACCCTGTTTGTATACAGGTTGAGCTTAAAATGGGCTATATTTTAAGGGCAAAATGTCAAGTGCAAGGACACATTTTATGGATGTTTCTTCATACAGTGACAGTTCTTTTATTATTTGATATCTTTTGTAAAATAAAAAACGTTTTCTTTAATTTTTACAAATTAATTCAGCACGCAATGTACTCGTGTCGGTAACAAGTTAACAACGATGACCGCTGAATGAAGTAAATATTTAAATTGAAATGAAAGTAAGTTTGTTTCTCAGAAGTGTTAAACGAATTTTTGCATTGCATTGGGTCTCGATATTAAAAAAAAAAACTATCAAGGTTACATTACTGTTATATTTTTATGATAAAATCGTTACCAGTACTTAAATCTATGGTTACTTAAAACGTATGTTCGTATGTTTAGATTAACCTTTCAATGACTAACTGGGGATACGAGTAAGTTAAACGTCTAAATAGTACTAGTTAAGTCATTCTATGAATTGAAAAGAGAATTCTTTATAAGAATTATTCCCTTAATGTATGTATGTTAACACTCTATAGCAAAAACCTAAAGTAGGAAAGAAAAAAAAACAGACACACAAAAATATATACAGAGGCGAACTTATCCCTTAAAGAGATCTTTTCCAGGGTTTACTAATGTTTGGTCATGTTATGTATGCTTAAATCTTTAAAACTACGCAACGGATTTTGATGCGGTTTTTTTTAATAGATAGAGTGATTGAAGAGAAAGGGTTATATGTATAATACTATAATCCAGAGCGAAGCGAAGGCGGGTCGCTAGTACTTTTCCGAAACTGTAAACATTTCAGGATTTTTATAAAATTAACCTAATCTAACCTATAGGGCTTTTCACGATGGTCCTGAAATAAATCCTGAAATATTTACAGTTTCGGAAGAAATAGCTTTTGCAAAAATGAGGTTTTTGAGAAATGAATCAGTTTGGGAAACATTTTTGTGCGAAACGGCATTGCACCCTTTTCCAGTTAACGTATAAGCGATTGAGAAATAAATAAAAACAACGGATCGCTAAAGGGTTGTACTTTTAGCGATACGTTGCTGCGCCGATTAAAGAGATCGAAGCTACAGATAAAAACGCCAAGTAAATAGATAGGTAGATAGAAAGATAGATAAAACGTTAATTTGCGCACTACAAATCACACACACAATTGACAAAGGTAATCAAAAACAACACAATTACATTAAAAACACACAAAAAGTTGCCAAAGGAATGTGTGCGTTGCAGCAGTGCAAAAAGGAAATGGCTCAGCGTATAGCTTTGCTCATGATGAGCAAAACGCTGATATTCTGCCACAACCCCGAGGAACGACAGAGCTACAACAAGCAAATTTATACACAAAAAGAACAAGATAATAATATTCCAAAAATTCATGCATTGGCGTGCTTGTGCGTGCTTTACATGTGATACGTTTAAGTTTGCGTGTGTGTTAGTTTGCAACACTGTGCAAGTGTTCTATGTCCGGCGAGTTTCATAATCTTTCAAGAGCACTAAACAGCAACATCAGATACTGAGTAACCGCTAAATACGTATATGCATTTAATGAATAGAATAAATAAACGAATTTATACTATTTATAACTTAAAAAAATAAATATAACAAAAGTATGAAAAGTAGAAAGGACATACAGTCTTAGATCAGGAACAAGGGTCAAGCCTTCCTCCGCCTAAATTTAAGTGAAATCACGGATAAATTTGCCTTATATCAGTTATTATCCCATTCCATAAACGACTACAATGTACCGAGAAGGGGAAACGCATAAAATATTTTCGCATAATGTATAATTTCGCACTTTTAGGCTGAGTTAACAGAACTTAAGGTTAGGTTAGGTTACTTTTTTTAATAAAACCGTTTCTATTGTAAAAACCATTTAAGGCCAAACGATTTTATGCGAAAAGATACAATAATGCGTAAAATATGCCTTTCAATAGAGAACCCCCGAGAAGGAATTAGAATAATTTATAATGGTTTACTTATGTTTTAACTCCAGAAGACCTAATTTAAATTACATTTTAAACTTTTTCTCCCTTGATTTCACAGGGAGATTGTAGATTTACAAAGCAATCTGCTAACGATATGGTTTTGTATCAACAAGCTCAGTAAACAATTTCGGTAATGGATAGGCTGACTTCAATTTCATTATAATGAAGTAAAGGGTGTGAGTTAAAATAAACACTATAGATAACAGTAAATGCTATTTATGTAAAAATATCAAGTCTAAGCTCTCTCCAGGCAGGTGAGCTGAACCCAAGTCTCTTGGAATAATACAAATTTGAATGTAAATGGGCCATAGAAAACAAAAACAGTCGATGAAATGGAAATTCTGCGAAGTGATACGTTCTATGAAATGAGTTTCGAGAAAACAAGAGTAAACCATTTTAAGAAAATCCTAAAATTAAATTAAAGTAAAAGTGGCCTTAATTTCCTTATCGCACATACAAAACAATATAATACAAATATTATTTATTGAACACCACATACAAATACAGCATGAAAAGTAAAATACAAATAAAAAGTTACTAAGTGAGTCAATAGGCGGTGTTATCGCTACAAATAATTTAGAATTAACAAAAAAACCTAATTTGACGGACGTCGTCGTGTCTTAATTATTAATATTAAATTTGAATCGGTATAATTTAATTTAAAACAAACAATCATAAATCCGTGAGCAGGTGCCATTTTTAAGTATTTTTTTGGAATTGCCATGGAAAGATCACATTGACTACTACTTAGATTAACTAGTATATATACACTAGCTTCTGTCCACGACTTCGTCCGCGTGGAATCTGTCATACATGATTTTTGCGAAACTAGCCGTTTACGCAGCGCACGCAGCGGAAGCTCTCAAAAGTTGTTTTTACATAAACGCTATTAAGAATATTTTTTATTATTATGTATTTTAATAGACGAAACGTTAGCCTAGTTGGTAGTGACCCTGCCTATGAAGCTAGTGGTAGTAGTAATTTGTATTTACACTAATTGTATCGTCAACGTATTGTCAACGTTATGATAGCCTCTGTAACTAAGTAGCCTCTGTAAACAGCCCAAGGTAGCTATTGTCTGCGACTCCGTCCACGTAGAAAAATAAAACGTAACCTACGTTGCTCAATGACATAGCTGGGCTCTGTTAATCACATAGTTAACTTCGATAATCGCTAATCCGTTACTAAAAAAAATATTTTCGTTAAACGTCACAGCGTTACATTTCGGAACATTCATAAAGACTCAATTCTCGTCGCCCTCCCTGCATCTCAGCCCAGAGTCTCTCCCACTTCGATATTCATACTTACTGAGAAAATTAACGGAGCGTGGAAGCAGATGGGATCTTTGCCCAAGCCGCAGATCCAACAGCCAAACCTAAGGGCTTCAATTTACCTCGGAAGCTCTGGTGTAAGTTAAACAGGCTTAGGTCAGGACATGGTCGCTGTAATTTCTTTCGGCATAAATGGGGTTGGCGTGATAGCGCGCGTAGGTCCGACCTATGTGATTGTGGCGAAGAGGCCCAAACCAAGGACCATTGTAATGCAGCTATGCCCAATACATTCATACCCGGGACCCATAGAACACATCTACAACCTTACTCAAGACGCAGCTAATTGGCTGAGAAAGCTGAATGTTGACTTATAATAATTATCTATGTATTCGCCGTTTCAACAAATCTCCATACGATTAAATAAATTATTGGAACATTTAACGCAAACGTTATTGGTTAATCCGTTAACGCGTGATATCGTTGCGTTGGTGATCTACTTGCAAAAACTGTTTGTTTGGTTTCGATGTTAACAGGTTAACGAAAAAACATGTGTAGAATTGGAGTGTGTAATTTTGTAATTTGGCATAATGTGGATATTTCCCTACATGAACATTAATATGATGAAGTTCTCGTCTAAAACCGAGGCTGAACATGTATTTTGCGGCGTGGCGCAGTGCGTGCGGTTTCTTTTTTAATAAAAAGTAGGTACTAGATTAACGATTAACGGTCTTCGGAAAAATTATCAGAAGTTAACGAGTCCGTTAACATTTTTTAAAGTTAACTTAAAAGTTAATCCGTTAATCGAAATCTTAACTTCGTTTTTAACGATTAATGGATTAACGAGTTAATGCCCAGCTATGGTCAGTGATAATATAGCAATTGACTGGTGAAAGAGTTTTCAAAATCGGGTCAGTAGTTTTGAGTTTATCAAAAGATCAAATCTTTTCTCTTTATAAGATTAAGTTTAGATTTACAGAAACAAAGAGAACACAAGTGCACCGTAGACGGATAAGAAAAAACCTAAATTAAGTAATTATTTCAAAGAGAAGAGGAAAAAGGGCCTTCAGAACATTCAGTAATTAAAAATTACCGACCATTTCAATGTTAAATAAATGTTTAACTTATTAACGAACCTCTTTTAGCAAGTGCTTTTGATTTATCAATGTAAAAAGACTAAAGTAATGAATTTAAATACCGATTAGAAACAATATGGTTTACAAGCCGTTCAATTCCTTAACCGTTTCTAAATACATTTTAAAATGAAGTCTTCTCATCTCACATCTTTAACCTTTTTTAAAATAACGACAAAATATGTATTTTTTAACAAAAAATAATCCTTTTAATTACAACCTTTAAATTAAAGTGTATAATTAATGAACATAAATCATTTTCCTCAAACCATTGGCTAGTAAAAATAGAAAGCGATCTGAAACTTGAAACGCGGATGTCCGGAATCAAAACCTAGTAACTGACTTTTTAATGGCACGGAGAAGGTAAACGAACACACCTGTGAGCGGGTGGTCTTAGGACGACAATCTCAAGACTGTTAATACGTTGCCAACCCTGAGGACTTAGATGGAATACCTAGCTGGTCATTCCATAGGTTGTATTTCCCGAAACACAACAATGTGAACACTTCTGCTTAGTTAAAGAGTACGCAGGCCTAGCCAAGACGCAAACGCTGTTAGCGTTTCTGTTTTCTATCGTCAGGAAATTACCTGAATTCACTTATTATGAAAAAACGCTAAACCTCCAAATTCCTTAACTGTACTAAGAACGTTTCAGCAACATGCTTTTAAAATAACTAAGACATTAAACATAGTGTTTAGATAAACATTAGATCATGTTTACAATTTCAGCTCAAACAGCGCCTTCATTTTTAAGGTTCTGCACCTATACGGTGCTATTGGGACCCTAAAACTAAGCCTTCGCTATCCGTCCGTCCATCCGTCTGTATCTCATGAACCGTAATAGGTAAACAGTTGAAATTTTCACAAAGTATGTATTGATATTGTCGCTATGGTAAAAATACTTCAATTAAAATGATATTAAAATTAAAGAGGTACCTTATACAAGAGACGTGATTTGTTTCGCCCTTATTTGCGTGACATAAAATTTAGTAAGTAATACCACTATATAACCACTATATCCACTAACCACTATAACCACTTTATTAACAAGTAATAAAAATAAAATAAGAAAATTAAAGGGGCCAAGAAGCACGGAACCCTTCGTATACGAGTCCGGCTTGCACTTGGCCGGTTCTCATTGATTTAACGTATGTGACTTGTTCATATAAAACGTAACTAAACTTTAACAAACATACAAACATAACGTCACGCCTTTATTCCCAGAGTGGTGTAGGCAGAGCAACAGAATACCAAGAACTCTAAACTTGTTGATAATTCTGTAACCACATTTTGCATAGTCAGGCTAAGATGTTTACCAGTGTATTAGTGAAAGGTTGCAAGCCCATCGCCTAAAAGTACTACAAGCCTTTATTCCCTTAGTCGCCTCTCTCGACATCCACAGGTAGACATGGAGTGACACTATTCTAACCCGGCAACCTCATTAACAGTTACAATAATTATTGTCAGTTACTAGGTTTTGATCTGAAACTTGAGTTGCGAATGTTTAATTACTTTCCGATTGATCTGATGATTGATTGTGAACTGTCGCCATCTTGGAATACTCGAATTAAGACGCGAGACGGAGTTTCATTATTTGTTTTAGACAATTTTCTCGGAGTATTCTTAAAGGAAACCGGTGCCCTAGATTTGATGAATTGGTGATTAATTCGTAAATTGTTATTGATATAATTCTTAACTGAACGTGTACATTACTACATTTTATTTCTGTCAACAACTAATAAATTCCCTGATTTGTAATAGAGTCGAGAATTCACGACCTTTTAAACTCCCAGTTGTAAAAATATGCCTACTTACATGTCAGGTACCATTTAATTACTACAGTATCCCGGATTCTGGCTTCTAGATCCTTTATCATGAGTTAAAAAAACCATACCTACTCGCTAGAGAGTCGAATGCTCTGGCATTATGTACGTTAATATCATGTTTACACAGATATCAGTTAGACAGTGTCGACGGAGCTCCGCGGCAGCTTCTATTTCCGCTGCAAAACTAGCATAACCTAAACCTTTCTATGATTATATAACCTAATTCCACTATTTGTAAATATTATTTTTAAGAATATCGTGTTTGAGAATATCATACATACATACATACATCATAACATCACGCCTTCATTCCCAGAGTGGGGTAGGCAGAGCTACAGAAATACCAACAACTCTCAAAGGACTTGTTGGTAATCCTGTAACCACATTTTTCACAAACAGGCTAAGATGTTTACCAGTGTATTAATTAGTGACAGGTTGCAATCCCATCGCCTAACAGTACTACAAGCCCTTATTCCCGTAGTCGCCTTTTACGACATCCACGGGAAGACATGGAGTGGCACTATTCTAACCAGGCAACAACACGGGCAAATATCATGTTCTGCTAATATAACGTTCTGCTAATATAATGTTCGGTGACGTACGAAGATTGTAATAATGAGCCAGGGTCAGAGCATTTGATTCACTAGCGTGAATGGTCACGGTAACTCATTAGTTACCGTAACCGTACACGCCGTAGTTAGAGAACTGATCTAATCCCACGCAATCTTACTAACCTTCATCACCGGTCGAACAACCTCATCAAATCTCCAATACTTTTGCAAAACAAGTCGTCGACTGAGTTTAAACACAGAATAAGTAATAGTACTGGTTTTACACTGTTTTACAGAAACAGGAATGTATCACTTCGTAGAATTTCCATTACATAGAAAGCTAATTTCTGGTGTAACCTTACTGTTTTCAGATAATTTTTTGGTGAACTCAGGTCTAACCTAACCTAACTTACGTAACTCACGCTTAAGATAATCTGAAAACATTAAAGTTTCAGCGGAAATTAGCTTTCCATGAAATGAAAACTTTGCGAAGTGATACATTTTCTATGACATGAGTTTCTGTCAAACAAGGGGACACCAATAGTACTCCGTACAGAAGGTTCTCTGTTAACAAATTCCCGGTTTAGGTAAACCACACGTGCCTAAATGTGGCTATCTGTCTATCGCATGCAACACGCTCTTTTGGAGGCGGAGCCTAGAGCTAGGGTTGCCGGCAGCTCGACCTATTAAATGACAATTGAAAGAGCGATCGTTTGTTCCGTAGCAGTGCGCGGCAACCATACTAATAGACCCTATGCTGAGGGCCGACCGGTATCGTACTTGTGGCGGCGCGACGAAATCAAAGAGTGAGCCGCCCCTGGTATAAACGAGTAATTTAGGTAAGCGTACTTCGGTTTACTGTTGGATCACAAATATTTTTACGCATTTTTTACAATAGAAGCGGTTTTATTTCAATAATTATAAAACCTGGCAAGAGCATGTCGGACCATGCTCAGTGTAGGGTTCCGAAGCCGTTAAGTACTACAGACATAAAAATCAACAAGTAATAACAATTTGTCTGTTTAAAGTCATTTGGTGCCGTCTTAGATGATTTTAGTAGTTATAAACACTTTAATCGCCTGTATCTCAAGAACCAATGATGTCTACTTAGTCGTGATAGTTTTCCTTTTAAATTAGTTATATTATGTTCTTTCATTTATTTATTCTTTTCAGATTTTTCGTATTTGTAGTTTGGGCTATGGGGGGGGGGGGGGTGTACACTTGAGTCTAGCAAACATTTGCGCTTTAAAGCTTAATATTTCACAAACCGATTACTTAATCGAAAAACTGTTTTCGCGAACCCGTAATATTTTTAAAAGACCTATCCAACACACACCCCACACTATAGGGTAGACTAGGAAAAAAATACATCCCGCCACGTTACGTGTAAGGAAAATACCCTAAATTTTTTTTTTCACATTTTATTGTACCACTTTGTTGGCGTGACTAAATATGCATATTCATCCAAATTACAGCTTTCTAATACTAAAGGTCTCTGCGCTAGGCTGCGGACGGACGGACGGACGGACATGGCGAAACTATAAGGGTTCCTAGTTTGACTACGGAACCCTAAAAATTTACGTAGCCTAACCGAATCTACACAATATAATGTTTATTAAATTATAAAATGATGTTACTCGAAAAGATTTTATGCGTTTCAAAGTTTGCGTACGTCACGTCTAAAAACGCACCCGAACCAAATTATTTCCTACAGTAGTGAATTTATTTATTAACCCCTCTATTACGAGGTGGGGCGACCCGCTGCATTATTAACAGAAGCAAAGTTTGCCACTCGCGTAAACCGTGCTCAATAATGAATGGCCAACGTCAATTATGCGTCGTTCTCGAGTCTGTTTTAACCAGCTGAGTTTGGTACAGTCGAACTCATAACGAACAGTACATTTTAGTACCTTGTCACAATAAGTTATTAAAGTCGGATTCGTTTGAATTTAGTATATCAATCGCCGCGAGGTAATGGGAGTTTTCCAAAAAAAGTGTATATCGTTAAGGTCAAAGTTAAAAAAAAGTACTTTTTCCATTTCGTCACGAAAATTAGGCATACATTTAGATACGTTAATTTTCGTGACGAAATGGAGAAAGATATATTTTCTTAATTTTGTCTGTAACGATGTACACTTTTATTTAAAAAACGCCCTAATATATTGTACAGGTAGTTATTATTTCGACCGTATTGATAGTTTTAAATTGGTTAAATAGGTAAAACATTTTTTAAGAAATTGAAATATAATTATGTATTTACTTTAAGCATTACATGGTTTCTTATTGTATAATCGTGGCAAACTACAGAGCAGTTTGTCGGCACTTACTCCTGGAAATCATTTCATCAATAACGCTCACAAGTAAAACTTAACAGAATATTTCAATCTACGCACTAGTTAATTTAAATTTAGTTTGACATATAAAACTTTTTTAATTTAGACTTAAATATATTTGGCTTTATTCCGTCTAAGTCATTAATGAGTTCACTCGGTAGTTGATTAATATTTGTGGAATCAAATATTAACTTGTTCTACAACCATAATAATAAGTGAATTAAGGCAAGATACACTAGGACTTGAGAAGCTCCGGAATTTTATTAATCTAGAATTGAACTATTCAAAATTTTACTTTCCTATCAACAGGCACAACTTTACAAATTTGGAAAATATTTTCATAATCTCACTACAGATTATTCATGAACTTGACATTAAAGCATTAAAAAAAATGTTTAATAGTCTGGTGAGTGGACGTCTGCTCGTTACTACGGTCGTTGCAGCTCCATCGAAACGTTGGCGACGTGTTTGGTTTAGTTGTGACCCTTCTTATGAAGCTAGCTGTCCCAAGTTCGATTCCTCGTAACGGCAAATATTTGTAAAAAAGATACAAGATGTTTATCAATAAGTAGACCGCACGGGCACTTTTACACTTGAAGAATGTAGCAGCGCTTCCCAAGAAGATAGCACTGCTGAGAAGAAACTCTGCAAGAAACTCAACAGTTAGACATTTTTTTACAACGTTAATACTTAACCTAGTATTATATACAACAATTAATATAAAATAAAAATATCTTGCGTAGTTCAGCAGAAAAACGTGTCAAATAATAATTAATTACAAGAGCAAACAAAATAAATTAACTCACTGATATTACTAGCAAAGTTTGAAAGTTTGACCACGCGTAACTTACTGTAAATTAAGTTATTTTCTAAGTCGTAGAACAAAAGATGTAGCAATTGAGGAGTACAATCGATACCAACATTTAAAGACCCATGGTCAGAGACACCCTGTATAAGTATATTTGTATGTATGTATGTATGTAAACACTTTATTGTACAAAAGAAAAACCAAAACAATACAATGAATAAAAATAAAAAGATGTACAAAGGCGAACTTATCCCTTTAAGGGATCTCTTCCAGCTAACCCTTGAGAGATTGAGAGAAGTGAAAGGTTGTGCATCGAGTAAACAGGTGTACAAATTTATTTAGAGCACCCAAAAAACAAAAACTAACCAAAAAGACCATAAAAAAAGAACCATAGAATAAAAACAAAACTAATACATTCAAATACATAAATAGATAGAAAGATATGTAATTATACATCAATAAACATACTTAAACTTACATAAACTACATATATGTATATATCAACATTTGGATAATTGATACAATACACTCATTATCATTTGTCATTGTTTAGTACTCATAGTGCAAGACTAGAGCCTAGTTTGGGACTAGGTCAATTTGTTTGAGTGTTTCCTGATATTTATCTAGAACAAACCAATTACTTTAGCACTGAGACGTTGAATAGGTATAGACTCGTTGAGTTCCGCGACGAAAGCCTACCGCGGGGAGGCAGGGGACTATCGGCGTCAAATCACTCCACGGTTATTACTGCGAGTTTACCGTTAGCTCCCCCCCCCCCCCCCCTACCTGGATTTATCTCTACAGCACGAACATATTGCAGTTTTATTAGTTTTCTGAGAAACTCGAATACTTACCGGCTTTAGGTTCTTGCGTATCTTTATTGTGGATAAGTAGAGTGGTTTGGCAGTATTCCGGAAAACAGCGTGTTAAATGTTGACTACTCGGAATTATGGAGCCCGTTGCTTCTAATATGTTTTTGGCATAATGTCATTGTTGGGGGTTTTCCAAAAAAAGTGTACATCGTTAAAGACAAAAATTAAGAAAATTTAACTTTTCCATTTCGTCACGAAACTTAACGTATGTAAATGTGTGGCTAATTTTCGTGACGAAATGGAAAAAGTTAAATTTTCTTAACTTTTGTCCTTAACGATGTACACTTTTTTTTGAAACGCTAAAATGGTATTTTTTCGGAATTTCTTATAACGTCTGTCCCAAAATTTACGCAAGATTTACCATACTAATATAATAGCGGCATAACGTTAGATATATCTAACGTGTAGGCTATGTTAGTTTAAGTTCACACAGAACAGTATTTTTTCCATTGCTTTAGATTGTAATATTTATGTGGACCGTTATATTAAAAACTTTATCGGCGTTATTGAAATTCATAACCTACTAGCTGTTTCCTGCGTAGAAGTCATTTATCGGTATTCCCTCAGGAACCATCCAATTTTTCGGGATAAAACTACCCTATTTTTTTCCCCAGGATTCCAACTATGTCAATACCAAATTTCATTTAAATCGGTCCAGCAGTTTATCCATGGAAGCGTAACAAACAGTCAGACAATCAAAATCACTGAGTTAAACAGCGGACAAACAGACAGACAGCGAAACTATAAGGGTTCCTTGTTGATTACGGAACCTTTAAAAGGAGTACAAACCCAAACACACTGACCCTGCCTACGAAGCTAGCGGTCCCGGGTTCAAATCCCGGTAAGGGCAGATATTTGTGTGATGAGCACGAGTATTCGTTCCTGAGTCTTGAATGTTTTCTATGTATTTAACTATATATTTCTCTTTGCGTTTATCGTTATATATAGGTTTATCGTTGTCTAGTAACCATAGTACAAGCCTAAAGCCTAGTTTGGGACATTTTGTGTGACATTGTCCCATGATAAAGCTATTTTTAGAAGCTATTGCATCTTAGTTTATACGTACATATATAACATCACGCCTTCATTCCCAGAGTGGGGTAGGTAGAGCTACAGAAAATACCAGTAACCCTATAAAGACTTGTTAATAATTTTGTTACCAAATTTTGCACAAGTAGGCCAAGATGTTTACCAGTTTACAGTATATCAAGACCTGAGTTTATTATTTTAACAACATCCCCTAACACAGGCATAGCCTGTATTTTATAATTAAATCGCGGATCTTCATTTTGTAGCTAACCCGTGTACACTGCAAATGGTTTTTAATCAGGAAACTTGTAAAACGATAAATTTTTCAATCTTCTCATGAACTAGCGCCGTCTCCCGTCCCCGTGTGGACACGACCAGGGAGCCATACGATAAATATTATAATTTTGTAATGAACTAAGACACGGTTTAAGCGACATGAGGTGAGCGGGCTGAAAAGGAGCAGTTAATTCACAAACAGGTGTAGGAAAATTCAAAACTTACCGCAGACGATAGGATATTTTATCCCTAATTTAAATTTTAGAGACAAATGTATAATCATCATATTTGGTGGCTAAAATTAGGTTTTAACACGAATATTTAAAAATATGGAACTCGCTTGCTCTTAACAATGCTATCATAATTAAATCTTGTTTATCTGAATCTCATTCGAATTCGAAGACCCATTGTACTAATTGAAGATGAAATTTCTGTAAATAATATAGATAACAACAATCGCTACCTTTTGACGTAGGTACACATAACCTCAAATTGAAACCAAGTGTGTTTTTATTAAAAATAAGAAATAATGAATATTTAATTAGTGTATAAATCATTGCAAAACCTCACTTGATCTTAAAAAGTGGGGGGTTTCCAAAAAAATTACCTAGAGTTAAGAACAAAAATTGACAACGGTAATTTTTCCATTACGTCACGATAATCAGTCATATATTTAATAATCCAACAGGCGGTGTTTAAAATTGAATAAGCATAGGTAGATTCAAACCTTATCTGTTAGTAATATGGTCGAAGTTGCTACAGGAGTTTTGTCTGCGATGCCACTTTTTCTCTTAAAGCAGTAATAGTTAATTTTTGTGACGTTATGGAAAAATTACATTTGTTAATTTTTGTCCTTAACTGTAGGTACTTTTTATCGAATAATTATGCTGAATTGCTTCGTTTGGTTTTGTTTACATCTCTTTTCCAAGTTCAATTGACACAGACTTTATGTTGCTCCGTTTTGATAAGATAAAGAGACATTTAAGAGACATAACATCGTCAACAAAAAAGGCAAATAAACGAATACTTCTACAATAATAATATAATTTAGGAGGCCGCCGCTTGTCCCTTTCACCCCAGCAGTAGTTCTTGTTTGCTATTCATAGGGTGGCTAATTATTGTCACCGAGTCGGCGACGCTGCAGGTGACACGGGCGGGTGACATGGTTTAGGTAACTGAGGAAAGGGGAATATGAGGAGAATATTAACTGGTTCAAGAAAAGTTTCATTTCTATGGAGAAGTATACTTAATCAAGATTTTTAGCTAAGCCAAATGCTTTCAGTACACTTTTTAAGGTTTCGTATTTAAACTAGAAACCCTTATAGATTCGCCGTGACCGTCCGGTCCGTCCGTCCATACGCAGCCTAGCTCAGAGACTCTTGGTACTAGAAAGCTGTAATCAAAGTGATAAAGTAAAATCTTGTTTTTTTTTTTCTTTAGTAGAACTCCTCTATACGTAACGTGGGGATGTTTTTTTTTTTCTCGTCTACCCCAGAGTGTGGGGTGTTATTGGATAGGCCTTTCTCAATATTATTACCGTATTTTATGACATATGACGAATAAATAAACTAAGGTTAACTATGTTTCAAGATAAACGGGGAACAACTCGGGTTATTAATGAGACTCGTCAAGTGAAGTAAATCTTGTCCTTATTACCTCAATCAGTAGTAACTCTATTAACAGTATTGTACCTACAATACCACTTCAATCTACATATTTACATTCCCATACAAACATAACTCATACAAACTATCACCACTTCCAATTCGCACTTAGTCGACAATCGCAATAATTATGCCGTTATGTTAATGTGGCGTAATGTAAGTTGCGTCGGGTTCTTCGTACGTCATGTCGTGTCGTGCCGCATGCCGTTAGCCGGGATCTCCTGAGACTCGAGTGATAAGGCGGTGAACTGTGTCCATTGTAACACCATTTTCACATTGACGGACGCACATAATTTGTCTTTATTATTGTTCGTGAAGGCGCACACGGACGGCTCTTCCGCAATAGAGCTCAAACGGTCCTCCTCTCTCCTGGCAGGGCTCCGGGCTAGCCCCAACAGGATCCTGAGCGTGATCAAGGACCACTGGGACTCCGCGCTGGTGCGCTGGTGGACGCAGCTGCATAATGATCGCACCAGAGTGACAAATAGTCCCTTTAATTTTAATTTTAATTTGTACTAAATAAATATAAGTATAATTTTTTTAAATTATGTAACTCTGCAAATTAACCAATGATATGGATTTATCCGAAATAAATGATTTTATTGATTGATTATACAGACGAGTAGAGTTTTGGAATCACAAAATATACCTATTTTTAGGGAGGCAAGTGTACCGCACAAGGTACTCCTAAATTAATTGTTATATTGGAAAATTAATACTAGACGTTTAGTTCTGAAACATCCTGTATACAGAATCAGACGTAGATTAATGAAGCCCACAACAAAAAAAATAACTCATTCATACCAACAATCATTTTATACCAACATACCTAAACATTATTTCTTAATCACAGAACGCAAATAATGCCGTATCGTGCGTAACAACGCGCACGCGTCGCGAGCTTAGACGGCGGAACGCGAGAGGAACTCATTACGAATTAATTCGCGCGATAAATTAAAGTGCGGCGAACAACAAACGGGTACGTTTGTCAACTCACACGCACGTGTAAATGCCGAGCTATTTTGCTGTATTTTTATAGAAGACTCGCTTTGAGACGAAACTCAGGCGTTTACAGGAAAATTTACGCGGGAACTGAATATCTTTTTAGGCCTCCATACCCAATGGTTGCCAACGGGACCCTTTTACTAAGCTTCCTCTGTCCATCCGTCTATCGGGCTTTATCTCATGATCCGTAGTAGATAGACAGTTGGAACTTTCATAGAGTGCGTGTTTCTATTGCCGCATTAACGTCATTTTGAATAAAAAATACAAACGGTTAAAGTTAAAAGTATGTGGCCATAACTTACATAGGTAGGAAATTTAATGTAAAAACTTTTGTCAAATGTAATATTTCTATTGGTACAAATATGCGAGATATGAGCAAAAACGTGAAAAAGGGGATCTTCAACCTCCCCCCCCCCCCTTCACACTTAGAACAACAAAACTCAGAATTTCTCATTGGTTATTTGGTCGACTGGTAGAGAATGCCATTAGGCATTAGGTCCGCCATTTGTACTTGTTTTTGTGCATTAAAGATTAAATAAATAAATAACAACCCCGTCAATTGAGAACTTTTGGTATGTTCATCTACACACTTCAAGGTGTTGTGCCACTTTTCAAAACTACACGAATTATTTCCCCTGATTTAATTAATTTTCTTGACCAAATTCTAAACTTCTGGGGATGTTCTGCAACTATCAGATGCTTGTGTGGTAGGATGAGGGGGATGAGGGGGGCGAGACAGAATATTAATAAAGAGAACACAACTGCGGTTTACTAACGTACTCGTATTAATGTCAGGAAACAGGCCGACATGTTTCGGAGCCGTCGAGCGACCTTCATCAGGGAGTGGTATCGCGGTCGCGGACACTGTCGACTGTGTTTCATTTTCAAGAATAATATCTCACGAGGGTTTAAATGTTGCTCTTATCGGGAGAAAAACATTTGATCTAAGGTCAAATTCCGTTTCATAAATGAAAAATGTAAAGGAAATCATCAAACTAAGCTCTAGGCTATACTGTGGGTTACTAGTTAATGTAGAAAATACCTAATTATACTCGTAGAGAAGTATGTATTCGTTAATTAAATACGTAGAAAACGCTGGAGACTCAGGAATTCTCGGGCTTAACACACAAAATATTTGCCCATATCGGGAATCAAACCTATGGTAGTTCGTTTGCAAGTCACATGGGTCAAGTTACATTTTTATTTCATAAAAGTGAGGGTCAAAATTACAAGACCAACCTGTCTGGTTGCCGGGTTAGAATAGTGCCACTCCATGTCTTCCCGTGGATGTCGTAAGAAGTGACTAAGGGAATAAGGGCTTGTACTGTTAGGCTATGCGCTTGCAACCTGACACTAATACATTAGTAAACATGGTCCTGATTGGGAAAAATGTGGTAGCAGAATTATAAACAAGTATTTTTATAGCTGTTGGTATTTCTATAGCTCCGCCTACCTCCGGGAATGAAGGCGTGATTTAATGTAAGTATGCCCATTTGTCTGACTGCACACGTACATGTAAGTTCATTAAAAACAAGCATTTACAACTCGACGAACGGTAGCCGATTGTCAAACCAGTGAAACACTGTCAGCCGTCACCGCGAGTCGAGATAACTCTCACTCTTCGCGGGCAGTGACACATTACCAGTCCACTCGACTTTGTGTGGGGGTGTATTGTCAAGGCCGATCGACTTTGAACAAAGGTATTGGTTGAAATGAAACGTTTGTGAGAGTTTTATTATATTAAATCATGTATCACATTGGTTTAAATGTTTTTTGCAATTGTAAAATTGGTAACAGTGCAATATACATTGCGAAGTTGGCGAGTTAAAAAGGTCTTCTATAAGATACGCCAAAACGCCATGTACAGTCAGCAGCACTGCAGAAATAGCTACGCAACCGAGGAGCTTAAAATGATCTGCACTCGACTCTATTGTCAAGGGAACACGTCGTGTCTAGTATGAGCATGTTATTCTGCTTAGCTACTTTTGATGCTGACTGTACACTGAATTGATGAAAAATACGATTAATGAGATAGGGACAAGGAGATCTGTGTGCCATTCTCTTTTCCCCTACTAATATTATGAATGTGAATGTTAGGATGGATGCATTTTTGTTACTCATCCAGCCAGAACGGCTGAATGGGTGTTTTGAAATTTGACACACAGATGTATTATGATCTGGAATAGGACATAGATTACTTTTTAACCTCGAAAAATTGGACAGTTCCCGAGGGAATAGCGACAAACGACTTCTACTCGTACGGAGTCGCGGGAAACAACTAGTACCTACCTACTATAAATGTGAAAGTTTGGATGGATGGATGTTTGATACTCAATCCCGCCAGAACGGCTGAATGGATCTGGATGAAATTTGGCACACAGATAGATGATGATAGTCTGGAATAGGACATAAGTTACTTTTATTTCGAAAAATTTGACAGTTCCAATTAGTATGTTAAATAGCATATTCGCAAACACGATATTCGCAAAACATCATAGCGGAGCTCCTGTTTCTGGGTGGTATGGCCCTTCGGGCCTGCTTTAAAACTAACATAACCTAAACCTACCTACGATTCTATTACCTAATTCCACTATTTGCAAATATCATGTTTTGCGAATATCGTGTATTGCGAATACCATGTTTTACTAATATCATGTCTTGCGAATATGATATTCTGCGAAGTAAGGGCATAGAGGCATTCCATCTTTAGTCCTCAGGGTTGACAACGCATTTGAGGTCTTAGAATTACAGTCTTGAGAATTCAAAAGTCTATGGGTCTCAGATTCCACTTACCATCAGGTGGCCTGAGTGCTCGTGTGCCTTATCAATAACATTAAAAAAAAAAGTAGTGCTGGGTGATAAAGATGGATGTTAAACGAAGGTCCTTATCGCGAGGTACGGGCTTGTCGGATGCCCCAATTAGGCGAAAAAAAGAGATTTCCGTTACGAGTTTCCGAGTTTTCGAGTACAGCAGTACCACAAATATAAGTTACCACGATGTACCTGCACAGAAAGCATTTTTTTAGAAAGCGCGCAAACGTTCTGGCCAATTATAAGGCAGTACGTTTGCGCGGGTAAAACTTCGACGGCTCTTGGTCAAATATTCGGCAGCCATTGCAGCGACGCCGTCGACCGCCATTTTATTTAGCGTCGCGTCAGTTGTCATTTGTACACAAGCTGAGACGCACGAGCGCTAGGCGCTAATCGCTAATCGCCATGAGCGAGAAAGCACGAGTTTAACTGTCATTTTATATTCTACCTTACGCGTAACACGACAAGGTTTGTATTGAATTGATTTTTACGTTCGTTTATCTTCGGCATTAGTGAGCACCTTTCTGCGTGGACGAAGATTGCCGGTGTAACTTATATTTGTGGTCTTACTATAGGCGGTTATCCATAGCGCGTATGCTATTGGCTGTATCCAGGTGCACGCTTATTGGTCCAAGGCAGCCTGTAAGTTCGCACCGGCTGCGCAGTTATAATGTGTACACGGCATACGCGTCAGCTGTTTCGAAGCGTATTGTGTACTTATACAGTGTGTGACATCCATAAGAACATACATTTTAAGTAACGATAGCTTGATGCTGTGAACGGTTTTATCGACAAAATATCACAATTACCTTTTCTAATGGAGAATTTATTAATGTTTTAAATTTTCTCGAGCAGCAATGTAATGCTAAGAGGCAAACGAGTTAGGTACAAGCAATCAAATGTTAGTGTCAATTGTTAGCTTTGTTACCCATACATTGCGTGGCGAATTAGTATAAAAAAGGACACATTATGTTAACAATACACAATTTTTTATTTCATTATTGTCAAAAAATATGTTTATTTTTCACAAAACGTGCTGCGTAACCTCTTTGCTAATTGTTTGACTTTGAACACTTTTGCAGGTAAATAATAACATCGTTCCAACCGACACGACACTTAAATAGGTTTTACATACAAAATCGGTCGACATGTTCTTACCAGGACCAATATGCCCCTATCGGATCACCAGTCGCGCAACAGATCTCCGCCGCACGCTGCTGCGTCACGTGACATCTGTCCGATCGAGAATTGCACCCGTTTACTAACACTGACTCGGGCTTTATTTATTCTTGGAAAGGTATTTTTTTTTATAATTTCTGATATTATACATGCAAAAGTAGCTCTGTCTGTCTGTAGGCCCCGTGGAAGGATATAGGATACTTCTTATCCCGAAAAATTGGACAGTTCCCGAGGTAATAGGTCCATAAATGTCTTACACAAATGCCGTGTACAGTTGTAATAGTGTTGTTGACGACATGCTAGCCTAGTTGGTAGTGACGCTGCCTCCGAAGCCAGCGGTCCTGGGTTCAAATTCCGGTAAGGGCAGATATTTGTGTGATGAGCGCGATATTTGTTCCTGAGTCTTGGATGTTTTCTATGTATTTAAGTATGTATTTCTCTATATAAGTATGTTTATCGTTGTCTAGTACCCATATTACAAGCCTAGAGCTTAGTTTGGGACTAGATCAATTTGTGTGAGATTGTATGGAGAATTACATACATAAATACATAGAAAACGTCCAAGACTCGGGAACAAAATATTCGCGCTCATCACACAAATATCTGCCTTTACCGGGATTTGAACCCAGAACAGCAAACTTCAGAGGCAGAGAGGTTAAATTGTTCTAAAATGTTATAATTAAACCCTTTCAAAAACTTTAAAGATGCCTTTACCCCTTTTGTTCAGAAGTAAAGACTGCTTCCAAAGAACTCTACCGCAGAAAGCCAATTTTAATGTCGACGTCATTCCTTCCTAGTACATTGATGCTGTCACTGCATGACCTAATGATAGGGTTCTGTGGTGGCATGCAATAAAAGTGGTCGATGTATCACTCCCAAGGCCCCTGCTGTTGTCGCTTTATCGCGGTGGATAAAGACATCTTTCGCACTTTCGCACTTACGCACTTACACACTGCTCAGAAAGTGACAGATGTGTTATTCACGTTTATCCAAATTGAAAAACATGACCTATTTAACTGACTTAAAAAAGGAGTTTGTTACGCTATTACTCCGTCACCAAGTCGGAACCTGAGGAATTGACATAACTCCTCAAGTATTATAGGCATACATATAGTGAGTTTGGTGACGTAGAACTGATGATGGAGACCACAGATGGCCACCGGAACTCCTCAACGGTACCTATTTCAACGTTATAAGTACACATCGCTATCTCGTGGCATTTAGGTAGCACTTGACAGTTTCTAACATACTAGTCATGCGACAATGTTTGCATAATTCTATTTGTACGAGTGTGTCTGAGTCCAAATGTTTTAAATCATTATATTTTTTAGTTCAA
The DNA here is from genome assembly GCA_949316455.1 of Acleris holmiana. NCBI lineage: Eukaryota > Metazoa > Arthropoda > Insecta > Lepidoptera > Tortricidae > Acleris > Acleris holmiana. The sequence goes on along the minus strand of OX438764.1, from coordinate 24,441,220 downwards.
GTATAATTGATATTTAGTGCAAAGACACAGTCCTTTATTTCAAGCTCCGCTAAATTTAAAACTAAATCTTCTAAAGGTGAGGTATCAAATGATTTTGTGGTACATGTGCTTTTTGGACTTCAAATGCTTGTTCATATTAAATGTCTTACAAACTATTATAAATATTGCAAACGGGTGCATTTTACCTTGTCACCTTGTAGTAGGAATTATGTATGCTCTCTAATGATTTCCTCCATTATTTGGAAAAATTCTAAGTTTCGTAATAATTATTACGAGTAATTGAATGACAATATCAATGACATTGACTTGATACTTCGTCATAATGTGTGTTGCGTATGCAACATTTTCATTGTATACATTTTAATTTATTTTATTTTATTCTTTTTCCTACTTAAATTGTTTTCCAATTACATTATTGTACCTACCAAAATCATTAAACCTAATCCATAATATTAATTATCTTAAGCTCTTCAAGCAATATCAAAACGTTTATCCCCACTAAAATAGTCAGTTAATCTTTTAGAACTGTTCAAAATTTGCAACTCACTTGCCTTCTAATCGTCCACTTAGCTGCGCCTAATTTTGGCACTATTTTGTACTTACACCAGCAACCTACAATAAACCTACAGTCTTAAATCGAAGTTTCTATTACAAAAGCAACGCCTTCAAAACCTCCTCTTCAGCGGTCTGGTTTCGGCGGCTTCAATGTGGGTAATATTAATTTATTGTTTTATCTTATCTGAAAAGACACTTAGAAAACATGTCTCATCACTACCTACAATCTGTCAAGTGCTACCTAAATGCCACGAGTTAACGATGTGTAGTGATAAGATATCTCGATTAAGATAGTTAAACGACTAAGCTGAAGCACAATTAAATATATGCCCTATGACTTTCTCACAGCCTTGCTATAACATATTCTTTCGAATAGAAAATGAAATTAGAAAATCGGTTTACAATTGACAGAGAAGTCGGTAACATACATAAAAAACACATAAAGTGGTGGTAGGACCCTGTGCAGGGTCCGTCCGGATCGCTTCCACCATTTCATCCATTAACCACCCGCCAAGCAACAGTATTCGCATTGTTGTGTTCCGGTGTGGGGATGAGACAACCGGTGAAATTACTAGCATAGAGGCATTCCATCTTAGTCCTCAGGGTTGGCAACGCATTTGAGGTCTAAGGATTACAGTCTTGAGAGTTCAAATGTCTATGGGTCCCAGGTTCCACTTACTATTAGGTGGCCTAGGTGCTCGTGTGCCTTCTCCTTACCAAAAATAAAATAATGTAGTGGAACATAGAACCTACTGCTTTTTGAAGCTGACCACAAAATTTAAGAAAACCCTATACATACGTCTGTTTTTTCCTGAGAAAAAATTCTCACGCTAACACACGAATCGGGATCGACGGGAATCGAACCAGAGACCGCCATCTTCGCAAGCAGGGTCACTACGAACCAACCGCTCGTCACCCCCTAAAGTTTCTATATTATTCATCCTCAACCCGCTTTCTCCGTATATTGTATAATTGTGTTTCACTGCCTAGAGGAACATTCTGATAGTTCCCAACAACTCGGCGGAAACAACAACCATCGAAGTACCTATTATAATTCTCTGTTATTGTTTATTAGTTATTGCAAGAGCTTGGAGTTTCTAGCGGAAGGTAACTTCGGAAACACGTACAGTGGAGATGTTGGAGATGCTGTAAGCATCATTTATGTAGAGATTAAACCTACCCGTGGCCGCATTGTATGAATTAGTCACCTGATGATCCTTTTTAGGGTTCCGTAGTCAACAAGTTAGTAGAGTCTCGCCATGTCCGTCTGTCTGTCTGTCCGTGGGTAACCTCAGAGAATCCTCTTTTCTATAATTTTTGTTCAACGTAAGTTTCAGTTCCCAAAAATCTTCTTACATAGAAAATCGTTTCACCAGTGTTACTATACTTGATAATACGTTTCAACACATTTCATCGAGACTGTCCGATGGCGGTGGGTACGGGGGTACAACCTCTATCAGAACCATGTAAAAAGGTTATGTCTATTAAGGTTAATAGGTTAGGTTAGTTTAGTATTGCGTCAAGGGACAACTGCGCGGAATAGGAGAGAGGATAGAACAATGTCACGTGATAGTTCACAGTTAAAAAATGTATCCCTTTAGACATACAACAACAAGGAGGCACCTTCCATTGAATGATACTGATGAACAGTAAAATATATTGGAGGTAATATTGGCTGTATAATTTACGACTGACCGCAATATTTTTCTAAATGCGCTGCAATAATAACAAATGTATCGTTCGATGAGACGTTACTGCAATGAAAGATTATTCGCGGCAATAATAATATACGGAACGTACCATCTGTGAATCATGTTTCGATCAATTGATACTATGAGTAACTAATTATTCGATGACAGCTAAATTCGATAAATAGTTATGTTACGATTTCAGACTAAATCGAAACGATTAACTATGAAAAGTTCGATTATACATATAGCAATGAATTGACGATTATGCGATTAGAAAAAAAAAAACGAAATTCGTGGAATAGTTTTCAGCGACACAAAAATCAACGAAACACCTTTCGATAAAATTATAGACCCCCAATTGGCTATATGCGCGATTTTAAGATATCTATATCAATCGGGATAGATCTTAGCTCATGAAAATCGGTATTGCTAGAAGTAGAGGTTGCCAATAAACCGGAGATTATTATCTATTTCATAGACGAGTTCCCCCTATGTCGGCGAAACTTTACTTTACTTTTTTTCGCATATATTTTCTCCAACTTTAACGGGTTATTTATGTTATTGTTTGTGTAATCCTTATCGAATTGAGTAGGTAAGGTTAGGTTAAATTAATAATAATAACTATAAAACAGGCAAAAGTATCTGAAGAATAACAATTATGTAAAACTAGCATTATACGAAATCATACATTCAGACAATCGTACACATACATACATAACATCACGCCTTCATTCCCAGAGTGGGGTAGGCAGAGCTACAGAAATACCAACAACTCTAAAAAGACTTGTTGATAATTCTGTAACCACATTTTGCACAATCAGGCCAAGAAGTTTACTAGTGTATTAGTGACAGGTTGCAAGCCCATCGCCTAACAATACTACAAGCCCTTATTCCCTGAGTCGCCTCTTACGACATCCGTAATCTCATCAACATCATCTTAGACAATCGTGATTATGTGAAAACGGAATTAACCTTATTAGACATATAGTTATGATAAGTAGGCGTATTTCAATTATGAATAACAAAGCAGCTCTAATTCTTGTCTTGAAAAAAGTTGTATTTGTCCCGCGTTTGTCTTGTCCTCAGGGCAGCAACAAAGCGATGTTTTTAATTACCTTCCAAAACCGAAATTCCTCGGAAATAGCTGACGGCGCCCATAAATTACCCTCGCTGAAAAGTTCACAATGAATCGGCTGTAATTCCACACAATAAACACTTCAACGGTATCTTATCAGGGCGTGCTCGCTCAGCAAAATGGCGGGGAATAGAAAAGGATTTGTTTTTGTTATGGTTTTTACTATTTTTTAGCAACGACAAAAAAGAGGGTGTTACAAGTAGCTGTGTGTCTTTCTGAGGCGTCGTAACTTCCAAATAGATGAACCGATTTAAACGCGCGTGGTGGTAGGACCCTGTGCAGGGTCCGTCTGGATCGCTACCACCATCTCATCCATTAACCTGCCGCCAGGCAACAGTTCGCATTGTTGTTGGGGATAAGACACCGGTGATATCACTAGCATAAAGGCATTCCATCTTAATCCTTAGGGTTGGCAGTGCATTTAAGGTTTTAGGATTGCAGTCTTAAGAATTCAAATGTCAGGTTTGATTTATAAAAATCCTGAATCAGTAATAGCTTCTTACAAAAATACGTTGTATCATGCGATACTTATGACTAAAAAACGTATGGCAGACAATATGGGTAAAGACCAAAAAAGCAATTTAATTTTCTATTAAACTTTTCCGCTGTGTGACGATAAAACAATTGTAAGGATACTTTTGTAGCACAATGGAACTTTTTCGCCTTCGTTGTTTGTATGATTAACGTCGCTTAGGTATGGTCCGACTTTTTGGTCCTTACCCATATAGACCCTACGGACGACACTTCAAAAGCAACATCGTTTTTACCGTGTAGAATGTCGGCCTAGAAAGCAGTTCTAGTAAACGAACAGCTAACAATAGCTAAATTCTAAAAAATCTTCTTTAACTAACAGAATACAAATAAAACCCAAAAAACCAATTTATTTTCCGCCGATGCAGTATTTATTCAGCCAGAGTTGTGCACCGCCAGCGATCAGCTGATAGACGGGGCGTGGCGCCGGACGCGGCGCTTAGGTCACGCTTCGCCTCGCTTCGCCTCGCTTCACTTCATCGCGCCACGACACGCCATTCCGATAGAGCGATAACTACGACACCTTTAGGGATTGTGTTGATTATATCATTTAATTGTTAGTAAACAAGAAAAGACTATCCAAAATAGTTTCAATTGCAGGTACCTTTTGGCATGTTTAAGGGTAATTTTTGTGGTTAACGTGTACCTATTTTATCGAAACACCATTCAACAGACGTGTCATTTTGAAGACTTACATACTATTTGGCGACACGCTAGCCTAGTTGGGAGTGACCCTGCCTTCGAAGCTAATGCTGGGTTCAAATCCCGGTAAGGGCAGATATTTGTGTGATGAGCACGAGTATTTGTTCCTGAGTCTTGGATGTTTTCTATGTATTTAAGTATATATTTATCTATATAAGTATGTTTATCGTTGTTTAGTACCCATAGTACAAGCCTAGAGCTTAGTTTCGGACTAGGTCAATTTGTGTGACATTGTCCTGTGATTATTATTATTATTATTATCACGCCTTCATTCCCAGAGTAGCTACCAACAATTACAAAAAGAATTATTAGTAATTCTGTAACCACAATTTGCACAAACAGGCTAAGATATTTACCAGTATATTAGTAACAGGTTGCAAGCCCATCGCCTAACAGTACTACAAGCCTTTATTCCCTTAGTCGCCTCTTACGATCTCCACGGGAAGACATGGAGTGGCACTATTCTAAATCGGCAACCACATGGGCAAGAAGAATTTTCGTTTAATCGTCAGTCTTGAGTTTTTTTTGGTAGTCAGTAGTACCTCCCGTACACGTAACGTGGAGATGTATATTTTTTTTTCTTCTATTCCATAGTGGGTGTCGTGGGATAGGTCTTTCAAAAATATTGCGTGTTGCCAAAACTACAAAAACTAAAAATCGGGTTTTTTTTTTAAATTAAAGCGGATATAAGGAATTCAAAGGAAAACTATCACGACATTCGCGACTAAGTATACATTATTTGTTCTTGAGATACTGATATTTAAAGTATTCATACCTACTAAAATCATCTAAGATGGCACCAAATGACTTTAAAAAGAAAATTAGTTATTATTTCTATGCTCTTGGCATTTGCTATGGATACTAGATTAAGATTAACATACTCGTATAGAGAAATACCTACGTAAATACTTAGATAGCATCTAAGACTAAGTAACAAATATTTGCCCTAACTGGGAATCGCACCCGGGACCGCTAGCTTCGTAAGCAGGGTCTCTACCAACCAGGCTAACAGCGCCGTGAAATGTTAATATTTTACTTTGCATTTAATTTAATGTAACTCCGTTAAATAACAAGCAAATTTAATGAGTTTAAACTTAATCCTCGATTTACAGCATTGTTCAATCAAACAGATCTGCATTAATTAATACTATAATCCACTTTGTAGGCCATTTTAATAATATACGCCATTATGATAATTCGCGTGAATATTTCACACATAATTCACTAACGACTGTCTTAGTATTTTTATGAAAAGCGTTAGTTGGAAAGCATTTATTAAATTTATTAAAGATGTATGTATGCACATACATACATCTATTGCACACATTATATTGTAAAAAAAGAAATACACAAAAACAAAAAAAAAACTGGCCAAGTAGCTTGTAGCTTTAACATTTTGGCTGTAAAACCTGTGTGTGAGACGACGGACGGACATACAGACCTGAGTAACAGCAATAGGGTTCCTTTTGGACCCTTCGGGTTAGGAACCCTAAAAAAGATGTATATCGTCCCGTACAGTAAAAACCTTTAAGCAATTTTATTTTATTTTTGCACTTACAAACCGGGTAAGAGCATGTCGGACCATGCTCAGTGCAGGGTCCCGAAGCCGATAAGTACTAAAATCATAAAAATCAACAAATAATAACTAAGTTTCTATTTAAAGTCAATTGGTGCCGTCTTAGATGATTTTAGTAGGTATAAACACTTTAATCGCCTATATCTTAAGAACCAATGATGTCTTCTTAGTCGTGATAGTGTTACCCTTTTAAATTCGTTATATGCGCTTTTATTTAAAGTTTTTTTTTCATATTTTTAGTAGTTGTAGTTTTGGCTGTTCGGGAGGGATACATTTGACTCTATCAAAAATTTGTGCTCTGAAGCTTAATATTTCATAAACAGATCCCTTAATCGAAAAATCGTGTTCACAATCCGTCATATTTTTGAAAGACCTATCCAATGACACCCCACACTATGGGGTAGACGAAAAAAAGTACATCCTCACGTTACGCGTAGGGGAAGATAACCATTTTTTTTTCAAGATTCTATTTTACCACTTTGTTATGTTATGACTAATTTATATATTCATGCCAAGCTTCCTAGTACTACGAGTCTCTAAGCTAGGCTGCGGACGGATGGACAAGGCAAAACTATAGGGGTTCCTAGTTTGACTACGGAAGCCTAAAAACGATTCTTCTGGGTAAAACGATATACCTAGCGTTCTTCTCAGCAGTGTACTCTTCTTGGGAAGCGCTGGTAGATCTTTGACGTGTAAAGTGCCTGTACGGCCTACTTACTGCATAAACAACTTATCTTTTTATCTATCTTTTGATTCAAGGCGCGAAAATCACCATTAAAATAAATGTTGATCTCTGAACTTCCGCGTTGATGAATAGCACCACAATACTCATTGTCATTAAAATAAGCCTCCATTAAACCGACCCGCCTTAAGCGAATCCTCGCAACGTAATTAACACACAGAAAACATTAAAACAAGAAAAAACGGTGACCTCGGCTCGTTGAAATCCTCTGTTTTTAAAGCTTTTTTAGGGAAATAGCTGTTGCCCGCGACTCTGTTTGGGCATAAGTCATTAATTGCTATTCCCTCGGAATCTGTAAAAAAAAACAGGATACGAAGTACCCTTTGTCCTTCCCCGGGACTAAAACTATCTCCATAACAATTTTCATCTTATTTGAAAACGTCACAAACAGATAGACAGGTCATTCGGCGTATATTTAAAAAAAAAAATATGCTGTTTCCTGTCAGGAAGAATCCAATTGTTTTTTACAAAACAACTGGCTGAAATGTAATGGTGTGGTATATTTTTGGAATCAGCTCACGGATACGCCTCTCGATAGGTTGTTGAAGAGAAAAATGTTTTTTTATACAAAAAAAATATGACATACCCGAAAAATGTACCTAGCTGGCGGATGCCCACCCAAGTCTAAAATAGATAAGACATAGGTGTCCAGAAATTCGTGAAAAAAATATCTCCACTCGTGAACTTCCCTCCAAGACTGTGTAGCCAGGTCCTGGACTATTAGTCATCACTCATCAAGTTTTATTTATAAACGCTTAGCTTAATTTATGTGCAAAATATTTACCTTCCATTTTGGCTACTGCCGGTCAGTACATTAAACGCTGTTACGGCACAAAGTAGACACTTATCTCCGCGATACATTTTAGCCGTCATTATGCTTTAAGGATACTTTTTATTTTATCGCAATACCCACGTTTTATAGAGGACGGAACCCATAAAACGTGACCTCGCAATAAATATCGACAAAACACTGAAAATATGAATAGTATTGTAGATTTTATCGAGCTTACTATGTTCCTTTTATTTGTTGTTTGTCACTTGCTTGGAAATAGCGGTGAAGCGTAAATTGTAAAAACTTTGTTTACTGCCAAAGCAGTAATTCTACATTGAGCTACACTTATCGAACGGGAGCTGGTGTTGTATAGGGTTACACCGTATTGCCTCCGACATGCTATCGTATTGTGAACGTTATGATTACTTTTATTTACTTGACAGTAATGGCCGCCGAGAGTTTTCAGGGTTGACGACGTATTTGCGGTCTTAGGATTGCAGACATTAGTGTAGTCTTCAGAATATCCATGGGTCACGAATCCCACATACCATCGTGGCATGTGTGCTCGTTTGTCTTCTGCGTGTTATTATAGTAATGTAATTAGTACACAAAACGTTTGTCATAGCAGTAAGTTAAAAGGAATTTTGTAGCGCTTTCTATCAAATCAAATCAAATCAAAATATTTATTTGCTGAACATACGTAATTATACAGTTGGTGACGTAAAGAAAGGGTCCTGCCATGTCCTGCCGCGGGGCGCGCAAACTTGGGTGCTATACAGGATTTATTTATATTACTTATATTTTCTTACATTATCTGTATATCAATAATTCTATACATCAGCCTTTACAATTGTATGATAATTACTACATTTCCTTATAATATTAACATAGTGTTAGTCCGAATTTTCCAACATAAATTAATTGATTGAATAATAAGCTTTATTGATCAAAAAATATTTCAAAGCGCTTTTGAACTCGATAATACCGTCTTTCATAACAATACATTTTGCCAACTTATTATATATTTTTGGCGCTATTCCTAGTATACTCTTAGAAAACAGAGCAGTGTTTGATGACCAGGGACGTACTTTACTACGCAGTCGAACACTGACAAACTTGTTGAATATGCAACTGTTGACCCGAACAAAACTGGCCATTTCATAATTATATGTACAAGCTTGACAGTGTCAGTATGTTTAACTTTATGAAATGCGGTTTACATGTGTCAGCTGGTCGTTAGTTACATATTGCTCTAATACACTTCTTCTGCGCCAGAAATGCTAATTCCCTATCAGAGGAAATTCTAAGTCGACTAATACAAAAATACTATTACGTGTAACGAACAAATTCCTTAGCGTGATCCGAACCTGCAACCCTTCACCTTCACTGAACCAACCCAAAAGCGTGGGGAGAAAAGCCAATAGCCGCGGTTTTTAGGCACAATTAGGGCGGAAATAAATCTCTTTTGGATTGTTTTCGTTTATCAGTCTCTGATGCAGCGGGTCGGAGGTTCCGCTATCGCGTCGCGCCTGAGCGAGCGGGCTCGCCGCAGCGGTGCGGGGGAAGATAGCTCGAAACGTGAACGTTCACTTAATTCTAAATCGCATTCCACCCTTTATTACCCGGCAAAGCCTAAGGAGGGTTATGTGTTTGACCTGTAAATGTCCGACTTTATGTTCCGTCGTAGAGGCTGGATGGATGGGCCGCCGATTTCAACAAGCGAGGCGTTATATTCGTCTTAACATCGCAATTTAAGTATCACTGGGTACTTACATTCAAACAAAAACAATATAGCGGCACAAAAATATAAAAAGGATAACTAAAATATATAGATGACATTATCAAAACATGCAGTCGGGTTTTAAAAACTTGCTTTTTGTTAGACTTGTTTATTTATTTATTTATTATTGAGGTCTTCTATTCAAGTCGGTAAAAACATATTGCATTTGTAATTTTATCGTATTGTTAACGTAACGATAGCTCTTATTTATTTGACGATAATGGCGGCTGGGAAAAACAATACGATAATACGTCAAGGGCAATATCGTTTTAACCAGTAGAATAGCTGCCCAAAGTTAACGTATATTCGGCCCAACAACAAAAAAACAGACCGCATGTTTAAAACAAATACAGACTAGTACATACACAGACGTGATTATTCTATCTAATATATAAAATTCCCGTGTCAGTATTAGTTGCCATCCGAAACGGCTCGATCAATTATATGAAATTTTATATGCATATTCAGTAGATCTGAGAATCGGCTACTATCTATTTTTCATACCCCTAAGTGACCTGAAAAAAAAAAATTGCTGCAAGCGAAGCCGCTGGCGGGTCGCTAGTATTTATATATAATAACCTTTTACCCAAGCTCAACGCTTCTTGACAAAAACTTGGCGATAGATAAAATAATGAATGATGCAAGAATTTTTACATGAAAAAACTGAGTCTAAGTGGACGATCTTTTTCAGGTGTATTCTGTGCGCAAGGGCTGTCGTCAGCGATCCCTGAATTACCCCGAAAGGCCAACAACTCCTGCTGACTACTCTAAATGAGCCCTGGAGCACCTTTACCGCATAGTAGCTGCTAGTGAGAGTGGGTTTCAGTAAAGAGTGGTGGGTTTTAAAACTATTTTATGGTATTAATAATGTTACGTTTTCAGCAGGCTGAAATATCGTTTCTGTTAATTTCAGAGGTAGTTCTACCATATACTAGATATACTCAAAACCCGTGATAGCTAGACAGTCGGAATTTTCACAGATGATGTATTTCTGTTGCCTCTATAACAACAAATACTAAAAACAGAATTAAATAAATATTTAAGTGGTCCTCATACAAAAAACGTGTTTTTTTGCCGTGTGATTTAAAAAACGGTTATAATAAAGTGTCTATTGTTGTATAGATAATATTACGGAACCCTTCGTGCGCGAGTCCAACACGCACTTAGCCGGTTTTTAGGGTTCCGAGGTCAAACTAGGAACCATTATAGTTTCACCATGTCTGTCTGTCCGTCAGAGGGCTATGGAGAGAGCTATGCTCAGGGTTTCTCTGCGTGATAGAATCAGAAATGATGATATCCGCAGTAGAACTAAGGTTACCGACATAGCCCGAAGAATAGCTAAACTTAAGTGGCAGTGGGCCGGGCACATTGCTCGCAGGACTGATGACCGATGGGGTCAGAAGGTTCTTGAGTGGCGTCCACGGACCGGGAGACGAGCTGTAGGTAGGCCTCCAACAAGATGGAGCGACGACCTTGTAAAAATCGCGGGAACGCGGTGGATGCGAAAAACACAGGACCGGTCTGAATGGAGAGCCTTGGGGGAGGCCTATGTCCAGCAGTGGACGTCTTTCGGCTGATATGATGATGATGTCTGTCCGTCAGTCAGCGGTCTGTCCAGAGACTGTGCGCGCGAAGTATGCGCATGCGCGTGCGATCTGACGCTGAGCGTGGCAGCCACTGAATAGCACCCGTCAGATGGGTAACCGCCAACCGACATGTACATGTAGCATGAACGTAAATAATGGAGTGAGCCGCGCCTGACATAACGTTATTATAGGTTTGGACGACCAATATTGAACTCGTAAAGTGTAATTATTGCTAGTTGCATGCCGTTGTCGTCGTAGTTTCCTTATTTTCTAGCAATTTAACATGTCTTTAACCAATTAAAGCAAAAAAAAGATATTCACTTTTTTATGCAATCCCTCCATCCATCCATGACGCCGTCATTCCCAGAGTGGGGTAGGCATAACTACAGAAATACCAACAACTCTATAAAAGACTTGTTGGTAATTCTGTAATCACAATTTGCACAATCAGACTAAGATAGACCAGTGTATTAGTGAGAGGTTGCAAGCCCTTCGCCTAACAGTACTTCAAGCCCTTATTCTCTTAGTCGCCTCTTACAACATCCACGGGAAGATATGGAGTAGCCATACTAGCCATATTGTAACCCGTAAACCACACCAGGGAATTTGTCTAAAAAGCATATTACTTTTAGTAACGTAGATGTGATATAGAAATGTCTTACTTAATATCAAGCTGTAAAGACGCCTAAAAATTATAATTCCAACTCACTCTTGGCCGGATCTACGTTTCAAGTCGGATCTCATTACTTTAATGTATAGAACTTGAATTGAATGTGTATCAAACACGTGTACAAGTAAATTGCTTAAGGGAAGGGGTGTTTGTGTGTGGTGACGCCAACACAAGAATAACTCAGGACCTCAGAGGCCTAGCCAAGATGCGTACGCTAACTAGCATTTCTATTCGTTTTTTAGGGTTCCGTAGTCAAACTAGGAACCCTTATATTTTCGCCATGTCCGTCCGTCCGACCGCAGCCTAGTGCAAAGACGATTTGTACTAGAAAGCTGCAATTTGGCATGAATATGCATAATAGTCACGCCAACAAAGTAGTACAATAAAAAAAAAAAAAAAATTTAGTGTACCTCCCCTACACGTAACGTGGGGATGTATTTTTTTTTCTCTTCTACCCTATAGTGTGTGTGGGGTGTCGTTGGATAGGTCTTTCAAAAATATTATGGGTTTGTAAAAACAGTTTTTTAATTAAGTAATCCGTGTAAGCTTTAAAGCGCTAATTTTTGTTACACTCAAGTGTCCCCCCTCCTCCCCCCCGTTTTTTTCAGGTGTTTAGTATTTGTAAGTTTGGCTGTATTACTTAATCGAAAACTGTTTTCTCAAACCCGTAATATTTTTGTAAGACCTATCCAACGACACCTCACACTATAGGGTAGACGAGAAAAAAAATACATCCTCACGATACGTGTAGGGGAGGTACACTAAAACAATATTTTGTTTTTACCTTTTATTGTACCACTATATTCAAATATTTGTGAATATGCATATTCATGCCAAATTACATCTTTCTAGTACTAAGAGTCTCTGCGCTAGGCTGCGGACGGACGGATGGACGAACGCACATGGCGAAACTATAAGAGTTCCTAGTTTGACTACGGAACCCTACAAAAGTTACGCTCGCAACAAAATCGAATTTTGATCACTGTCTTTAAACAGCAAATCCTGCCTTTTTGAGATGCTGAAGTGAAAACGTCTTTACCATCGTCATCTATTTGTATACTTACACACACTAATGCGAACGCAAGACTAAAGAGATTGTACCTTAATCGTTTCTGGACACGTGTAAACAAAAGCAAGCACTTCCTGTCTTTGAATTTAACTTATCATAAAGTCAAAGACATTTGAATATAACATGGGTCCCTTTTGCCTGTACTAACTTACTTGCGAGTGTATTAAGTACGTAGCAACTCTTCAATCAACAATTAGGATGATGACTCATTAAGACGGTTATGTAATTAATTTTACGGCGAACGTTTAGGACCGAGCTATAGCAGTTATATAGCTCTGTCCTCTTCTCTCAGCGTAAACAGAACTGTATAGCTATGTCATAATAACCCCCCATGTTGAACTTAACTAATATGTGTGTAATATGGATTGAAAAACTGGAAATTATCATAACCAAGTGAAAACATAGAAATAATACATTATTGCCTCCCAGGCGCGGAAAGTAAGGGATTGTCTGACGAGGCGGTTAGCAGACCGAGCAGCAGCGAGGCCTGCTGAAATACGAGTCAGGCGTCAGGCCATCCTATTTCCGCAATGATACAAACATGCATAATTAGAAGTATTTGTAACATAGATATCGACGAATTTAGAGAGAATCTCCTTTTAAAAACTCCAAGACGGTATTGAGAATTTGTCAATGACTTGCCGCCCGCCGCACCGCGCCTCGGCCCCAGCCCCGCCCTTTTGGGTGTATGGAATGTTTTTCATGGTCAATTTGATTTTGCAGGCTATAGAAATCATTTTTAAATACAATATTAACATGGAAAAGTTACTAGCATAGAGGCATCTTAGTCCTCAGGGTTGCCAACGCATTTGAGGTCTTAGGATTATAGTCTTGAGAATTCAATAGTCTATGGGTCTCAGATTCCACTTACCATCAGGTGGCCTGAGTGCACGTGTGCCTTCTCAAAAAAATGGACGAAAAGTGTTACGTATGGTTTTTTTACTGCTAGAAGTAAAATGAGGCACTTTCCGTCCTGGTGTTTCAACCGGAAAACGGTTCTTTCCGAGCATGTTTGCGAAAAATATGTTTACTGGACATGCCACCTCTCAATTTCCTAAACTTTATGTTTTCTTGATCAAATGGTACCATCAGAACCGATGCCTTAAAATAAAATGTAAATTATGCGGAAACTATTTTCTTAAACGCATTTTTTCACGACCCTGTTTACTCGTATACTTATATTCTTGATTTTTATCATACATTCAATGCAGTATTTAGTTTAATTGTGATATCATAGTTGAGTATCAATTTGTATTGGGCGTTTTCGAAGCTTTGTAGGAATTTTGAAATTTTACCATTATTTCTGACTGTTGCAGTGGATTCCAGGTATATCTATAAACTTGTACTTAACTTTAAATTAACAAAAGTGCAATTTATGTAAGAAGCAACACAAGTCAGTTCTCGAAGTTTAATAGTAGACGTGCAGGGAAAAAAACATGGACCATACAAAAAAGCACTTGCAGCGAAAAGTAAAATTGGAATGGCGTCTAAGATCTTTAATAAGCTACCAAAAATTGTTTGAAAACAACCAATATATGTTGCTGTTTAAAAAAATATTACACTTTTACGTTTTTAGCTAATAAGGCATTTTATTTTATACAAGAATATTCAAAAAAATATATACATTAGAACGTCAAAATGTAAATTTAGTCTGGAAGGATGCATGCTGCATGCTAATTGTAGCTATTTGTATGCCTAACGGCAAAAGGTAGTGTTTCTAATTAGACCAACGTTACATGTATGCTTACACCTACCTTTTACAAATAAAATTGCCAATGTCAAGAAAACACAACATTCTAAAAACAAGTGTAACAAAAAGCTAATTTTTAAAACCCGACTGCATGTATATATATTTTGTACAGCTATAATGTTTTTGTTTTAATGTAAGCACCCAGTGACACTCGGGACGTTAAGACGATCTAACGACACCTTGCTTGTTGAAATCGGCCCATCCATCCAGCCTCTACGGGGGAACATAGAGTCGGCCATGCATACAGGTCAAACACATAACCAGACACAGAAGTTTTTGTGGCAAAAACGTCAATTGACTAGGGACTTCCGTCCGATATTAAGTGTATCGATAACCGTTTCAAAAACTTGAAAATGACATAGTAGATAGGTAACGTTCTCCGGATTAATAGAGATTAACTAAAATGCTAAAATAAACTTAATCCAAGAGTGCCTTACAACAGAGGCATATATAGGTAAATTGTATGACATTGTGTAGCATAACAGTATTAACTCTAATATGAAACCTACACAGTTTAGAAAATACTCAAACTTAAAAATGTTATAGCTAGATAATCACTTATGTTTATCGTTATGCTTATGATGTATGGAAATTGCATGTTCATATTATACGTTATCTCATAGTCATACATACATAGTCAACTGTCACAAGAAAGTACAATTCATCGATAAAATATTATCGGTCAGAAGTCCCTAGGACAATTTTATTCATGCCACAAAAACTTCTATCTCTGCACATAACCCTCCTGTTGGGCTTTGCTGCAGTCGGATTAAAAGCTTCCCGATCGTCATTGTGACTTATACCATGTGTGAAAACTGTAATTGGATTTAATAATGTTCGACCGACTCTTAAAAGTCTGGTCACACCAAAATGAACACTTAAGAGTTCTTATGAAATGAAGCAATCGAGAAAAAAACAAAATGGCGGATGCCACCGAAACTAATAAACAGCAGCTTGCAGCGACGTTCTCGTATATAATATATCGACTGTCGACAAATGAGTTTTATCGGCCGCTCCACCGAAGTTAACAAATTGCAATTTCCACTTGCATTGATTTAAATTCGGTGCTTTTCGTTTCCGGAATGAAGTGTTTGTTGCCGTGATGATTTTTAACATGGTTTCGTTTCCGCCTGCCAGTTGGGTATTTTAATAAAGAAATAAAATATTAAACATACATACATACATAACATCACGCCTTAATTCCCAGAGCGGGGTAGGCAGAGCTACAGAAATACCAACAACTGTAAAACTGCAACTTGTTGATTCTGTAACCACATTTTGCACAAGTAGGCTAAGATGTTTACCAGTGTATTAGTGACAGGTTGCAAGCCCATCGCCTAGCAGTTCTACAAACACTTATTCTCCCAGACGCCTCTTACGACACCCACGAGAAGACATGGAGTGGCACTATTCTTACCCGGCAACCACACGGACACGTTCGTTATTTGAATCTAATCTATAATAACTGCATGCTGCTCTCAATAGAGTAGAGATCGAAGAGACGAAATCCAGAAATTGTTTAAGTGCCAAACTCACGCAGGTCCAAAATAAATCTTATTACAATACAACGTGAAGTAAGGTAGGAAAAATTAAGTAAAGTTTGTAGCAATTTAAGCCCGAAACAGGCGATATTATTTTTAATTAGCGATTTCTCCAGTTACAGAATATAACTTCGGATGACCGATGTAAATAAATAAATATCAGCGGACAATCTCACACAAATTGAACTAGTCCCAAACTAAGCTCTAAGCTTGTACTATGGATAGACAACGATAAAAATTCTCAGAGGAATAAATGCTTAAATACATAGAAAATATCCAAGACTCAGTAGTGTGATAATGTGCTTCCTATAATGTGATACAGACCCCGCACGTTTGGTGCCGCTGACGTAAAAGTGACGTCATTTCACATACAGCAGGTTGTTTTATAAATTTATAACACTACCGTTGGAGTTACCAAATTGATATTTAATTTTCTAAAACCTATCAATGTAAAACTATGCACGTAAATAAAAATACATACATATAACTATTTCAGTTTACATAATATTTATTTAGCTGCGTAGGTGAAAGACCGTCAAAAATTAATTAACCTTTTGAACGCCACGGTCGGCTTCAACTTTACGTGCCCCCGACGCCAACGACGTCATATGGGTAAGGACCAAAAAGTTGGCCACGCTAACTCACTCAATTAAATTTTGTATGAAACTTTTCCGTTGTGACACGAAAATTAGCCATACATTGTAGGGATAATTTTCGTGTCTCAACGGAACATTTTTCACTTTTGTTGTTTGTATGGTTAACTACGCTTAACTATGGTCCAACTATTTGGTCCTTAGTCATATGCCGCAACCGCGCCGATACAAAATGTATCAAGCGTGCTGAGGGCTCGGCGATCCGGCACGACAATCCGATGACGTGATTTGCCGACATTTTGTATATCTTCGCTTATTTTTAATCTCGATAAAGATTAACTAAAGAAATTGACATTTACGTTAAAAACTACTTTGAATCAGCCTATGCACCGTGACGTCGATTTTGTGTCAACGGCACCAAATGTACGGGGTCTAGTGATATTGATACTTTCAAACAGGATCTACGCGTTTGCTGTAAAGTATCAAAACGTACCCAAACCGCGTAATCCGACGGACCCTAAGAAAGGGCAATTATTTGCGATGTCCCATATTTCCGGGGCGAGATTTCCCCCGAGCCGGCGGTTTACGGGCGGCGAGCAATTTGAGGGACCAAACGTGGATAGGTCATGGCTTATCGGAAAAATTGAAGGCTGAAAGGCAAACGGAAAACAAGAAACAATATGGTTAAAGCGAATTAGGGTTTGCTATTGTTTTCTTACAAAACATATTATCATACAAATGGTATCCCTTAATTTTTCATAATTTCATTTGCCATAATGGTCACTGGCAACGAGTATAACCTTGGTTTTCCCTAATATCGCATAATATAATTTAATTTGCCATAAAGGCGTTTTTTCTAAAATCGTTAACCTTTCAGGTATTAGAAGCATGTAATAGAGCCCAATGGGTGAGGTTAGGTTAGGTTTGTTTTATTACAATTCTAAATAGCTCACGGTTTCAAAAAAAAATCGTTACGGCAAATTAATATTATGGTACATGATTCGTATGGCATATAAAATTAAGTCACATGAAATTCGGGCAAATAAAATTATTGCATATGAAATTCGGTCAAACGAGCAACTATCTATAACGTAAACCTTTCAGGTATCTTTTACAAGCCATTGTTATAGAGCCCAATGGGTTAGGTTAGGTTAGGTTTGTTTTAATACAATTCTAAATAGTTCACGGTTTCCGAAAAAATGCCTTAATGGCAAATTAATATTATGGTACATAATTAGTATGGCATATAAAATTATGTCATATGAAATTCGGGCAAATGAAATTGTGGCATATGAAATTCGGTCAAACAATCAACTATCTACGTAAACCTTTCAGGTATCTTTTACAAACCATCGTAATAGAGCCCAATGGGTTAGGTTAGGTTAGGTTTGTTTTATTACAATTCTAAATAGTTCACGGTTTCAGAAAAAATGCCTTTATGGCAAATTATTATAATGGCACATGATTCGTTTGGCATATAAAAATTATGTCATATGAAATTTGTTCAAACGAACACTATGTATACTCGTTTACGTATTATAAGATATTTTTATTGATATTTGTGTGATGAGCACGAGTATTTGTTCCTGAGTCTTGGATGTTTTCTATGTATTTATGTTGTAATCATCTACCACTAAGAATCAAAATAGTTTAAATCTATTATAAAAACTATTCAATTTGTTAACAGGAACATTGTAGGTACTGTGGGGGTTTCTTGTTAAACACGTGGGGTTTGGCTTTATAATCTTTTATTAATATGAATGTCTACAGTCTCCGTGTGGTTGCCGGGTTAGAATAGTGCTCGTGGATGTCATAAGAGGCGACTAACAGTACTACAAGCCCTTAGGGAATAAGGGCTTGTAGTACTGTTAGGCGATGGCCTTGCAACCTGTCACTAATACACTGGTAAACATCTTAGCCTGATTGTGCAAAAGGTGGTTACAGAATTATCAACAAGTTTTTTAAGAGTTGTTGGTAATTCTGTAGCTCTGCCTACCCCACTCTAGGAATAAAGGCGTGACTTTATGTATGTATGTATGTCTACAGTCTCACAGCCCATGGGCGACTCCCTGTTAATTCTTAAAAATAAACAATCTACATTTTGTGGCATTTCCTAGCTTGACTTTGAAAAAATCTAAATGCGACATCTAGCATGCCATAAGTTTACGATCACACGTTATAGTAGAAACGTTATTCCAGTACAGTACACTATTATAAGTAGTCCGTGCGAGCAAAATGGAAAAATGCAAAAATGAAAATGGGCGGGCCATGTAGCAAGGATGAATGCGGAGAGGTGGACAAAAATCGCCACGATCTGGACGGGTCCAGGTGGTAAAAGAAGAGTTGGCAGACCCAACACAAGATCGGTCCGTCCACTTGGATGCATTGCATAGCTCCATTGATGGATCCTAGTACACTTTTTCCTCCACCTGAGTCCATCGTACCAGTCAGTTCCAAATAATGGATTCTAAGACACTTTAAGGTGCACTTGGATCCTCCACTTACTTAAATAGTAATTGTGGTTGTAAAAGTAGGTAGGTTAGGTTCGTTAGGCATCTTCAGATGCCCGAAGGGCAAAACCACCTAGAAGTAGGAGCCCCGCCCTGGGCGGGGCTCCGTCGAAAGTCAGTAGGACAATAATAGTAGGACCACGAGGAAACGACTATTTAAATTATACTTCGTTTGATTAATTCGGAGGATCCAAGTGCACTTTAAAGTGTCTTAGAATCCATTATTTGGAACTGACTGGTACAATGGATTCAGGTGGAGGAAAAAGTGTACTACGATCCATCAATGGAGCCATGCAATGGATCCAAGTGGACGGAGTGCACAAGATGGTCAGATGACCTCCATAAAATAGCCGCCGATTGGCCCAACGCGGCAAAAAACAGAGAAGGATGGCAAGAGCCGGAGGAGGCCGTTCCCCGAGAGGGGTCCTTACCAAATTACTTTTAAGAATGTAGTTTTAATATCTTTATTGTATATCTTTTGGTTTCGGAATAAATGGGTTTTTATTAAATAAAAATCTATCAAATTCCAAATAATTATTAAAAATAAAAGAATCTCCTTTCCAAGTGGAAAATGAAATTAGACTTCCATCAAGAACCAACCTTCGTTTGACGAAATTTCAATTTTATTACAAAAGCAAATAATAGTTTTCACCAAACTTTTCTCTCAAGTATAATCATTTCTAATAAACTAAATTATTAAACTCGTAGCTAATTCCCGGGAATATTGAAGGGCAGTAAGAGTGTTGGTTAAATATTGTTTAGTAAACGAGTTATTAAAGATTCCACTGACGACCGACATGGGCGGGCCACAGGTTTTAGGTAAACACAGCCTTAATTTATATCTGGCTGTGTGCTGAGTTGAGGACTTAACGACCCAGGGAGCACAGCTGCAGCACTTCAAAATAACAGCCGTTTTTGCACGGCTCTAAGAAAAAAAACACCAAAAGAAAGTTTACCTTTAGAAATTCTTAATCTAAACATTAATTTTGTATTTTTTAATAATCTAAGCTCTTTTGAATCTCTGTCCTTAAAATTACATAAAGGTTCAACGTGTACACATACTGTCAAAAAATATCTATTAGATGTAAAATTTCTCTAAAAGAGTCAGTAAATAGAAAGTAAAACTTAGCCTTATCTGGGTTTGGGATTTCCAATTTCCAATTTGTGTAAGATTATTTTGCTTCTATATCGTTGTCATTTTGTTGGCATAATGGTATTTCTTATTTATTTGACCGTTAGCATTTATCATTACGTGTCTTCGGTACAAATGCCATAAAAAGAAGATGAAGAGAGGAGAGAAGGGTTGGAACATAATTAATTTACATAATATACATAGCATCACACCATCAATCTCAGAGTGAGATAGACAGAGCTATAGAAATTCCAACAATTCTAAGAAGACTTGTTTATAATATCATAAATTTAGTACTATAGAGACCTAAATCGAAATTCAAAATATTTGGATTAGGTCACTATAATTCTAAAGATGCAATACCGTAACCACAATTTGCACAATCTGGCCAAGAAGATTACTAGTGAATTAGTGACAGGTTACAAGCCCTTCGCCTAACAGTACTACAAGCCCTTATTCCCTTAGTCGCCTCTTACGGCATCCACGAGAAGACAGGCACAATAAGAAATAACAAATCGATCAAATTAAATAAATTAGCATAGTACTGCCTCGTGAACGGGTAATACTCGTATAGCCTTTCAGCGGTTTTCTCTCAGTGAATGGTCTGTATTATTCCCTCTGGTCTGAGCCCAAAGGGTTTTCGGAAATCCTTATCTATCGAGAGATAAGGGCCGCTGATTAATCGACTCGTCTGGAGCTAGACAATACCTCGCTGATTGAAGCTGAATTGCTCGCTATGCTCGTGCTTAGTGTTGGCAAGGATCTAGAGGTAATTGATTCTTTCGGGAATTATTGTCATTAACCCTAGACAATATCAATATCTTATAAGGGATAATATCGCCTTTGTTTGTTGTTTTTATCTTCATTGTATTGTTTTTGTTTTTAACCCCCGACGCAAAAAGAGGGGTGTAAGTTTGACGTGTGTGTATGTGGCACCGAAGCTCTTAAATGGATGTACCGATTTGACTGCGGTTTTTTTTTAATGAAAGCAGGTTTTATAGTGGTGGTTTTAAAAAATGTTTTATAAAAATCGGTTCAGCCGTTTTTGAGATATTGAGCTTTTAGTGGGTGAAAAGCCCCCAATATAACGGCGACACCTACTTTCAGTGCTGATATCTCTGAAACGGCCCAACCAATTTTTATGAAACATTTCTAAAAACCACCACTATAAAACCTGCTTTTATTAAAAAAACCGCAGTCAAATCGGTTCATCCATAAAAAAAATAAAAAATAAAATAGAAATTTCAAAAGCCCTTGACTAAATAGTCTGTAAACAAACCTCTAAAAAGTAAAAAAAATAATAAGTAGTGGCAAGAAGACTGATTGTTTGATAAGTAGATAGTTAATCTATCTACATACTATTCATGGTCTTCCTTTTATTTCTGACACTATGTTATTTAACAAAAAAATATCCTTATGATGCAGCCTTTCGACCGGTATGATAAAGCTACAGGGTAATTATTTTTCTCGTGTAACGGGTTCGATTCCCGGTTCAACCATGTAATTATTTAAATATCTATGAATGCAGTTTAAATTGTTTTTTAAATTAAAATAATGTCTTCTTTCAGTAAAATGTTCCATCTACAATATTCAAGGTACTTTCTTTCCATGTGGCATAGCCGTGGGACGCACTGTATACGTAAGTATCTCATTGTCTAGTACCCATAGTGCAAGCCTAGAGCTTAGTTTGTGACCAGGCCAATTCGTGTGAGATTGTCCACAATATTTATTTATTTATATTATACATATAATATGTAGTGCAATAGTGAGTTTACCCACATACAAACAAGCAATCAATCCTTTGAAGTGATTTCATGTGATTTTTTGCGGAACAGATTGACTTTGATGAATTAAAATATGCAAATATGGACGTTAAAAATAAATTAAATTTAAATTCCAGGTTTGCCCAACAAACGTCCACGCCAATCACAGGTATTTAAGTTATATAATATGAATATACCACCATCAACCATAAAATTAATCAGAAATCCATTTAAACCGAGTATAATATTTGGAATGACATCGTCCGCAGAATTTCACAATGACTTTTACTTCATTAAATTATAAAGTTTATTGGTTCAAATGGTTAAATGAATTGCTTGTCTGTTAACGAAAATGAGTGAATTTATTTTTGTTCATATAAAATGTAGTTTGGATTTATTTTCATAGCAATATTGTACTTACTAAGCTTATTATAGGATTGTCAGTGACCTAGGATGTTGTCTCACAAATATTAACTCACATACACACATTTTGCTGCACATAAACATTTGCATTTTGCACATTCGAACAGGGCCTCTATTCAGGTCCGTTAAAACGATATCGTGTTTGACACGTTTAAGAGTCGTTTATGTCACAGTCGCCATTATTGTAAATGACATAAGAGTTATCAAAACGTTGACAATACGGAAACAGGTCAAAAACGATATCGTTATTACCGTGTAGAATCCCAGCCCTGCTGAGTGTATATGAACGGTAATTACACAAAAGATCCTAAAAAATCAAGGATTCTGTCGCAATATTACGGACCAGCAAAATTACCATATCAGGGCTGGGATTCTACACGGTAATAACGATATCGTCAATGACTTGTTTCCGTATTGTCAACGTTTTGATAACTCTTATGTCATTTACAATAATGGTGACTGTGACATAAACGATTCTTAAACGTGTCAAACACGATATCGTTTTTTACCTGTTTCCGTATTGTCAACGTTTTGATAACTCTTATGTCATTTACAATAATGGCGACTGTGACATAAACGATTCTTAAACGTGCCAAACACGATATCGTTTTAACGCACCTGAATAGAGGCCCAGTTGTAATGTAATATGGGATTACGTCTATTACACTTAAACTTTTTTTGACGAATGTATAGTTACACTAATTTATAGAAGCATTTTCTTTTTGGTGCTCTGTTCGGATCGCTACCACCGTCTTATACTTTAACCTACCGCCAAACAGCATTCTTTACATTGTTGTGTTCCGGTGTTGGGATAAAACAACCTGTGAAATTACTAGCATAGAGGCATTGCATCTTAGTCCTCAGGGTTGACAATGCATTTGAGGAGAATTCAAATGTATATGGGTCTCAAGATTGTACTTACCATGTGGCCTGAGAGCTCGTGTGCCTTCTCCTTGCCTTAAAAAATAAGCAGAAGGGCTTAAGAGATCGGAATAAAGCTCTTCAGTAGGTGCTTGGAGATGCGGTTGGCCAACCACACGTTTTGCACTTTTTACAGTGATACCTACAAGATCTATTAAAAAAAAACAATGAACAATCTCACACAAATTGACCTAGTCCCAAACTAAGCTCTAGGCTTGTTCAATGGGTACTAGACAACGATAAACATACTTATATAGAGAAATACATAGAAAACATCCAAGACTCAGGAACAAATATTCGCGCTCATCACACAAATATCTGCCCTTACCAGGATTTGAACCTAGGCTTCATAGGCAGGGTCACTTCCAACTAGGCCACCGTGTCGTCAAATCATAATTTAATGTTTACATTGTTGCAAAGTAATTAACAAACCAACAACAAAATTATAAAACACGAACTGAAATTTTAAAACGTTAAGAAACTTTTTACGCAAGCCGAAGCAATGATAGCTTTCCAGCAAAAAACGCCATAAACAACTAGGAAAAAATAAGTTTGAGCTGGCAACTTTTTAATTATGGACGATCCAAACGCTGGCAACCCACAATTTTATCAACCGACCCGCGTTGGTAACTTATTACATTAAAGTTTTTGCAATTACAGTGTTGATGGTAAATGGGGATTTAAATTTAGAATTTTGAGAAAATTATCAGCTTACGAGTAAAAGTTTAGTAAATATATTAGAGAATGTATGAACTCATATAGTCGTTTATGTATAATATTTTACTAAATATAAAATTTCACGTTATCGTATTTACAGAAATTGTTCAATAATATATTAAGGGGCGTTTAACTGGCGTAAAAACTAAAAACTCTAATACACTAGTAAACCTCTTAGCCTGTTAGTGAGTTGTTGGTATTTCTGTAGCTCTGCCTACCACACTCTGGGAATGAAGGCGTGATGTTATGTATGTATGTATGTTATATAACCTATAGGGTTGTACATGCTCTCTAAATAAATCCTGTAATATTTACAGTTACAGAAAACAGCGAATTGGCTCGTGAAAACGTTGGGAAGTGAAATATACGGCAAAAAATATTTCGTCCAAAAGGCTCCCGTCTAGTTCTCATAGTTTAAGTACCAATTTCACCATACGATGTAAACCACTTAACAGACGATTAGAGCGTTAACAGTTGTCAAAATGTATGAACTAACAGTCGATTGACATTGATTAAATTTAACATCCTATGATGAAACGCGTACTTAGCCTAGAATTTAGTTTGGGATCACTGTCAACCATCAAATTCCTATTCTAATTTTGATTAATGGCCTTTACTCCTTTTAAGGTATCTTTCGCCAATGTCGAGTTACTTAAATACGCTTCCACGGACTTATTAGAGAAATAAGTCCACGGATTTCACAAACGAGGATAATTGTTCAGTAAAAGAGTATTTTGTCTTGTGAATTAAACGACCACATAGGGTTAGCTCGACGCGTTTCTGTCAAGTACTATCACTGTCGCTGGGTTCATGTTGACCTTTTCAGCGTGTCAACACAGACGGGGCGTGATATTATTCGCCAAATAATATCTAATGCTATTTGTAGGGAAGCACACGTGCGCGAATTTAGAAAAATAAGTCCATGCAAAGTTTGTTGTTAAATTGTATTTTAACTGTACCCTCCTCCTCATCTAAATTCTACAACAATTCCTTTAATTTTCAGGCTGTCCGTCTGTGGAATTCCCTCCCTGTGGAGTTGCGGCAGGCGAAATCTTTACCTATCTTTAAGAAACTTCTCCATGAGCACTTTTTGTCGCAGTTATAATTGTATTGTCTCAGTACATTTCTCTCACTATGCATTTCTGTCGTGTGGCTGTTTTTTTCCCTGATGCGGATGTATTGATATTAATTTATGTATTTATTTATTACTATCTATTTATTCATGAAAGTCATTATAATGTATTAGTATGTATTTTATTATCTTTTTATTAGTTTGGTAAGCGTGTATTTATAGGTATATTGTATTTTATAGCTAGCATAGTTCCTTGTTATTGTTCGAAATTAGTCTGCACCACCTACTGTGTAAATTGTTTTAACTTGACACCTTATCCCTTCTATAAGGTTGTCTGAAAGAGATCGCTAATCAGCGATAAGACCGCCTGTTGTTTATCTGGGTCTTCTAAATTGTGCAAATTCTTTGTAATGTTTTTGTTTGGTGGACAATAAAGTGTTTTTGTATTGTATTGTGTCTGAGCTGATCTGATGACAGAGTCGGTGGCAAATTTTCCGCAAATTGGACAGTTCCCGTACTCCAAAAAATGAGAGTCAACCAAGAGAGATTTTCTCTTAGTTGACATAAAATGAATACAATAGTTATGATATTAGTTTTATTAAACCTGATAGTACCAACAGCAAGTTCTTTAATAATTCAACAAACTTGTTAGTTGATGTGTCTAGCGTCTAAGGCTCGAATGAAATCAAGACGCGTATTCACAACAATCACAATCACGTTAGAAGCGACCAATTTTTTGTTTCAGAACGAGAAAACAGCGATTTTTACGTGTGAGTCGAGTTATAGACAATCACCGAGGACTTATTTCAGCAGTCCTGCTATTTATAATTGGACAAAATATAAAGTTAAGTACTATAATTTCATTTACCATAAAGACATTTTTTCTAAAATCTTAAACCTTTCAGGTAATTTTTATATGCCATCGTATAGAGCCCAATAGGTTAGGTTTGTTTTATTAAAAATCTAAATATTTCACAGTGTTAGAAAAAATGCCTATATGGCAGATGTATATTATGACAAATGATTGTTATGGCATATAAAATTATGTCATATGAAATTCGGTCAAACTAAATTATTGCATATAAAATTCGGTCAAGAGAACCCTGGGGAAAAGTTGCCACTAACTCTGTCATCAGATCAGCTCAGACACAAATCTATCGACTTATTTATTTAATAAGTCCTCAGTGATTGTCGATAACTCAACATTGGCGAAATACTCGTTTCACAAGGAATGAAAACCATTAATTAATTAATAAAAAAAGTTGTCAATAAATGGAAGGTGGATTTAGTAACGGTATAAGTTTTCAACCCTCTATTACATACATACATACATAACATCACGCCTTCATTCCCAGAGCGGGGTAGGCAGAGCTACAGAAGTACCAACAACTCTAAAAAGACATATTAATAATTCTGTAACCACATTTTGCACACGTAGGCTGAGATGTTTACTAGTGTATTAGTGACAGGTTGCAAGCCCATCGCCTAACAGTACTACAAGCCTTTATTCCCTTAGTCGCCTCTCACGACATCCACCCTCTATTATGTGATAAATAACCCGTGCAGGGTTTACAAACAGTTTACCTATAACCAGTTTTAATTAAGAGTGCAGTAAATAATGTTTTGCTGGCGCATTAATGGAATGCTTAGGTTCTGCGCGCCTGAGGAGCGTGCGAATACCTAAATGAGCAGCTGGGGATTCCGATAATTCCAAGAATATCACTGTTTTAACAATGGATACCGCGTGAACTGGATGACTGCGATAATTCATGGCAAAAGCTATTTATGAATAAATTGCTTGACTTGTAATTATCGTTGTTTTAGGGTTCCGTAGCCAAATGGCAAAAAACGGAACCCTTATAGATTCGTCATGTCTGTCTGTCTGTCCCTCCGTATGTCACAGTCACTTTTTTCCGAAACTATAAGAACTACACTGTTGAAACTTGGTAAGTAGATGTATTCTGTGAGTCGCATTAAGACTTTCACACAAAAATAGAAAAATAAACATAAATTTTGGGGGTTCCCCATACTTAGAACTGAAACTCAATTATTTTTTTTCTTTAAACCCATACGTGTGTCGTATCTATGGATAGTCTTGAAAAATGATATTGAGGTTACTAACATCATTTTTTTCTAAACTGAACAGTTTGCGCGAGAGACACTTCCAAAGTGTTGAAATGTGTGTCCCCCCCCTGTAACTTCTAAAATAAGAGAATGATAGAACTAAAAAAAATATATGATGTACATTACCATGCAAACTTTCACCGAAAATTGGTTTGAACGAGATCTAGTAAGTAGTTTTTTTTTAATACGTCATAAAAACATTGATCAAAGCTACAACGAACTTTTATATTATGTTACTTGCTGCTACGGAGCCCTTCATGGGCGAGTCCGACTCGCACTTGGCCGCTTTTTTTTATTACACCAGTCAAGTATGTTTTGAGCATGTATTTTCATGTATTGTTGACTGAGATACCTTTTGTTGAAAACGCTCAGCGGTGTGAATATTGTTGCCATGTAATTCTTATTGTCATTTTTATTATCTCTTTCTATTGGGATCGTATCATCACTAGGTACATAGTATAAAACAAAGTCGCTTTTTCTGTCCCTATATCCCTATGTATGCTTAAATCTTTAAAACTACGCAACGGATTTTGATGCGGTTTTTTTTAATAGATAGAGTGATTGAAGAGGAATGTTTATACATTAACGGTGAATTAATAGAGAGTTAATGTATGGAATAGCTGTTTTTTTTTGGTGTTGTGGTTGGTCCCATCAGAAAGATTGTTCAGTATGATCATCTTATTCACTTTTGGCCATTCCGGATCATGACCCCAAAATCACCCAGTATTACTATAACAGTCATATTGATCAATTTTCTACAGGTAAACCACTGCGACACCCTGTATACCTATAAAAGCCAAGAACAAACGACCTGGCTAAGCCACAAGTAACAAATAATTCATTACGGCGATTTTTCTTCGTAAACAGGCCGATAAATTGTGCGTTGTTTGCGAACTAATATCCCAGACGAGGGGGGGGGACCATAAGGAAAGGTCGCGCGGATGTACGAAGTCAAACTCATTAGAGATGACAAAAAGGCTAACAACCGGGGACCACAGAGCTGCCAGCTTCCTCGGACAGCGTATTAGCATTGCTACAACGAGGAAATGCTGCCAGCATCTGTGGTACTTTGCCACGGGGGCCCTCACTTTTCTAGTTTTTATTTAGTTTTAATTGATTTGTATTTAGTTTAGTTATTTAAATAAATATGATTACCGACAAAAGAAAAAAAAAATAGAGATTGACTTTGATAATTTGAAACTATGTTCAAGAAAAAAAGAAAATTCGTAAAAAGTATTTTCGGTTGTACCTACAAGATCCCTTGATTTTTAGTTTTCGATGACTTATTATTTATTATTTAATAGGTAAATTTTTTGCGCTGAAGAATAAGTGAAGTTTTAAAACTTGGCTCATATCCTAGCTATTTAGAATAAGTTAATTTATTTCATGTTTGTATTTATAGTTTTAGTTAAGTACCTATGTTTTTTTTGGTTTGTGTCTTTGAACAAACTCACTATTAACAAAAATTGAATATTCAATTATGACAATAATATATGGCGAATTCCCATTCATAAATAGTTCGAAAAGAAAATGCTGAAGTCGGAATAGGTGTAAATACCAAGTTTTTTCGCGATGTGTCCCCGCATTGTAAGAGCATAATGTTACAATATCTCAAAAGGGAAACAATTAAAACATTAAAGTGTATCATGATTATTTATTATCATAGATGTTCAAGTAATTATCAAAATATTACTAACCTTACTCGAAGACGTCTCGTTCCAGAGTGAGTCAACTGAGTCACGAACGACTGACTGGAAGTGACGTAGTCATTCACTATGGTATTCTTAACAGAAAAATGTGGTGTCGCCAGTGCTTTATTAATGTCATGTTACAGTCGGCCATCCTCCAGGAACGAGTCTCTTCGTTCTAAGTTTAGATTACTAACATACATAAGTTGTAAATAATGAACCATGATTTGTTTAACGCAAATAAATGATTATCTTATCTTATCTTATCTTATCACATTAAATATAAAAATATTCAATTTACATAATATCACACAGTGTATTTTGTTACTCATAGCGACAAAGTCATATATCAGTCATGTCCAGCTCAGGAGCCTTCCATTACGCAACTCCATGTCTACCTTATACTCTAATCTTAAATATAGCTATGAAGCGTGACGGTGATTGCCTCCCATCCCGCCACACTATCAATGGCTGCGATGCTGGACCCACTCCTGGGCGGCGAGTTCCTACGCCCATCATGCCCGGTTCCAGCACCCTCACTCAGTAATCACAAAAATAATTAAGCAGTGTGAAAGCTACTTCCTTCGCTGACACACCGTTACTAATTTTGGAGTTTGAACCAATTCTGGGCGGCGAGTTCATACGCCAATCATGCCCGGTTAAAATTCCTCACTACTTCTCTTTTTTGTTATCAAAAATCATTTCTTTTTCCTTATTTACTATTAATATTTTAACATTACACACTACATTTACATAGTTATTTAATCATTTGATTCACATTGTTGATAACAACTACTCAAAAATATTATTTTACCGACAATGATGAGAGTTGAAAATATTTTACTGTATTTATTATATTTAGGAATTCTTTTTGGCTATATATTATTATGCATTAATATTATTTATCACTACTTTCATCTTCATCATTATCTTCACTTGAAGAGCAAGCAGCGGCGTTAAAACTGAGCCATGGAAATATTTTGTCGACTGCTACTACTGTTTCATATCTAGCCCCCGTCTTGGTAAGAGGAGTATCCTCCACAAGGAAACGATCGTTTGGTAATAGCTTTTTAATTCTATACGGCCCTTTACATTTTGCCTCTAATTTTTTGATTGCCCTGGTCCCGTCACTACTGCTCTCGCAATCCTAACCAAGTCACCTTCCTTGTAATTAGTACTACTCTTCTTATTCCTATCATATCGATGTTTATTTTTTTTCTGATTTTGCTTAATCCTCTCAGAGGCTTCAGATCGAATATCTTCTATTGTTTTATTTTCTTCCGCAACGCTTCCAATGTCACCTATTATTTCATTTAATATACCTTGGGATGGATTTGTGGCCGTTCTACCAAATAATAGTTCCGTAGGAGTTTTCCTTGTTACGTCATGGACCGAGGTGTTTAGCCCTAGCTGTACGTCAGGAAGCAAATCCTCCCACGTGTTCTTATTTTTGCCATGTACCATAGAGCCAAGGGCAGCCAGAATCGTCCTGTTGTAACGTTCGACCTGCCCGTTGGCTCGTGGTGTAGCGACGGCGTTCAGGACGTGTTTTGTGCCGATCGACTGTACGAATATTTTAAATTTCTTACTCGTGAAGCTTGTACCCCTATCTGTTATTAAGCGGGTGGGGGACCCAAAATAACTAAATAGAACTTTGAATGCCCTTATACTCTCTTTTGTTTTAGTGCTACGAACTGGAAATAAGCTGACATATTTTGTAAACGCGTCTACTATTACTAAAATGTACGTAAAACCACGTCTACTTTTTGGGAAAGGGCCAAGATGGTCAGCGTGTAGCGTGTGAAAAGGAATTTCTACTTTTTGGATGGGGTGTAATAGTCCCTCTCGTGAACCCGCAGGCAACTTATGATGAGCGCACTCGGGACATGCAGATACGTATTTTTTTATAAACTTGCGCATTTTTGCAAACCAGAACAAGGATCGTATGCGCTCGAGGGTCTTTTCAAAACCAAAATGACCTACGCTATCGTGGTTAGCTTTTAAAAGTTGCCAACGTACTCCTTTTGGTACAACCCACCTAGTTTCACCGTCCTTTAACACACGAAATACTCGTCCATTTTTGACCGTGTAATCTTTATGAATACTAGCAATTTTAGGAGTTTCTGAATTTTCTAGAATGTCCTTGATGTGTTTGATGTCATCATCAGAGGATTGCACAGTGGAAATCCAGTCTTCGGTACTGACTGATAAAATATCAAGTGTATGTATTGGTTTGGCTTCCACTGATACAGGTCCTCTGCTGAGGGCATCGACATGGGACATTTTTTCACCAGGACGGTATTCAATACTACAATCAAACTCCAAAAACTGTATCCACCATCGGGATATGCGCGGAATGAGGTCTCTTTTAGTGAACGTAAAGCATTACAGTCAGTGACTATGGTGAAATGTATGCCGATAAGATATGAACGGAATTTACTTAGAGAGCTAACGACAGCGAGAGTCTCGAGTTCAAATGAGTGGAGTTTCGTTTCATCAGGTTGAGTTTGACGGCTATAATATGCGACTGGCCGCCAAGGATCAGATCCCTTCCTCTGTAGCAATATACCCGCTATTCCGAATTTACTAGCGTCAGTGTGCAATTGTGTTTCTGCGGTATGTTCATATAATGCGAGAACTGGCCTATCTATTAGTAGGTTCTTAATGGTCTGAAAGGACTGGGTTTCCAGGTCACTCCATGCCCACGGTGTGTTCTTTTTTAAAAGGTTTGTCAAGGGCCTCGCTATCATGGTGAACCCCTTGACGAACCTTCTAAAAAAACTTGCAAGTCCAAGGAATCTCCTCACTTCATGCTGATTAGTTGGGGCTGGAAACTTTCCTACAGCCTCAGTCTTAGAGAAGCCGGGCCTTATTCCGTCCTTATCTATCTCAAACACAAGAAAATCGATTCGCTCTTGGAAGAAATTGCATTTTTCCATTTTGAGGGTAAACCCTGCCTCTCTCAACAGACCAAGCACCTCTTCGAGACGCTGAAGACCTTGCTCGAAAGACTTGGATGGTATTAGAATATCGTCCATGTAAATTACAATATAATTGACTTTAGACTTACTAAGAACTTTATGAATTGCTCTTTGAAAGACTGCGGGAGCGTTCGCTAACCCAAAAGGCACCCTATTATATTCGAAGAGTCCATCGGGTGTAACAAATGCAGTCTTTTCGCGGGATTGCTCAGCTATCGGGATTTGGTGGTAGCCTGAAGCCAGGTCTAAGGTCGTAAATAGTGACTGGCCAGAAAGCTGATCCAACAAATCGTCTACGCGCGGTAAGGGGTAATGATCTCTTTTTGTGCGACTATTAAGAGCGCGATAGTCCACGCAAAGACGTTTCTCCCCAGTTTTTTTTCTTACCAAAACGATCGGGCTAGCGTAAGGGGATTCGGATTCCCGCACAATTCCATGATTCATCATATCCATGATATCATGATTCATATTTAGTGGTGGTAGGACCCTGTGCAGGGTCCGTCCGGATCGCTACCACCATCTTATCCATTAACCACCCGCCAAGCAACAGTGTTCGCATTGTTGTGTTCCGGTGTGGGGATAAGACAACCGGTGAAATTACTAGCATAGAGGCTTTCCATCTTAGTCCTCAGGGTTGGCAACGCATTTGAGGTCTTAGGATTATAGTCTTGAGAATTCAAATGTCTATGGGTCTCAGTTTCCACTTACCATCAGGTGGCCTGAGTGCTTGTGTGCCTTCTCCTTAACATAAAAAAAAAATAAAAAAATAAAAATATCCTCTACCATATCCTGGACTAGTTTACGCTCGGAGTGAGACAAGCGATACGGCCTATAGACTACCGGGGAGGAGTCTTTCAGGTGAATTTCCATTTCAGTTACGTTTGTAAATCCTAAATCGTGCATCCCGGTAGAAAAACAGTTTTTATATTTATTAAGTAACTCTGTACACTTACGTTTTTGGTCATCTGATAATTGATTACCACACTTAGGACTCACAGGTTCGTGAGAGATCAATTCATTTGAGATCTGTAAGACGCTTTTACTATGACCTATAAATTTCGCTCTTGTAACGAGTGTGTTTTGCTTAAACTGTACGGGTATTGCGCCAACATTTTGAATCAGCAAGTTGCAATCAACACCTCTAACTTGATATTCACCCGGCAGAAGGTAGTATTCCTGACCTACGCAACCTCTGACAGACCCGCTTACGTAAATACTGCCAGTACAGGTAGTGTCTGATTTAACTGGGACTGATATCATTTCACCTACATTTATAGCAAAGTCACTTACTGTATATAAATGTAACTTTAAATCTAGCTCATGCTCCGTTCGTTTAAATTTGAGATCTGTTGGCGTTTTAATAATCATTAACGTAGGTCTCTCCGTAAAACTATGTCCTAGTAAGACATTACAGTTTATTAAATGATCGTCGACTACGAATACTTCAACATTTCTTTCTAGGATACCTTGAAGTTCTATATCGGTTAATGTATGACCTAACGGTAAGTACGGAACATTCCCTAATCCCCTCAAGTAAGGTCCAGCCACTACTTCCCAAGTTAAACCCATACTCAGAGCGGTATTTTTACGGACTAGAGTAGCCTCACTACCTAAGTCCACCTGACACGCTATGGAATTACCGTTCATGTTTATCACCATTTTATATTTATCGTTCGCGTTTTCAGAAACTGTCACCTCAAGAACGTTTTTATCTTTAGGCGGGTTTTCTTTCAATTTTGTGCAATGTGACGAGTCATGACCGAGAAAATTACAATTGGTACACTTTACTACTGGTTTCGGGCATTTAAAGCTGGGATGACCTACACCTTGGCAATTAAAACACCTAATAGGTCCCCTTAGGCTATTGTTTTTTGACGAGCCACTGACGACGTCAGAGGATCTTGGATAATTATTACTTGTAGGCATGTTGCTATGACGTTTATCACGGCTGAGATCTATCTGGTTTCGGTTGGTTGACTTTATAGTCTTAAAAAATTCTAGTATGTCTTCGGGCTTATCGAATTTAGCTGCTTGGGCACCAACGCGTACTCCCCTATCATCAATCGCATACAGTAAACAGTCCACCGCTTGCTTTCCGAATATTTTACATCTATTTAAAAGATTAATCTTTGCAAAATAGTACATCTCAAACGATTCTCCAAGGCGCACCCGTCTATTAAGCATATCTGTTAGTAACTCAGCATAGTTCTCAGTAGCTGGAAATGATTCTCTCAGCATATCCTTCCATTCGACCCAAGTATGCTTAATTGAGGGCAAGCCCTGGTACCAGACCTTTGCAAGTCCAGTTAATTTAGGTAAGGCATAATGAATTGTTTGTTTCTCGCTCCAATTATAAATATCTGAACACTCGTCAACTTTGTCAAGCCAAATGTTGATAGTTTGTTCCTTTAACAGCGGGTCAAACTCAGGTACAACATTATTTAAACTCGCACCAGAGAATAATGATTCCCGACCTCCGGACCTTGATTTCAATATACTTAAAAACTCTTCGAATAAATCTGATTTTGATCTACGCTTTTGATTATCTCTATTCTCATTACGATTAGAGGATATACGTTCTTTTGTTGGGGTGGTTAGGTGACGATCACGAATATGACGGTTTTGTTGCACAGATTTATTTATCTGACCGCTAGGATCAGGTCTAGAAGTTAACGATCGCATGTCTTGCTCATCGTCATGAATTCGTGCCCGTTCCCTACGTACCTCCTTTTCGAGTGTCCTAAGGCGTTCCCGCCTCCGGGTAAGCTCAAGTTCTCGCTCACGAAGTGATCCAGCACTGCTGGGGCTTCGGCTTCGACGGCGACTGCGGCTTCGACTGGGCCGTGTCCGCGAAGCACGAGCATCACGACGACTGCAACTGCGGCTGCGCCGCCTCCGCGTAGCACGATCATCACAGCGACTGCGGCTGCGACTGCGTCGCGAGCTTCTTCGCGGATTACCATCCATATTTCTATCGCTCATTCTCTGAAACTCAGACAGATTTATGTGAGCTAAATACACAGTCTGAACGCTGCGTAAGTTGTATAAGTACAAGCATGATAATACCAATTACAATGCACCTGCTGTTACCTTTATTATGTATCATTTAGCAAAAGAAATGAAAATGGGCAAGAACAACAAAGATAAAATATTACCTTAATATGTAGATAATTAGGCTTTTATTTATTTTATTACCTTATATTTTATTCGCCGCATACAGTTAAATAGTATTTATAGATATCTTAGCCATATTTTATACAAATAACAATGTGACGGCTAAAATGTTTAATTTTACATCGAGATTCATCTGTTTATTAGCCGCTTATTTTGGTGAAACTAAGTACTCAATTTGTAAGGGTATCACTGTTCTTTCGAATGTCATGTATATTTATGTGATTCTATACCATTTTTTTTTATTTTTTTTTTTTTGTTTACAATCACTAAATGTAACGGGCGAGTAATGGGCGAGCTCATGGCGCGGTATGCAAAACTTGTTTTATTTCGCGATCATCCCACTTCTGAGATGTTACAATATCTCAAAAGGGAAACAATTAAAACATTAAAGTGTATCATGATTATTTATTATCATAGATGTTCAAGTAATTATCAAAATATTACTAACCTTACTCGAAGACGTCTCGTTCCAGAGTGAGTCAACTGAGTCACGAACGACCGACTGGAAGTGACGTAGTCATTCACTATGGTATTCTTAACAGAAAAATGTGGTGTCGCCAGTGCTTTATTAATGTCATGTTACAATAAGTAACTGAAATGTTTACGAATTAAATTTTCTAAATAACAACCTCGGTGGTACACGAGCCTTTGAATTCATTCGGGCTCGATACTTCGCGATCGTGAGTCAACATTTCGCCACGATAAGATAAGCTAAAGATAACGAGACATTTATTCGCAACAATAAGTACAAAATTACATTTCACACATACAAAAGAACAGAGAAACTGTTGCGAAACGGGCCCAACTCAGCATTAGCTAGCCGTAAAGCCAGCGCTGGTCTTCCGTTGGAACCGCTTGGTGAAGAGACGGAAAGTGAAACTTATACAAAACAACGCAAAAAAAAAAAAAAAAAAATAACAAGAGACCAAACTCAGCGCAATGTTAAAATAAAAAACCGGACAAGAGCATGTCGGACCATGCTCAGTGTAGGGTTCCGAAGCCGTTAAGTACTACAAACATAAAAATCAACAAGTAATAACTAATTTTTCTATTTAAAGTCAATTGGTGCCGTCTTAGATGATTTTATTAGGTATAAACACTTTAATCGCCTGTATCTCGAGAACCAATGATGTCTACTAAGTCGTGAAAGTTTTCACGATCATCCCCACGTTACGTGTAAGGTAGGTGCCGTAAAAAAAATTTTTTTTTACTTTTTATTGCACCACTTTGTTGGCGTGTCTAATATGCATATTCATGCCAAATTACAGCTTTCTAGTACGAAGAGTCTCTGCGCTAGGCTACGGACGGACGGACGGACATGGCGAAACTATAAGGGTTCCTAGTTCGACTACGGAACCCTAAAAACTAGATACTAAATATTTAGGTAACTCATGGATACAGCATGACGTCAACTGAAACATGGAAGCTACGCAATCAGTGAAATAACAAAGTTAACACACTAACAAGATATAACGAAGCACTTTACATAAGATGTCGGGATCGCGTGCCATAACAAGCTAGTAACACAACAAATGCCATAAATAAAATGGAAGTGAAAATTTAACGCAATCGCGTATGTACAAAACACTCAGCCTATATCCAAAAGCCAACCTTGAACTTGAGATTCAAGGTCACACCCCATCCCCCTCTCGATATGAAACTGGGCTCTCGTAAATAATAACAGAGTATAAATTAAATGCCCGCTTCGCGCCTTTTTTGCACCGTGTTTTTTTATATGATAAAAATGGCGCAGATGCGCGTTGTTTATTTAACGGAAATTTGAATTTTGTTTTTAAAAGCCGGATATGGTTTATGGTTGCGTGAAATATTAACGTAGGCGACTTAAATAATATATCTTTGCTGAATTTTATTTAATCAGAACTATAGGTATTTTCGTGATACGTGGGGAAATAAAAGTATTATTTTGTATATAGACCCTGAAAAGCAAATCTTATATAAAAATCTTTATTTTACCACTAGAGTTTTTTGTTTGTTTTTATTAATGCCAAAAAATACAAATTTAAAAACATTTGAAATAGTTTCGCCATACTGCAAAGCAGAGCCCCTAGCTAAGATGTATTCGCTAACTAGCGATTCGATTCGTTTGGTTTGGTCATCACTGGATGCGATTGGTTTAAAACCACACGTAGACCACGTAGACACAGTAGATCACGTCATTCGAAAAGTCACCTGATCTACCAGTGTAGATCACGTGACTTTTCGAATGACGTGATCTACTAGTGACGCGATTGGTTTAAAAACAAAACGAATCGAATCGCTAGTTAGCGAACGAATGTTGGCTAGGGCCTCAGTTTGTTGGCGAAGACAGCACTCTTTTTTAACATATAGGTACTAATGGTACGTACATATAACACACTAATGATATTTAATTTTATCTTAATTATTACTGACAATGATTATGACAGACAGAGTGTCAATTACCGGAACAACGGTGTCAAGCACTGGACGATATTGTTCTGAAATTACGATTATAGATTTTACTTATCTTATATGCTAAGCATTTGTATTGATCTACGGCTAATAAATATTTAAACTTAACATGTACTGGTAATATATTACATTTGCAGTTTTGCCTTGTTTTTTTATCTACAATTTTTTTTAATTAATCTAAATTGTAAGTTGTAGATTCTGTTAAAATATGTTTGGAAAGTGCGCCCGTATGCAACCAGTCCGTAACTTATGACTGAATCTGCCAATGCATGGTATAAAGTATATAATGTCGCCTTGTTACGGAAAAACCGGATTACGGAAAAAACGTATTACGGAAAAACCGGATTACGGAAAAACCGGTCGGTGTCGGTAGGTACCCTATGCTCCTATCTGTATTACAGACAAACATGTACGCTATCTCCTGTATTTTTAACAAATTTCAATTGAGGGATTAAATTTGCTGGTATTGGTTACAATGTAATATCTTGAATGTCTCGTTAGAAGTAATAAAAAAAGACTCAAGGTTATGTTTGTAATAATTTCCCACTTTGATACTATTTAAATAAGGAATCTTTTCATAACCAACTTTTCACAAATGATTCATTTCACAAACAAATCATTTGACAACCCGCGTTTTATTCCGAAACTGTAAATATTTGGATTTATTTCAGGACTATCGTGTAGAATCGTGTATCGTGTGTGTGTGGTTAGGTTAGTTTTATAAAAATCCTGAAATATTTGTAGTTACAGGAAAAAAAGTGCGTTGGCAAATGGATAGGTTGCAAAACGATGCATTTGTCAAAGATTTGTTGGCGAAAAGGCAGAGAACCATTTAAATACCTTTTAAAAAAGATCATGGCCTTTTTTCTACTGGCTACATATAATATTGCATTTTACCTGTTAACTATTTTCAACGTTACGATAGCTCTTATTTAATTGACAATAATGGCGGCGAAAAACTACTTCACACAGTCAAACTCGTCGCTAATTATCATTAAGGGCTTTATTATTGCTACAGCTACTAAAATTAACTAGAATCTAAAATATAACGTATTTATCCAACTCCAAAGGTTTAATTAATATAATAAGCAAAGGCCAATCCATTAAAATAAAAAGATTCGAGGCTATGAAGGCTTCGGGAAAATCAGTTCCTAAGGAAAATAATTCCTGGAAAACACGACGCGACAGCTTTTTCATTCGCTTTTTAATTCTGTGGTTTAAGACTGAGATTAGTTCGGGACAGATTAGATATAACAAGCTAGTTTACATACATAAGTACTTCCATATTAATAGTACAAAATGTGAAAGCGACGCTCTGTCTGTTAGTTACCCTTTCACGGCCAAATTGCTGAACAGAATTCGATGAAATTGAGTATGAAGATAGCTTGAACCCCGAGAAGGTCATTGGGTGTTTTGGTCCCTAAAACTTGGACGGTTCCCGAGGCAAGAGCGATAAACGACTCCCACACGAACGCAGTTGCGGGCAACGACCAGTTTGTCTTTATAACCGGACTTCCGCGATTTTCCGTAATTTTACTTAATATCTTTCAAAGGGAACACAATATGAAAAAAATACCGGTAGTTTTATAGAGGATAATTTACTGGATTTTTTGTATATTTTTACATTAGTTAAGACTATATTAATTCGGAGGAGAATCAGAAAGACACCAATTTGCAGTTTTTGAAGTGACTTCCTGTTTACTTACATGAATGCATAACATCACGCGTTCATAGCCAGAGTAGAGTAGGCAGAGCTACAGATATACCAACAACTCTAAAAAGACTTGTTGATAATTCTGTAACCACAATTTGCAAAATCCGGCTAAGAAGTTTACTTAGTTTCCTGTTTACTATTGCAACAATATACAAATAATCCAGTAAATTATCGTCTATAATACTACCGGTCATTTTTTCATATTGTCATGTCTCATTTATTTTTAAGTGTTCACAAAATTTAAATAAAATACAAATTACAAAAAGTTCACCTTCACGAATGTAACTGGGCCTTTGTCATACTTGGTAAAACAACATTCCTTTTGCCAAGTTATCGCACTGTTTGTAATCGGCCGCCATCACTGTCTATTAAATATAAGCTATCATAACGTTGACATGATAACACGAGAACATGTCAAAAGCTATATGTCTTATGATGAAATATTGCCTAATCATACACCGAGTAAGTAGTTATTATGTTATTCTCGTAATACAAAAAACAGCAAATAAGATAAAGTGACATTTCACTTGTTTTAATGCCTGACAATTAAATCACCCTGTGTAGGGTCCGTCCGGATCGCTACCACCATCGTATCCATTAAGCTAGCGCCAATTAAGCAACAGTGTTTGCATTATTGTGTCAAGGTGCGGGGGTAAGACATCCTGTGAAATGACTAAGTAGTATAGAGGCATTCCATCTTAGTCCTCAGGGTTGGCAACACATTTGAGGTCGTAGGATTGCAGTCTTGAGAATTCAAATCCACTTACCACCAGGTGGCCTGAATGCTCGTGTGCCTTTTCCTTATCATGAAAAAACCAGGCAAGAGCATGTTGGACCATGCTCAGTGTAGGGTTCCGAAGCCGTTAAGTACTAAAAATATAAAAATCAACAAGTAATAACTAATTTTCTATTTAAAGTCAATTGGTGCCGTCTTAGACGATTTTAGTAGGTATAAACACTTCAATCGCCTGTATCTCAAGAACTAATGATGTCGTGTCTTTTGAAGTGATATTTATTATTTGTAGTTTTGGCTGTAGGGGGGGGTTACAAACCAGCAATATATTTTTGAAAGACCTATCCAACGATACCCCACACTATGAACATCCCTACGTTAAATGTAGGGGAGGTACACTAAAAAATATACGGTGCATGGTAGGCTTTAGGAGGTTTAAAGTGATCCCGTTGTTTTATAAGCTGTGCACCTCAGAGGGATCCAGATTAAAGGTATCAGCTCAAAGGAGGTAATACCTAAATATGACAGCCGGTATCGGGTTACAGTTGCGGCGGATCCTTTGAATCCTGGAAATTGAACTAATAAAGGCTATAGCCGGGTGTCCATAGTAAGTCGGCCCTTACATCAAATGGGCTTGGGGATTTTTTTGTCAGTACCTCTTGTAATGAAGAATATTTTAGCCGAGTATGAACATCCTACTTGTAATAGTTTTTGCGTTATGATTTTTTCAAGTTTTTTTTTTTAGTTTTTTTGACGTGTTCAAGCGATTTGTTTCAAATTTTTAAATGACGTTCTTTAGATAGTGTTGCATCGCCAACCAAAAAACGAATACTAGTTATCGTATAAAAAAAAAGGAAAAAATAGACCAATTTAAAAATTATTATTTTTTTATGTGGTTGTGAAGTAGTGACACCCCTAGATTTTTTTCTCAATATAGGCCATACATTGGCCTACTACTTGCCTAAATATCAAAATTTTCCAGGCAGTACTTCCTAAAAAAAATCAGCAGTATGTGAGACCTAGCTGTGTATTCAATGTAGTATTCAAACTCTTCGATTATGTTTGAGTTTTCTTATCAGTTTGATTTGCCAGAAGTGTACAAATTTTATGTTCGTTATTTTAAATAATTGATATTAACATTGACTTTATTTGATATATATTTATTTTCATGAAATAAACGAACGTTTTATTATTAGTTTTATGAAACGGATTCATTGCAGTTAAATATTATCGAATTACGCTAGTTAAAATCATAAATGGCTGATAAATAATGCTATAAACATCTTGCATCACGATGAC
Source organism: Acleris holmiana (assembly GCA_949316455.1). Taxonomy (NCBI): domain Eukaryota; kingdom Metazoa; phylum Arthropoda; class Insecta; order Lepidoptera; family Tortricidae; genus Acleris; species Acleris holmiana. Next base: position 24,399,825 of record OX438764.1, on the reverse strand, counting down.
ATTAGCATTTTACTCTTAAATACGACTAACTGATAAGAAAACTCAAACATAATTAAAAAGTTTGAATACTACATTGAAAAACACCGATTGAATACACAACGTGGTCTCACATTCTGCTGATTTTTTGTAGCAAGTACCGCCTGGAAAATTTTGATATTTAGGCAAGTAGTAGGCCATAAATGTATGCCCTATATTGAGAAAAAAATCTAGGGGAGTCACTACTTCACAACCACATAAAAAAAAGTTTATTTTTAAATTGGTATTTTTTCTTTTTTTTTACATGATAACTAGTATTCGTTTTTTGGGTAGCGATGCAAATCTAACTAAAGAACGTCATTTAAATTTTTTAAGCAATTCGCTTGAATACATCCAAAAAAAAACAACATTAAAAAAAAATCTTGATAAAATCATAACTCAAAAACTAATAAAAGTAGGATGTTCATACTCGGCAAAACTATTCTTCATTACAAGAGGTGCTGACAAAAAAATCCCCGAGCCCATTTGATGTAAGGGCCGACTTACTATGGAAACCCGACTATAGCCTTAGTTATGTCGGTTGCGATGTCCGTATCAATACCGTGGGACACGTGTGCATGATGCGAAAAATAAAATTATACTTATAGTGGTTACTTTAGTGGTGGTAGGAACCTGTGCAGGATCCGTCCGGATCGCTACCACTATCTTATCCATTAACCACCCGTCAAGCAACAGTTCGCATTGTTGTGTTCCGGTGTGATTACTAGCATAGAGGCATTCCATCTTAGTCCTCAGGGTTGGCAACGCATTTGAGGTCTTAGGATTATAGTCTTGAGAATTCAAATGTCTATGGGTCTCAGATTCCACTTACCATCAGGTGGCCTGAGTGCTCGTGTGCCTTCTCCTTAACATAAAAAAAAACTTATTCTATAATCATTTTATCTATCAATGTTAATTCTATAATTTATCGCAAACGCGAATTGTTATTTCCCAACTGTTTCTGTCAAAGCTTGACTAAAGAAACGTGCTACTAGCTATTAAAAATTGTTGTCCGTTGAGTTATAAGTTTTGTGACACATGTGAAGTATTAAATGTCAAATTATCTAGTTCGAACATAAACATTCATGTTTTATTTCTTTCTCGAGTTTTTCTATAAACTCAGGCTCATACGAATACATAAGTGAATTATAAAGTTTGTAACTTGATACTTGAATGTCACATTTGAACGGCCTCTAAACATTGTCAAACATTTATAACTCGGGACTGGAAAAAAGTTTTTTCATCTCTCCTGTTTGGAAAGTAAGGATTTCTATATCTCATTAGCGGGCTGAAAGCGATTTAGAAAAGTGAATAAAATTGGACAGCCATTAAAAATAACTGGGGACACACAACTTGCCAATTTTTATTTAATGAGCAGTACCTAGAAGGCACACGAGCACTCAGATGGTAAGTAGAATCTGAGACCCATAGACATTTGAATTCTCAAGACTATAATCCTAAGGCCTCAAATGCGTTGCCAACCCTGAGGACTAAGGTGGAATGCCTCTATGCTAGTAATTTCACCGGTTGTCTTATCCCCACACCGGAACACGACAATGCGAACACTGTTGCTTGGCGGGTGGTTAGTGGATAAGATGGTGGTAGCGATCCGGACGGACGGAGAAATATACATAACCATAACGAACTCTACCTTTTTTACAACTTTTGAAATTGTACAAAAACATTTAAGAATAATGTTTGCATGACAATACCTAAATAGAAGGCAATAAAAAATATTTCGTTATAAAGGCTCAGAGCACCGAGCGCGCAAGTCTAGATGCCAAATGAAAAAAAAGAGGTAAGTTCGTGACAATATCATATAACATGTTTGTTTATTTACCTCTCAGTCAAAAGGAAAAGTCGAGTGTTTAAAGTTGGTGAAAGTATCAATTGCACCCTCGAGTTTGATATTTATTTTTATTTTTAACTAAAGAGAGTGCCCTAGAGCTCGTGCATTCTAATTATCTCGGGATGCAATTGATCACTTTTATCCCTTGGTCAATAACAATCTACCATTAGTTATAAACCAATGTATATTTTTCTTTTTTAATGCGTTAATCAAGTTAAAATTAACGAGTCTATTGAACCGGTCTCCGTATTTGAAATAGATGAATATTTAAAAAAAAAAACAATAAAACGAAATATTACGGTATCTTAGAGCTGATCTGATGATGGAGTCAGGTACCCTCGATCTGCGTAAAACCATGGACAAAAGTTTGTCAATGACCAAAACTTAAACAAAAAAAAAAGTGACATCCCTCACATGCCATGAAGCGAGTCAACAACAAAGTAACTATCTCGCATTTTCCATGTTACCAAACTTCTGCTGACTTTCCAATATCTGATGTATTCCCTTTGAAAACTTTTCCACCTTTCCCTTTCATTATAAGGGTTGATGTGCAAAATTTGATTAAATTAAATGTTTAGAGTCGTCAATCCCTGACCCATATACCGTATCTGCTCTATCACCAAGTTAACTTTACAGCTAGAAACGGCGTTCCCATCGCAGGTTACTTTAAGGTTAATATGCGGAGGTTTTAGTGTTTAATTTCGCCACTGGCATAAATAGGTTGGTAGTATGTTTACGAGGAAAGTTTCACCGTAAAACCTTCAGTAGCTTATCGGAGGCTATTCCCTTCCTGAGCGGTTTTTAACTGTTTATTAACTTGTTATTGTTCCTAGGTTGTTATATTGCTTTTGTTATGAAACAGCGGTTTTATTGTTTTTAAAAGTTTTCTGCCCTGTAAGTTGGAGAAAAGATTTTTCTTTTTTGATATCGGTTTTTGAGCTCACAAATTAAAACTGTCTATCCTTCTAACTTTTGTATTTCAGAGTTCCGGACGCTATTAATAATCTATGTATGTCTGCTCATCTGTGCGTTCGTTGCAATTTTACATGGCTATCTTTTTAACTGTAATAGGTAGCCAGATGAATTGTTAAAAGTAACAAAATATAATGTATTGAGTCTTGGATGTTTTCTATGTATTTACGTATATATTTCTCTGAATAAGTATGTTTATCGTTGTCTAGTCGCATAGTACAAGTCTAGAGCTTAGTTTGGGACTAAATTAATTTGTGTGAGATTGTCCCGTGATATTTAATTATTTTATTTATGTTATGTAACGGTATTATGGGTAAATAACAACAAGTCGAATTCCAAAAGGGTTCCCAAACATTATTTAAGTAAGTACAGTCGACTTAATGTTAACCTAACGTTTATATCTTCCTTTACAGTTTCGATCTCAATTCTATTTGGTTTTGCAATATACAATGTATTGCCATGAGTCACTTAAAATATTATTGGTATTAGTAGGAAAGTGGAGATACATTTAATTATGCACGTGGAACTAAAATTAAAACACGGGCTTGATCACAGTAATTGTTAAAAGCGCTACCTATTGTCGAATAGCAGAACTCGGAACTACATAGACGTAGCGCTTCCGCTGCTTTTATGAAAATAACATGTATTTATTTCAGGCTGTTAACTCCAGATGGCACTAACGTTGTAAGTAATTATATTTATTCTCACAAAGATTTATATGTCATCCTCATTCTCAAAATGAATTCACATTTCTTTATACAACGGAATGATGCTTTCATTGGTTAGTTTTTCGCCTAAAGGTTCTCGAAGTCGGGGCGGAATTTTTTAAACGATTTATAGTGACATCTTTCGGCACTTCTTATAACTATAATTCGGAGTAGCTCTCAACGTGTAGATAGCGTAATTTTTGAATGCTCAATAGATGGCGTTACTACCAAGAGTTGGTATACCTCGTGTTGTTGCAATACTTATAAAGTTGTATGATAAATCTGTGCCTCCTGTGACAAGTGATACAACTCGAAAAACACGATTTTACAGAAGAGCGAAAACAATTTTAAAAAAAATACTGCTCTTAAATGAGTATATTTTTTTAAACATTGCTACCGATTTTTATAACATAGAATATCACTTTATTAACTGGTTTGAATGACAAAAATAATCATACTAGTTATAGATTTTGAGATATTCGAAGAAACATGCTTTATGTATCATTTTACATTTCAGATTGAGCTCCATTAACTCGTGTAAGATGATACAACTTGAATTGTATTATTTAACACAAAAAAGGGGTAATCAAGGAGCTCTGGTGACAACTGATACACTATTTTTTAAAAGCAATTTTTTCTATTATTTCTGGAGCTAGCGGTTTAACCTTTATACATAAGTTGTAGAGAATTGAATAAGTAATCTGTCTTAAGGCAAACGCAAATAATATAAGGATAATAATAATATAACTTTCGAAATACGCAAAACTGGTTATAAATGATACAACTCAAGTTATATCAAAAGACACGAAATTTTTAAAGGTGTAAAAACTGTGATTAATAATACATTTTTAGATATATCAATAGGCACGAAAAAGAAAAATAACTTGATTTTTTGGAGTGCTTTAGAAATAGCATTAAACACTGAAAATTAAAAAAAAAAGGGTCAGTTGTATCATTTTACACAAAAGTATCTCGGGAACCAGAAGGCCTACGAATACGGGAGTTGGAGCAAAAGATGCCCATTTTTTTTTTAAAGTTGATTCATGAAAAAACACGAAAATTGCTACAACTCGAGTTGTATCACTTGTCACAGGAGGCACAGAAATATTTCGAGACAATTATTTTTTGGAAATCAAAGCCTTAAACAGTTTGAAACATTTATTGCAAATACATTAAATTATCTTAATATCGATAAGTACTTTTACAATTAACAATTAACAAATCTTAGATAAATGCAATTAGTGTCTCTGGCACTCAGTTTTCGTAGTACAGGAAGTCCTGAAACAAATATAATGATGTTACGTCACAGAAGAAGATCTACTAAAACCTGTCGCCAAACAGCTGTGTTCGCATTGCTGTGTTCTAGTGCGCCCTGCACCGGAACACAAAAAAACCGGTGAAATTACTAGAATAGAGGCATTCCATCAAAGTCCTCAGGGTTGGCAACTTTGTAGTCTTGAGATTATCATCGTAAGATTGCAGTTGTCTATGAGCTTCAATGGGGTATGGGGTCCAACTGTTAAATTTAAATAAATGGGATGGACAAATATGTCATAGCGCTGTCCCTTTACTGAAATAAAGAAAGAAAGAAAAAACATTTATTTGTGACAAACAGACAAACAAAAAGGAACAAAATACTGACATAAACAAAACACCTGTTGTCAAGAAATGGTTCCAATTCAGCAATGGCATTAAAATCAGCGCTGGTCTGGTGCTGGTTTCCCTATTAAAGCCAGCGGTGTAGGTACGTCTCATGATGATAATTTAGGACTATTTGCATACATCTCCAAGTCTGAAAGGTAGCCTTACAGTTGAGAATACATGCGCTGATTGATGACGTTAAGAGTTACTCCCATCTTCCAACCTATCCAACCCAGGTATATGGCAAAATTTATGGTTATAGAACTTTATTTCCCAAAAGAAATTATACATTTCACTTATTGAGAACATGCTTAATCTAAAATAAATTTATCTGTGAGCACCCGAAGCACTCATAAAAAAAAAAACGATAAAAAATAAAGTACAATGTTAAATGGTTATAGTATTAAACAAATTAATCTAAGTTGAAATTAAGAAAAGAAAAAAGAAAAACAGTGCTGAACACAACATATTTTACACGGCATTTAACAAAATATCTATTTGTGAACCAAAATCATACTTGGTACATTATGATGTGGGTAATCTACAAAATATAAGAGGGTATATATAAGCAACCGAGAAACGAGTCGCAAAGGTTGTTTATAATTTTCAATATTTCTTCAGCATTACATGGTGACATATATAAGAGCATATCATTATTTTCGATTTGGTCGTTAATGTTGGTCAGAGGCAATGCATTATCGTGATATTTAGATGGAATTTTTTTAGCTAATTGTAGACCGATTGTGGCAAAGAAAGTATTGAACTCTTCACATATTGTCTTCTGATCCGTGGTTGTACCGGTGGAAGTTATAAGTTTTGTAGGGACACTGTCTGATTTTCTTTTATTTTTGGACAGCGAGTTGATAAGACTCCACATTTGTTTAGGGTCATTCTTACATTTTTGAAAAGAGTCATAATAGTATTTGTTCTTTGTCTTATTTATTAGTATCGTAGTTTCGTTTCTTTCTTTTTTGAACGTTGCCAATAAGTCGTCACTTTCTGGATTCCTTTTTAATTGTTTCCACAGTTCATTCCTTTTGTTTATTTTTATCATTATGTCTTTGTTGATCCAGTCTTGCCTCGGCTGGTTATTAACTTTAGTTTTTAAAACGGTACTACTACTTATTAAGTTTTTAATAGAATCGTGTAAACAATCGAAGTCACCATCCATACTAAAACGCTTTTCGGTTAGTTTACGTAACTTTTCGTAGTTAATCGCCTCATACTGCGTTTTAGTGCGAGTTTTTATCCTGGTATTTTTCATTTCTAGAATTATCTGCTTATGATCCGAAATCGAAGAGTCAGCAAGAGCTATATGAATATTTTTATCGTTAATGTTTGTTACAATATGGTCCAAAATACTGTTTGTTGTGGCTGTTGTACGTGTTGAATATTTTTTATCTAACCCGTTGATGATATTATATCCATTTTCCTTGAGCATATCTGTGTATATTTTTGTATTGCTGCCCTTTACTAATAAATTGCTGCCTTTTCCAACCACGACCTTATTTACGCTTCTTTCAAAATTCGCCCCCCAAAATTTAGACACAAATTCGTTCTTCGTCGTAATCTTGGCGACATAAATCTGCAGGCCCTGCTCTCCGATCTTCACAGTGCTGATTGGCAGTCTATCGAAACTTGCACTGACATCGACCTTAAACTTGAGATTTTCAACAGCACATTGCTTGCAATTTACGACCGACACGCCCCTCTGAAGCCTACGCGCGTGAAACATTATCCTGCGCCGTGGCTGACCGAGGATATCAAAGCCCTGATGGCGAAGAGGAACCGCGCCCGCGTGCGACTGCGTCACAGCCCGTCTGAGGATCGTCAGCGTAACTATGTCATCCTGCGAAATCGTTGCAACAAGAAGTGTCGGGAAGCAAGACGTCGTTATAGTTATAAGTATAATTTATGTGGAGGACAATTATGTATAGAGTCTATACATAATTGTCCTCCACATAAATTATGGAAATTCTTAAAGTCATTAGGGGTAGGCAAATCTCAAACTCATTCTTCTAACCAAAAAATGGACCTCAACGCCCTGAATAAGCATTTTAGTACTTCTCCGGTCGCTTTAGACCCTGCCGTAAAGAATCATACACTATCTCTTCTTGCTAATGCCCCGAACCCCGACTTTCCCGCTTTTGAATTAGGTTTTATTACTCCAAAGGAGACCATAGACTTTCTGAAATCTATTAAAACGAAGGCCGTCGGTGAAGATGGCCTAAGCTTAGACATGCTCAAGATGGTGGCGGATTTCATTGCTCCTATCCTTTCAGACATCATTAACTTTTCCTTCTCATCTAGCTGTTTTCCTACATTGTGGAAACTTGCACATGTGCTCCCTTTCCCAAAATTTTCAAAACCTGCATCCTTTTCCGATTATCGTCCAATTTCTATTTTTCCTGTACTTTCCAAAATAATAGAGCACTTTGTCAATCAAAGGCTGTCTCGTTTTCTAAATACGCACAATCTCTTTAATCCCTTCCAATCCGGTTTCCGCCCCGGGCACAGTACCGTCACTGCTTTGGTCAAGGTCACCGATGACATTCGTTTAAATATAGAAAATAAACATCTGACTGTCCTGGTTTTGTTGGACTTCAGTAGTGCCTTCAATACAGTTGATTTCAATATTCTTCTCGGCATACTCAAAAATTTAAATTTTTCGTCATCGGCCCTTATGTGGTTTCAGTCATACCTCCTTGGAAGGCGCCAGCGCGTTAAGATGGATGATAATCATTCAGATTGGAATGCTCTCACTGCTGGTGTCCCTCAGGGAGGTGTGCTCTCTCCTCTTCTTTTTTCTATTTTTATTAATGGTCTCTCTCTTCTCTCTTCTTACCATTTATACGCTGACGATTTGCAGATTTATGCGGGTGCTAGTTTTGATGACTTCCCTTCCCTGATTGACCTTATCAATGACGATCTTGCCACGATCCAGAAGTGGGCCACTAATTTTGGATTAAAGGTCAATGCAAAGAAATCGCAGGCAATTGTTGTTGGAAGCCCGCACTACATCTCGAGGCTGTCTGACCTTGTGATTCCCAATTTGATGTTTGACGGTGCCATAATTCCTTTTTCCTCCACAGTTAAAAATTTGGGTGTCACAATGGATCAGACTCTTTCCTGGTCAACTCAGGTTACCGATGTCAGCCGCAAGCTCTTCGCTTCACTTCATTCTCTAAGGCGCCTGCAGAATTTTCTTCCTCAGCAAACCAAGATAACTTTAGCGCAATCTCTTCTCCTCCCTCTCATAGACTACGCTGACGTTGCATATATGGACCTCTCAGAACGGCTGCTCGATAAACTTGAGCGCCTCCAGAACGTGTGTATTCGGTACATTTTCGGTCTGCGGAAATATGATCATGTCTCCCACTTCCGTGCACAGCTAAACTGGTTACCAATTCGTTTTCGCCGAAATGTTCACGTCCTGTCGCTGCTTTTTAACACTATTTTTAATCCTCGTTCTCCCTCCTACCTTTCTGAGCGGTTTAGCTTCATGGACACCGGCTCCCAAAACCGTTTGCGCTCAAAGGCCAATCTCACCCTCGCTTTCCCGTCTCACAAATCTAAATCCTATTCCAAATCCTTTTCTGTGCACTCTGTCAGGTTGTGGAATCGGCTACCAGCGGGTATTAGGCAATCACAATCGGTAGATTCCCTGAAAGGCAAATTAAAAAAGTTCTGGCTTGACTCTATTTCCTAAATATTGTATCAATTATCCAAATGTTGATATATACATATATTTAGTATATGTAAGTTTAAGTATGTTTATTTATGTATAATTACATATCTTTCTATATATTTATGTAAGTATTTGAATGTATTAGTTTTGTTTTTATTCTATGGTTCTTTTTTTTGTTTTTATAGTCTTTTTGGTTAGTTTTTGTTTTTTGGGTGCTCTAAATAAATTTGTACACCTGTTTACTCGATGCACAACCTTTCACTTCTCTCAATCTCTCAAGGGTTAGCTGGAAGAGATCCCTTAAAGGGATAAGTTCGCCTTTGTACATCTTTTTATTTTTATTTTTTGTATTGTTTTGGTTTTTCTTTTGTACAATAAAGTGTTTACATACATACATACATACATACAAATTGATATTAAAATCGCCGAAAACTATTGTTCGTTTTCCCTTCGGCAATTGTCTTTCGAAATCTTCTATAAGTGTGCCTATATGCATATCTCCTGGTTTGTAGATCAATCCAATGTTCAGGTCAAATTTTCGAGTCTGTAACCATAAGAAGTTGCTACCATTCACATATTTCCCTTCAATTAAATTATGCTTTATATTCTTGTGCATGTAAATAGATACTCCTCCTCCTCTTTTGTCCGTCCTATAGTTATAATAATGTAAATAATTAGGAATTTCCAAATAAGTCGCCTCTTCTTCGGATCTGATCCACGTTTCAGTAAGAAGTATTACATGGAACTGTCTACTTATTAGTTTTATAATGCATTTTAGTTCATCCAGTTTTCCATGTCTTACGAGGCTTCTGATGTTGGTGTAGAAGAAATTGAAAGAACCATCTATGGTTTCCAAGTCATCATATTTGTCTATTACTTGGTAGGTGAAAAGTTGTTTTCTGTCTGTATTTGTTTCGTTAGTGGTGCTTAATGGTTGTTGTTCGAGCTGCTGTCGTTTTTTGGAAGTGATATTATTTTGGGACATCCCTTTATATATTTGATGGTAAGGCCAGTTTCTCCGTTTTCTATCCTATTCGCTAGTTGCTCACGTAAATTCTTTATATACGCCTGTTGAGACGGAGTTTGATCGGAAAAAAGCTTAATTGACTCGTGGTGATAATTTTCTCTGCTTCGTAAAATTTCTTTTGCGACCATACCCGAGTCAAAACATACTTTAAGAGGACGACTCACTCCTGGCCTGTGTTTCCCAATAGGTATGACTTTCCAAGGTTGCGGTGCTTCGTTCGTTTTTAAGACAGATTTGAGAATGTTTTCGACTTCGCGCTTCTCTTTTACATGTCTCTCCTCATATGTATTTGCTACAGCTTCAATAACACCAAGCACTATGACGTTCTTTTGCCTTTCCGTTGAGTGGTAGTTTGGATCAAACTCATATTTAGACCATGTATATTGTTTTCTAACAGCTTTATCTTCTCGTCCGTGGAAATACATTTACTTCTCAACTCGGATATATCGGTTACCATTTTAGTATGTTCAGATGCAAGATACTCAGTTGTAGTCTGAATGCTATCAATTTTTGTTTTTATATGCACCATATCTTCATGCACCGTAGAAAAATACAATTTTTGTGAATTTGAAAACTTTTCAAACATTTCTCTCATTTCCTTGCTAAGATTTGTTATTTCTTTTTTACAGTCACAGTCCGTCTCTGGCTGTTTGCGTTTACGCTGCGTAAGGTGTTCGACTAGTTTCGATAAGGTCGACAAGTCGGGATACAAGCCGCTGCTTTGCCCGGCACCGCTTTTGGGTGACCGCGTAACGCTCATGTTTAGCAAAAATTTGCATTAACTGGTGAAAACTATTGTTGATAAGGATCTCTGTTAAATTTCACAGACGTATGATTTCCATATACCTGGGTTGGATAGGTAGGACGATGGCAATAAATCCTCGTTAAGGTGATCTAATAGTTTTGTAAGACACTTCTAGCGTGTGCAGTTGTTGCGGTCACCACTAGTGGTATACTAGCGCTGGCGCAGCACACTTACTATCAAAAAGCAGGTGCCGATGATGGCTGCCTTGATGCCCACAGAGGCGTTTCTCGGGAAGGTGATTTGGTAGCAGTCACTATCGGTGAACGCCTCTCGCGCGAAGCCGCCCCAGCGTTTGCCGATCACACCAACTTGCTGCTTCTTGGAGTTGAACAACTGGAAAATTAACAAGATTTACATACGGTGTACCCTTGTTTTGTCGACAACCTTTTCATCGAATATTATTTCATCGACAACGATTCATCGAAACTTTAGTACTAGTAATATTGTTTGGCGTAATTTTATTTCAACTACTATTTATTTAAATTTGTCTTACTACGTGGAAATACTAATCAACGAATACTACTTAATCGCTGATTTGTTACAAATTATCTTAATTGGTACAGCTACAAAACATTGCAATTCATTTCTTCGACGTATTACTTTAATACATTTTTATATATCCTATGAGGCTTTCAAAGTAGGTTAGGTTAGAACTGCGACCCCCAAGAAAACGAACTGTTGACAGAAGTGGGTTAGGTTAGGTTAGAACTGCGACCCCCAAGAAAACGAACTGTTAACAGAAGTGGGTTAGGTTCGGTTAGAACTGCGACCCCCAAGAAAATTAACTGTTGACAGAAGTGAGTTAGGTTAGGTTAGAACTGCGACCCCCAAGAAAATGAACTGTTGACAGATAGTATGACGCATTACTATTATTAAATTATATCAATGGTCAATCATAACACACAGCTATAATCGCACAGAGTGCTTGCGTTTAGTTTTGATAGCACAATATTACCAATTGAAATAATTTTATGCGGAATAAATATTATTACAAGTAAAAAAAAACAAATAAAAAAACCCGAAATGATTAGTCATGATATGAATTTGATTGAAATAAGTCAACTACCAATTAAAAGACCTCGTTTCAAATTACCTAGTATTGAGTCCTCGACGCAATGAGTTGTCGATGAAATGAAAATACTTGAAACGTTGTCTTTGAAATAATATTCGATTAAAAGTTTGTCGGCAGTTCAATGGTAAACCTTTACATACATATATAACATCACGCCTTCATTCCCAAAGTGGAGTAAGCAGAGCTACAGAAATACCAACAACTCTAAAAAGACTTCTTGATAGTTCTGTAACCACATTTTGCTTAATCAGGCCAAGATGTTTCCCAGTGTGGTGATAGATTGCAAGCCCATCGCCTAACAGTACTACAAGCCCTTATTCCCTTAGTCGCCTCTTACGACATCCAAGGGAAGACATGGAGTGGCACTATTCTAACCCAGCTACCACACGGAATCAACAAGATTTAATTAAGCAAAATTAAAATATACTTTCCCAAACCGCGTCACACTAAACTTGTTGAATATGTTTACAGTGCCTTCTGACATGTTTCAGCCGCATGATGCGAAGAGCAGATAAAAATGTGGATCTTTGATTGATGATGATACAATAAAGATAACTAGAGCATACAATGATAAGTAATTTTTGTTGTGTTATATGTAAAAATATTTAAGTAATAACCTTTTTTTATGAAAAACACTTAAGTGTATTGGTTTGCACGTTGCGTGCACATGCATGCGATTTTTGTATGAGTCGCGTTTTGTAGGTATGTGTGTGATTGCTTTTGTGTGTATGAGTGCATGTGAATTCCTGTAATGTTCAAAATTAAATTAATTATACGGATGCTGAGTTAGCCTATAAGTACGTTGTACATAATTATAAGATTGCATTACAATGAAAAACTGTAACATAATACTTATGTAAAACATGGACACTTCCTATTTCTATAAATAAATACAGATCGCAGCGCGCACCAATTTTCTGATAAAAAACATGAATTAATTAAATACATAACACACTTAATCTCCTGGGTAAATAGATATAATACATTAGCGTACCAAATAATACACCAAACTTCTGGGTTTGAGTTAATACCAGGTGAATAATACTCACATTTAGGCATGCACCCAATAATACCACAGACCATACTCAGGATCAGGATTAGATCCTCATACAACTAGCCGCCTCGTCTGATACAAATATTACGTTTCACGACTTGAGATACTTTTGTTAATCAAATCTCAATCTTGAGACGCATCTTGTGACGGGCATCAAACTCAAGTCTAGTCTATCAATACGGGCCTTACTCTGAAGTCAGAATCGCCTGCGGTGGATACTGGGCCCTTGACTCTGAGCAGGGGCTGGTCGTTGGCGTCGTTGATGTTTAGGACCGGCTTCAAGAAGGTCATCTCCTGCCGCACCACGCTGACCAGGCTGCCACAAACCGTGACATCCATCTTGTCCGGGCCGAAGGTGAAGGGGCGGCGGAGGCGGACCACCTGAAAAATAAAAGGGGGACGATTGGTACGACGTATTTATTAACTTAAGACTAAGGGATAACGTCATCACTTTAACAGTGTTAAAGCGATATTGAAGCAAGGTATACTTAACAAATTTAAAAAAAAAACTGTGATATTTGTTTTGATTTCAGAAATTTCTACAAACTTTTCGTTAACTTGGAATGTTTGGACAGTCAAGGGCATCAATATCTATATAGCCATCGCGTTGAATATATTATGTATACATGGACCTTATTGCCAGTGGCATGAAGGTGTGTAGATATTTTTGACGTCTTGGGAACGTATAAATATTTATGCCCTTGACTGTACCTATGTATGTCCGTTCGGGTCCAAGGAAGATTTGAACCAGTTCATGAAAACTGATTGAGCTGAAATTTGGTATACCTACTTTACTTCGAAGGCATTGCAATAATATGGTACCATCGAGCTGGTCTGACGATGGAGTCGGAAAGTGGTGACAGGATATCCGCTATACTTAAAGTACACTCGCCGTGCTAGGTTGGTCTTGAAAAGCAGTAAATAACTTTGCAAACAAAAGTACAGTCAGCAAAAAAGGTTATCCCAAAATGAACTTTTTGAGAGAAACTTTTTTAATTCTCGACTCACCAGTGTACGTTTATCTCTAATGAGAGATAGACGTACACTGTGTGTCCATAATGATGATAAATGATAAAAAGTCTAGGATGAGGCTTGCTATTTTTTTACACACGCGTCTAAATGTAAAAATGACCTTTGGTTAAAGTGCAATGTGCAGATCACACTAAAAGCATCGTAAACAAACCATTACGCGGGGAGCAGTAGATCGATGCCCGCGGGGGAACGGGAGGTGGCATCGAGAGCTGGTGACAAAGGTTACCTTGTTGATGGTACTGTGACCAACAGGAATAGACAGTCAAGTCACATCGGACAAAATTTAACGACTATAGATAAGAATGACTTCGGCTGTCGTAAGATGAGATAATTAATTTATAGGTAAAAATAATATTAAATTTAATTACATCCATCTATATAACGTCACGTTTTCATTCCCAGAGTGGGGTAGGTAGAACTACAGAATTACCATCAGCTCTAAAAAACATGTTGATAATTCTGTAATCACATTTTGCACAATCAGGCTAAGATTTTTACCAGTGTATTAGTGACAGGTTGCAAGCCCATCGCCTAACAGTACTACAAGCCCTTATTCCCTTAGTTGCCTCTTACGACATCCACGGGAAGACATGGATTGGCACTATTCTAACCCGGCAACCACACGGAAATAAATAATATACAATCAGTTTTGATATTGATTACAGTTTTAATTTATATTAATACAATTCAACAATATTTAAGGAAATACTAGCGGGCTGCAGGCTCCTCGGCCCCGCTGCAAATTTCCGACATTCCCATCAGACTTTTAATTTTTCATAACGAATACAACAAAAAAAACAATTTGGTGCAGTCGTTCGGAAGTAGTGCGCGTACAGGTCACTAGTAGAATGACTCGGTCGCAAAATTACCGTCTCGCAAAATCACCCCATCGCTTGTAGCCCACATCTCAAAATGTCTGAGTCGTAAAATGACCATATCGCTTGTAGCCTACTTCTCAAAACGTCCGAGTCGCAAAATGACCACATCGCTTGTAGCCTACTTCTCAAAATGTCTGAGTCGCAAAATGACCACTTCGTTTGCGTTACTAGGTAGGTTAGGTTCGTTAGGTAACTTCAAATGCCCGAAGGGCAAATTTCCCGAAAATAGCAGCCCCGCCGCCCCCCGGGGCTGCGTCGACTTTGCTAAGACAGGCATAAAATGAAAAAGCAAAGTGGTCATTTTGCGGCTCAGTCATTTTGAGATGTGGGCTACAAGCGATGTGGTCATTTTGCGACTCGGACGTTTTGAGAAGTAGGCTACAAGCGATGTCAGAATCAGAATCAGAATAATCTTTATTCAAGTAGGTTTACAAATAATAAACTCTTTTGAAACGTCAGTAGCGACTTAGCCTAAATTGACTGCAGGTTCAAATCGCGACCGATCAGAGAAGAACCTGTAAGAAACTCTGTCGGATGTCTTTTTTTTTTCGACGTTCGCAACCTTTTGTCGTAAGGACTAAACATTTTATTACAAGCAATTCAGTCCCAAGCATTGTTATCATTAATATAGTCTTTAATACTATAATATGCTTTAGAAATTAGTTTACGCTTAACGTAACTCTTAAATTTATTTACTGATAGTTCAGTAACATTACTTGGGAGCTTATTATAGAACCTAATACAATTACCCATAAAAGAGTTTTTTATTTTATGGAGCCGCGTGAAGGGCACTGCGAGCTTATATTTATTTCTGGTATTAACATTATGTATGTCACAGTTCTTTCTAAATTTAGCGATGTTTTTATGAACATACATAATGTTTTCATAAATGTATTGACTGTGCATGGTCAATATATTAATTTCTTTAAACTTATCTCTAAGCGAGTCTCTCTGGCCCATCTTGTAGACAGCACGAATAGCCCTCTTCTGCAGAACAAAGATGCTATTTACATCAGCAGCACTACCCCACAGTAAAATACCATATGACATAATACTATGGAAGTAACTAAAATAAACTAATCGAGCGGTATCTAAGTCTATTAATTGCCGAATCTTATTAACTGCAAAAACTGCTGAACTGAGTCTACCCGCCAATCCAGCAAGATGAGGACCCCATTGGAGCTTGGAGTCTAACGTTATACCAAGAAACACTGTATCATTAACTAGGTCTAGTTTGTCATTTTTAATAGTTACAGTAGTTTGACTATTTTTCACATTAGTAGTCATGAACTTTATACATTTCGTCTTTTTTTCATTCAGTAATAAATTATTAACACTAAACCAATCGACTACTTTTGATATAGCATTGTTTACATCGACATTAAACTGCTGTTGTCGTTTAACTTTGAACAAAAGTGACGTATCATCAGCAAACAATACTATATCATGGTTGTCCTTTATAAGGTAAGGTAAGTCATTTATGTAGATGAGGAATAAAAATGGACCCAATATTGAGCCCTGTGGTACGCCCATTGAGACCAATGACCCAGGTGATCGTACTCCATTCACGTCTACCCTTTGTATTCTCCCGTATAAGTACGTTTTTATTAAGTTTAGCGCAGTACCTCTAACTCCATAGTGGTGTAGTTTCCTGATCAATGTGTCATGGTTAACGCAATCGAAGGCCTTGGACAAATCACAAAAAATACCTAAAGCATCCTGTGACCCTTCCCAGGCATTAAAAATGTTTTTAATCAACTCAACACCAGCTTCGGTTGTCGAGCGACCCCGAGTAAAACCAAATTGTTTATGGTGTAATAAATTATTATACCGAAAATGTTCCGCTAACTGTGACAAAATCAATTTCTCAAATATTTTACTGAAAGTGGGTAGTATGGATATTGGTCTAAAATTTGTGGGGTCAAAAGTACTACCCGTTTTGAATAATGGAATTATCTTACTATGTTTCATAAGATCAGGAAACTCACCACAATCAACACAGTGATTAAATACGACCATTAAATCAGATGCTATGACTTCAATTAAGGATTTGAGTACATGGACCGACACTCCCCACAGGTCACTGGTTTTCTTTATATTGATTGAGTTGAATGCCTTAATTACATCCAAGGCAGTAACGCGCTTGAATTCAAAGTATATACTGCATTCAGGCACGTTATCTTCTAAAAGTACAATGGCAGACGCAGGCGAAGAGTTCAAGCACTTAGTCGTGGACACTGGTATATCGGTAAAAAACTTTTCAAATTCAATTGCGATATCTGGATTGGAATCTATTATTTTACCATCTACTTTTAAACGATAGTCGTTAATGTTCTTTTTTCGGCGACCTGTTTCTTCATTAATTATTTTCCAGGTCGTTTTAATAACATTAGAACTATTCAATATTTTGTTACTTAAAAAATTTCGCTTAGTTATAAGGCAGTCTATCTTGAATTGCTTAGAATACTGTTTGACATGTTCCTTAAACTCCTCACTCGCGTTATACCTCCGTTCCTCATATAGTTGATACAGTATTCTTCTACGCTTATGTAAGTCCGCAGTAGCCCAGTCACTGAAAACCTTTGCACCACCAACCACAACCGATTTGGATGTAAATACTGCGTTAAATTGTTTTATGAATGTGTGAAAGAATGAGTTGTACATGTCATTGGGTCCCTTATCAGTTGTTAGAAAGGGCAAATTATGCACTAGGTTATGTCTCATTCTTTCCACACGGTCTGCAGTTATTGGCACAAAAGCAATTTCTTTTTTTGGAATATTATTCGATACGGACTTGAATTTAATTAATTGACCCAAATGATCCGATTCCAGGTTGCTGATCACACTCTTACCAATAGGAATTATATCAGTAAAAAATGTGGTCATTTTACGACTCAGTCATTTTGAGATGTTGGCTACAAGCGATGTGGTCATTTTGCGATGTGGTAATGTTTCGATCTAGTCACTCTACTAGTGACCCGCGCGTACATACCTACATACATTTCAGTGATTATTTTTTATTGATATAGATTTAAAAATGTACTTTTAATAATTATACATAAATTCAATATTTCTGTCTGCCAAGACTACATTTTTTGTGATAAAATTATAAATTGTCGTCACATTCAACCTAAAGCCTTTATGAATCTTATTTCTTGCATACATATATTTCTACTGATGTTAACTTTCGTAGAATGCTATTTGTTCTGCCATTTACTCGTAGATTGAGTGAACTTATAAAGTCACATAATGGAACTCCAAAGCGAAATTAAACGTTAACTACGAGAAATAATAACAGAAGATAATCTTTGACGCCTTCTTCGTTTATTCTGATGAACACAGCTTTCCTAATTTCACCAAATTTGCTAAAGTTGTACCACCCAACACCCAAAAGTTTTGAAGCTTCTAAAACAGCATTAAATCATTCCCTTATTATTTCAGGGGCTCTTTTATAATCGTACCTAAGTCTACGTTACGATAGCTCTTATTTACTTAACAGTATAATGGCGGCTGAGTTGAAAACAAATTGATAGATAGATAAACATCTTTATTCATCTCACACAACACATGGTTTCTTAAGCTGGGTACGAATTTGAGCGGCTCAGCCTGAGGCATGCTCGCCCTGCGCGGCGAGCTGCTCGCGACCTAAATTATTACATAAACATGCACGGGTGAGGCAGCGTACTTGACGCGAGCCGTCATTCCAAAATGGCGTCTGGCGTCAAATTTGTACGCATAAGTTAGAACTTGTCGTTCTGCCCGCGTCACGTTCGGATACACGTCAAAGTTACGCGAGGCACGCACACCGAGGCGCCTTTGAGCACGGTCAAAAGACCGACTCATGACGGCTCGCCGCGCGCCGCTCGCCCGCTACTCGTGCACAGCGCGTGAGCGCGTACGAATTTGAGCAAAATAGGTGAGCCGTGCGTGCCTCGACCCGAGGCTGCTCTAATTCGTACCCACCTTTAGGCTAACAATAGGAACATGCAAATATCATTTATTTATAAATAATATTGTAAAAAACCTTAATTGCGAAAAAAAATTAACTTAAATCAAAAACATAAATGCAGAAAAAGAGCCATGTGATGTTGAGACGAGAAGGCGCTGGCTCAGCATCAAACTGTGGTAAACCACAGCACTGATATTCAGACAGAACCAGAATAGTGACGCCACTTAAAAATAATAATAATTATAGTTCGGTAAATTGTGCCGTATAAAACGAAAACTAGAGGCCCGTAAACTAAAACAAAATAAAAGTGAACATTGAAGAAGGTAGTGATGCCAACAGTAGATAGCCATAACTAAAAGTCATAAAAATAATAATAATATTATTTCTGAATACAACTTGTCAAAGGTGATATAGTTTTACCGAATAAAACTGAGCAGAAGAGAATGTGTTTTCAGGAGCGTGCTCCCGGTCTATTATTGTAGAGGTCAATGGCATTATCTAGCTATAAAGAGACCAAACGAACCTTCTTCACAAACTCGACAGTTCCCAAAGGGACAATATCACTAAGCCACAAGACTTATGTGGAGGTTACACGACATTCAAGGGTTTACTTGTTAGAATGTTATTTCTAGGTTGTTATTTGAGTATAAGAGGCACAAAAGACGAAAAGACCAGTAAACGGCTTTATTAAAGACTAGCGACCCGCCCTCGCTTCGCTCTGGATTAAAGTATTATACCTTTACTTTTCTTACTTCTTTTCTTTTTTTTTTCGTTTTCTTTTTTTTTTACTTTTCTTTTTTTTTACTTTTTTTTTTACTTTGTTTTTTACCTTTCTCTTCAATCACTCTATCTATTAAAAAAAACCACATCAAAATCCGTTGCGTAGTTTTAAAGATTTAAGCATGCATATATGGACAGAAAAAGCGACTTTGTTTTAGGTATACTATGTAGTGAAGCCTCGACGTATTTTACTCGTAGTAATAAAATAAATGTTTAAAAATACAAAAAACCGCCTTGAAAAACGCAAGAAATAACTTCTCTTAAAATCACTAAACCCACCAAAAAAGCCGACTTTAGTTGGACTCACCTATTAGGTTAGTGCTAAAGCTACCTACCCGAACAGAAATTTTACGACTTTAGAAACGTATATCTCGCCAACTGTTCACTTACGTAAAAAAGTCACTTAAAAACCTCATATATCATTATATCGTAGACTTCTTAAACTTCACCTATAAGATCGACGCAGCGCTGTGTTGAGAGAATCACCACCCATACAGTGCGAGAGTGATGGATGCTTTATCCACCGTGATAAACACAGCCATACTAAGCTCTTGGGCCTCTCTTCTACCCGGTTTTATCCACAGGACCATCGTACCCCATAGATTAGGTTAGGTTAGTTTTATAAAAAAAGCTGAAATATTTACAGTTTCGGAAAAAAGATACTTTTGGCCAAATGTTCGGACCCCTCTATAACCCTCATCTGGGCATTCAGGTGCGTTAAAACGATATCGTGTTTGACATGTTTAAGAATCGTTTATGTCACAGTCGCCATTATTGTAAATGATATAAGAGTTATCAAAACGTTGACAATACGGAAACAGGGCTGGAATTTTACAAGGTAATAACGACATCGTTTTTGACCTGTTTCCGTATTGTCAACATTTTGATTACTCTTATGTCATTTACAATAATGGCGACTGTGACATAAACCGCGGGGTACCGGGGATGGGTACCGGGTAATGTATTTTAAGTGTCTACCAATTTATCTACCTGTCTACCTCTCCTCTAAATTGCGATGCCTGACAAGGTACATATGTATTTAATTAGTGTTGTGCACTTGACATACCTATGTAACGCAATAAATAAATAAATAAATATTTCTAATAGCATCGTATATCATATGTCGGCCACTGCCAGAGTGCTGTATTCTGTATTTAAGTTAGAAAGTTAGTTGGTAAGGTAGATTAGGGGATTATGGGGCTGATATGGCTCCTGTAATGTACCAAAGCCCCTATAAAATAAATAAAGATAAAAAAAAAACATTTACGACAAACAACATCGAAAAGCTATAAAAATGAAATTTGTACTTTACGAACCTCTCTGTGTTGCGTATCGAAGATGTTGATCTCAAAAGCGCGATCTTTCCCGCCGAACAGCCTGTTCAATGCGCCGGAGTCTTCCTTCGCGTACAGGAGGACAGCGCCATCTGGCGACATCACCACGTACTTGTTGTTTGCGAAGTGGGTGGTTTTCTGTCGGATGTTTACAGCGCTCAGCGACTCTAACGCCTTGATTCCTGAAAATAATAGACAGACGGATGGACAAAAGTGTTCTTATAACTTATAAGGGTTTAATAAAGTGGTACAAAAAATGAAAAAATAATATTTTTTTTAGCCCTACCTCCCCTGTACGTAACGTGGGGATGCATTTTTTTTTCTCGTCTACCCTATAGTGTTGGGTGTCGTTGGATAAGTCTTTCAAAATATTATGGGTTTATCACATTTTTTTTGAATAAATAATTAGTTTAGGAAATATTAAGCTTTAAAGCGCTAATTTTTGTTAGACTCAAGTGATCACCTTACAGCCAAAACTACAAATACTAAAAATCTTTAAAAAATCTTTTAATTAATTTTAAACACTATAGGGTAGGCGAGAAAAAAAAATACATCCCCACGTCACGTGTAGGGGAGGTACCCTAAATTTTGGTTTAATTTTATTGTACCACTTTGTTGGCGTGACTAATATGCATATTCCTGCCAAATTACAGCTTTCTAATACTAAAGGTCTCTGCGCTAGGTTGCGGACGGACGGACATGGCTAAACTATAAGGGTTCCTAGTTTGACTACGGAACCCTAAAAACAAGGTTTGTACGTTTTCATATATACAGTGTGACTGAAAAACCTTCGGTCATTTTTTAACAGTAGGTAGAGTAGATGATTAGGATCATCACTGTATAGGTAACTTTTGTTTTAGTTAATATTTGACAGAGTTACATATTAATTTCCCATCGCCTTTCCTGACGATGCTCTCAGTGTGTCCCATCTTAACTACTTCATTCATAGCATGTGTCACAACGAAATGTAAATAAACAATCATTGTTCCTTATAAAAAAAAATATCTAATCATGGTCAAAAACTACATATTCATTTAGGAAACTGAACCATTATTCTGTAATAAGAATATGAATGAAAATATAGTTTCTGTGAAGGGCAAAAATGTGAAATACGTAATTTTAAAATAAAACTTACGATAGCGATTACGATTTTCTTGGAAAAGAAAACGTACAGACCTAGTTTTTCAAGATATCTGGGTGAATCAACTTTTAAAGTCCTCCTTTTCTACACGCTAATAAAAACTTACTAGAATATGTGAGATTGATAATGGTTTACACATGTTAAAATTAGATAATCAGATTTTCGGATTTCACTATTCATAATCATAAACCAATTGTATAATTTTGTAAAAACATGGTAACGCAGTGGAAAATGCACGTTTTTCATACAAAACCCGGGGACAACGTCGTCCCCTGCGTTACCTGATATATTTGTGTAAATCATAGAAGAATTTTTAAAATTGTCAGCTAGAAAGTAAGTTTAATTGTCTGATTTATTCAATATATTGACCACATCAAAAAAAAAATTGCATTCTACCAAATTAAGGTGACATAGTGAGACATGTCGAAAATTGGGGAGTACCTTAAAAGTTGATTCACCCATCTACAACATATTCAAAAATCGTAAAAATCGGACATCGTTTCTACGATAACGCCGCCCCTTGGTAAAAAACGTTATCGCATTTAGTATGGATTTTTTTGTTGCTCTTAATTACTCTATGGAAAGGTCGTTGCCCTGACCACAGACAGTGTTGCCACTATACGTAAATAAATATAGCGTCCACCAATTTACGGAAATGTGGACTCAGTGTTTATCTATAGTAGCAAGTCATACCGGTGTATTGTTGTATAGAGCGACAAGGTTATTCCTAAGCGTGGCTGAAACAATGCTGAAACCGTTTAGGTTCACGTCGTCCAAATTCTCATCTTGTCAACTTCCTAGTTTGTCAGCAATCTCATTTCGTCCACAATCAATTCCCAATTCGTCCACTTCCTATTTTGTCAAAATTCCCATATCTTCCATATTCCCATTTTGTTCTCATTCCCACTTCGTCCACAGTCCCACTTAGTCAACATTTCCATTTCATCCATATTGTACCATAGAGCTGGCCTGATGGTGGAATGATGTGAGAGATTTATGATGGCTTAAACAAGTATAGTCACCAAAAAACGTGTCTCAAAATGAATGTTTTGACATGAACTTATTAATTTTTTACTGATGCGCGGCAGCTTTATACGTCACTGAACTCGACTCACCTGCCTGCTGCCTAATTGCGAAGGCACGCAAGACTTCTTAAACTTGCCGGATACAATTCACCTTTGAGATCGACGCAGCGCTGTGTTGAGAGAATCACCCCCCTGCTCGTAGTTGCTTGGAACATGATATAACCTTGTGCAAGTGCTCACCTGATTGTGTCGAGTGCGCCGAGTACGCCATCACTCCCAGTTAGATGCTCACGTCACTGTACAGTCCACACAGGCCACTTTATTAATCTTACACTGTTCTACACGCTATCGCTACTTCACATTTCAGTCTATAAACTTGTATTCCTGTATGTTGTGTACTTTACATGGAGATAATATCTTAGGCTGCTTTTCCACAACAATAGAATTCCTATCTTCGCTCAGTTCTCCTATTGGTGGATATTCCCGCTTCGCTACCTCGCACAGCTCTGGTGGATACGTAGCCTTAGGCTGAAACAGAGGCATACTCCGTAGGTATATTACTTATTTATTTTATTAGGGTTCCGTTCCAAAGTAAGAAAAAACGGCACCCTTATAGGATTACTTTGCTAATCGATTTGTCTGTGTGTCTGTTGAGACCCTTTTTCTCAGGAGGGCGTGGAGTAATAAATTTGAAATTAGCTTCAAATGATTTTGCCTGCGGTCCCTTGAAGCTTTAAAAAAATCAAGCTTCTAGGTCAACGCAATCTTAAGATACGGCTAAGCGCCACTTCGCAGGGGAATCAAAACCTGGTACTTCCCATAGACCTAGAATCATGAAATTTAACAAGAAGGAAGATTTTACAGCATAAGTAGGTATAGGAAAAACTACGAAAATCGTTTATTTGTTGTTCTATTACTTTCTTTTTGTGGCTACACACTTATGTGCAGTTGGTTAACTAATTGCGATACCTTTGTTGATGTATGGAGACACCAGTCCAATTAACAATATTACAAGCTTGTAAGGAACCCTCGGTGCGCGAATCCGACTTGCACTTGACCGATTTTTAGGGTTCCGGAGCCGAATGGCAAAAACGGAACCCTTATAATTTCGTCATGTCCGTCTGTCAGTCTGTATGTCACAGCCATTTTACTCAGAGCCTATTGGCACTACTAAATGAAATTTGGAGGATAGATGTATTCTATGAACCGCTATACAATGATGTAGTAAAATTGAAAAAAATATATATTTAGGGGTGGCACTCCATACATGTAACTAGGGGACGAAAAAAATTATTTTGAGTTACATCAGCGTGTGGGGTATTTTTAGATAGGGCTTCCAAAATGATACCGCTGCGCTGTGTCAATCTTAATGGTGAAGTTTTATCTGGCAAGTTTAAGAAGTCCCGTCGGAGCATACAAAACACATTTTAGCGCGTGCCTTCTCAATTAGGCAGCTTTATACGACTAACATGCCTGCTTCCTTATTGAGAAGGCATGCACAAAATGTGTTTTGTACGCTCCGACGGGACTTCTTAAACTTGCCAGATAAAACTTCACCATTAAGATCGACGCAGCGCTGTGTTGAAAGAATCACCCCCCTGTTTCATCAAAGATATCCCGAGTCTCCGACCCCGAGTTAATAAACTCTACCGTTCAAAATTTGAGGGATTTTGGTCAGTTTAGAATTCCAGTACATGCTCAAAGTAGAGGCCGCCGACCACGATACTCACACGGCATTCAGAACACGAGTAGGTACTCAGGTATTTTCAACGTCACCCAGAAGCTAGAACTAGAGAAGCAGCATCACGATTTAGGACAACACAATTTTTTATTTGGCGTCTGCTAAACGCCGAAGGAGTTTGTACTCGGTAGATTGACGGCGAATCTAAGACGACGTGCTGACATACCTTCTAATCTGTGGCTGAGTTGTGTTGCCTAGAAGGTGGTGGCCACTTCAAACATGTATTAAAATACGTTTAGGGACTTTACAATAATGTAGTTACAAAATAAATTAAAACACAACTCAACTTGGCTTAGTATTCGATTGAATGTATTAGAAGTTGCTGAAAGTATTGATATCAGAATTATTATTAACCTGAATTGATTACCTACAGAGATAAGATATACAAGTTGATATGACAGCTAAGTACTAGCTCCAATTCTAAAGATTCAATTTATTTTCGGTTAGAAAATTAGTAAAAGTTAAACAATGCGAATGTTAACAATTCACTAATTGCATTATATTCTTATTTAACAACTGAGTCAGATATGTTTTTTTTTGTATTGCGTCTTATTTGTCACCCTGTAGGGTAGACAAAATTTAAAAAAATTATTATTACTATTGCCTCAAAAAAAAAAAGGCTTGTAGTACTGTTAGGCGATGGGCTTGCAACCTGTCACTAATATACTGGTAAACATCTTAGCCTGACTGTGCAAAATGTGGTTACAGAATTATCAACAAGTTTAAAGTTGATGGTGTTTCTGTAGCTCTGCCTACCCCACTCTGGGAATGAAGGCGTGACGTTATGTATGTATGCATGTACTATTGTCTCATAATAATAATAAAAAAATAGGGGTCTCATACAAGAATGGTACGGAACCCATCATGTGTAACTCCGACTCGCACTTGATCGGTTTTTTATTAAGACTTAACTAAGCGATATCGTAAATTAAACGTCCTCATTCCATCATTTCGACAACACGTCGAAAGTCAAACTATTTCTATTAAAATAATATTTATGCTAATGCTCACTTTGCGTCAGATATTAAATTAAAACGTGGAGTAATATATTAATACGATTACGACTTATTCGTTATTATCGCGTGTGGCTGGAAATAGAAAATAGAAAATGGGCGTGATAGCGCGCGGCCGCTTAGGCATAAAACAACAATACACCTAGATTTATGATGGAACAGAACATTGATTAAAAGTTGACATCACGGTATTAGAAAAAGATTTTTGAATGCCACTGTTGACTAGTTCTAATAAGGATTCTTGTGGTAATAGTGTCCCCACCCACTCGTAAACGAGATGGCGTTACTTGGTTTTCATCTCGTTTACGAGTGTGAGGGGATACTCGTGGAAAAATAATACGGGTTAGAGTGCGTTTTTCAACAAACGAGGCTATTTCGAAGCCTTGGCTCCTGGCCAGGGGTGGTTTTTTGGTGGCTATGCCGAGGTTCATTAGAGGTCAGAATTTCCTTATGTTTTATTGCCATTTTAGATGTTTTTCTTAACATGCACAATTCCAGCGTTAACCGCAGATTCAATCAGTTAGGTATCCTAGGCGCTCTGGAAGTCCTGTATCGATGCTCGGGGTATGATATCCATCGTCAGATTTCACTAAAAGCATCCCCTGGCGAGGAACTAAGGCTTCGAAATAGCCTCTTTGGTATGAAATACGCACTCTGACCCGTATTATATGACTGCGAGAGTATTTGATATCATTTTTTTATGTTATGGAGAAGGCACACGAGCACTCAGGCCACCTGATGGTAAGTGGAATCTGAGACCCATAGACATTTGAATTCTCAAGACCATAATCCTAACACCTCAAATGCGTTGCCAACCCTGAGGACTAACATGGAATGCCTCTATGCTAGTAATTTCATAAGGTGCTCCACGGCATTTAATTTTGCCGGTAATACCTATAACACTTCAGATTCGAGCATTTAGTACATCAGTGAGTGAGGAAGCCGAGCATTACACGTATAAGAGTCAGTGAGGCAGTATTGTAATGCACTAAATCGAAGTTTTAATGTTACATTACACGTTTCATTATCAACGATCTAAAAAAACTTTTAGTCTATATTAGGCTATTTTGAGAGTTGTTCGTCTAAATCGACGTGAGACGCCTACGGCGCCCCATAAATCTCTGGGAGTTACAATAAGGGTGCTTTTACGCAGCCGGCAGGGGGTTCATTAAAAACGATTACTGCTTTGATAATAGCTGTTTTACTTTTCCTTCTCATTTGCCATGAAAAGAAGACAAACGAACGATATAAAAACGAAAGTCAAATTTAAATTCAAAATTATTTATTAGGACAATAAACACGTCCAAATATTTAAAGTAAAACTAATCTAGGGTGATGATGTTTATTAACCAACTATCTCCTGCCGGCAACACCGTCACATGTGGCAAATTTCATCATCAATACATACATAACATCACGCCTCCATTCCCAGGGTGGGGCAGGCAGAGCTAGCAAATAACTCTGAAAAGACCTTGATGATAATTCTGTAACCCCATTGTGACCGGTTGCAATCCCATCGCCTAACAGTAGGTAATAAGCACAAGCCCTTATTCCTTTTATCGCCTCTTGCATTTATAATAGTAGTAAATGAAATGAAATAAATATATTTTCGATAAGACACCGACAAAAATAGGCCTTCAATTCGAAGTTCAATTATAACGTTACTCAAAATGAATTAATTTTCTTATTTACGTTAGCTGTTTTTGTTTTATTATTGGCAAACTTTTGCCCGCGGCTCCGTTTTCGCAGAAGTTGAGTAACGCTTTGCCTCATAGCTAAGTAGAAATCTACCGAAGACTAAATTTTGGGAATAGGCATTTCCTTTTCGGACGAACGAAGTAGAGTGAACTGTGACGGAGTGAAATTTATACGTTTGTATATCTTGTCGAGGATAACTTGAGTTTCGTTTAGTACAAAAGTATTTGAGGCAAACACAATGTTTTAATTTGAACAATAGCATGTCAGAGTTTGAAATTATAATCGCAAGGTTGCTGTTCAAGGCGAACTACTAGTAATTTTAAGTTTGTTACATTACTTAAAAGGTAAATAAGGTAAAAACATTAATGAAAACCAAGTGTAGTGTAATAACAATGTTGGTTTCTTTTCCGTCTCCGGCACTAAAGGACCAGTTTATAACCACGTTCGTTCATATCCAATGTATAACTTTTTTTTCTAAACTTTTAAAAATATTGAAGTTATATTTGCGGAGTTGTCAAAAATTAAAAAAAGAACAGATTGCTAACCACAGACTAATCACAATTCATAACACCACACAACGCTAACAAAAAACAAAACAATGTCGATTCCAAATTTGAATATCGTTTTGAGATTGGTTTTGTGACGCGACTAGCGGTTGCCGCGGCCGCGTCGAGACTGTCAGTCTGACCTTCTTGGAATTAATCGGTACGAACTCCCGGCGCATACTGAAGTTTTGTCGGATCCGATTACCGGACGCAGTTTCACTAGAAAATTAATTTTAAATGCAGTTGCTTAAAAAGTGGTACTTTTGTAGCTGTATCGTGCGGAAAGTTGTATTTTTTCGAACTAGTGCTTTTTACATTTTGTAAATCATAAAATTCATAAATCATAATTTTTATTGTGTTTGAAATTTGGGTATTGGGTTGTTACAATTATTAAGCTGTACATAGTGCGGAAAGTTGGATTATTCGAACTAGTGCTTTTTACATTTTGTAGCTGTACTAAGTGCGGAAAGTTGGATTTTTCGAACTAGTGCTTTTTACATTTTGTAGCTGTACATAGTGCGGAAAGTTGGATTTTTCCAACTAGTGCTTTTTACATTTTGTAGCTGTACATAGTGCGGAAAGTTGGATTTTTCGAACTAGTGCTTTTTACTTTTTGTAGCTGTACATAGTGCGGAAAGTTGGATTTTTCAAACTAGTGCTTTTTACTTTTTGTTGCTGCATATTAATCGTGAGGAAAATTGGATTTTATGAACTAGTGCATTTAAATTTTTGTAGCTCCATATCGTGCGGAAAGTTCGCTTTTTAAATTAAACCTCGTAACGCCCGCAGCAAAAATTTAATGAGCTAAAATTGGAACATAGGTATTTATCATTATGGAGTTAAAAATAAGTTAGACAGAAGGCCTTTAAAAGGCCTTTTTGTTGCTGCATATATCGTGTGGAAAGTTTGTATGGTTTGACACACTTGCCCTCCGGAACCCTTACCAAGAGTTGCCATTCCCGTACTAGCCAGCGAGTCGAATGCTTTGTCCCTCCCACTCTATAATAATACTATGAGGGACAAAGCATTAGTTTTAGTTGGCGTCCATGTTTTTAACTGTGATGAAAATAAATAAAGCTAACTACTTTAGTTAGGTAAAACGAAATCTAGGTGACGTTGGAACTTCCTAGAAGGTGAGTGTATACGTAAGTCAGGACATCCAGCTTTACCATATTTATAACGTATCGTAAAATGTATTCCATAACTATTAACGTGTACATTAATCGCTTAAGTACTAAACAAAACTACTAACCTTCACCTTGAATTCGTTTACCTGGATAACATCTTATATCATAAATAATGAAAACCTGGAAAATCCAGTTCAAGTCCATTCTTTCAACCAATCTTTTTCACAGCTCGAGCGCACATGGACGTACATTGACGTACAACGTACGAGGATGTTCCCATTGTAGTAAATTAATTAAATTGCTGAGCCTGGGAATATCGTAATTATACTGTCAATTTTTTATGAGCTTATTAAATTAATTAATACTCGTATTAACTTAACACGGTTTCTATCGTATTCGGTAACTCAACAATGATTTAAACATATTATCGCATTGTTTTTAACTCGGCCGCCATGACTATCAGGTAAATAAGAGCTATGGTAACGCTGTCAATACTATAACATGTCAAAGTGATATGGTTTATCCGAGTATAATAGAGCCCCACAGCCCCAGTAAGAGCTGTCAGAAAAGGATTACCTACGATATCGAAGTAAGATGGGCTAGTATTATGGATAAGTACTTAAGTAGACCAGAGGGCTTATTGTCTAACGCACTTGCAATCACGATCGTTTTCATTTTGAAAATCGAACGCTCGTCTGCATACAATATGAAAACAATTGCTCCACTTTGAAGCCGGTTGCGATTGCGAGTGCGTAAGACAATAGCCCCTCTGGTCTCTATTCAACTGCGTTATAACGATATCGTGTTTGACGTGTTTAAGAATCGTTTATGTCACAGTCACCATTTATGACATAAAAGTTGTGAAAACGTTGACAATACGGAAACACGTCAAATACGATATCGTTATTACCGTGTAGAATCCCAGCCCAATACGTGGTTTTTTGATGTTCGTTTTATGATGACACGTGACCAATAGTACGTGATTTATTCTCATTCTGGAGCTGCCGTTTGAAACTGCTTTTAGTGAAAAATACAACACAATACGTTTGTTTCTCAAATAATTTACTTTAATATATAGGTTATATAATCTCGTCTAGGAGACAAATCTGTACCCATCCAATAAGAGGCCGAAGTCAAAAAAACTAAGAATAGATCCTAACTTCTGTTATCCCGTGTATTCTTCTATTAAAAATTGAAGTAAGAAGACGTCGATCTTATTGTATTGGTCAAATAACTGGACAATATAGGTATTAAGTTTATGATGTATCCAAACACACCATATCATAGAATTTAAATTGCTTCAGAAATCCCAACTTATCTACATCATGTTTCTTTTCAGCGCACTTATCCCCGACTACAATTGTACGTCAATGGCTGTGTGGATGGAGCGCAGACGGACAGACAAGCGTTCTAAATATACTGGTACTTATCGCTTGTTTATTGTTATTACAGATCGTTATTAGCATAGGCGAGGTCGTTCGTGGGTGGTTCTGTATTAGGGATCCTCTGTGGGATAGATAGTCGTTTTACCTGACTACGGCGAAGTCGGCGAAGCAAAAGAAAGGTTAAGATTTAAGTGGTACGCCTATGAATTCCCTAATCGTCATTTGTCGTAATCCATAGTGTGTCCGATTTTTTTTGTCCTAAATTTCTCCCTGATGTTTTAAACTGTTAGGTGTAGTTACAAATCAACCCTAACTTAACGTAACCAATGATATTTTTGGAAAACTTCGAAAGCGGTCTGAATCAGCTGAGTCCAGTTTAGGACTTCTGCTGGAGTTTCTTGGGCGCCTCTTCTCCGCAATGATAGTCTTGTCCGAAGCGCTAGAAGATTCACTTCATATTACCGACGTGTAAAAGAGCCCTATGGTGGCCTATTTACGGAATAAACATATTTATTTTGTTTTTTTTTTTTTTTTTATGTTAAGGAGAAGGCACCCGAGCACTCAGGCCACCTGATGGTAAGTGGAATCTGAGACCCATAGACATTTGAATTCTCAAGACTATAATCCTAAGACCTCAAATGCGTTGCCAACCCTGAGGACTAAGATGGAATGCCTCTATGCTAGTAATTTCACCGGTTGTCTTATCCCCACACCGGAACACAACAATGCGAACACTGTTGCTTGGCGGGTGGTTAATGGATAAGATGGTGGTAGCGATCCGGATGGACCCTGCACAGGGTCCTACCACCACTTAAACTTTACTTTTTTTTTGATTTTGGACATATAATAATTCGGAGAAACGGTGCGTTGGGATAAAAGTTATTAGGGATTCCGAGGTGCTACTGATTTAAGTCTTTGTGTTTGTCACTAAATTACCCACATCATAATTCTTTTTAGTGTTACGCGTGTGTGGTAGGCGTCGCTGTATAGGCGTAACTTCTCATAGACGTCATGTTAATCTAATATAGAACTTGCACCAATCACATAATGTTCACAATAGTCATGTAATGTCATAACCATTAGGCTGCATTTCCACCAAAGCTGTGCGAGGTAGCGGAGCGGTATGCGAGGAAAAAATCCATCAATAGGAGAGAAGCTAGGAATTCTATTGGTGGATTTTTTCCTCGCATACAATACAATCTAAACATTAAAAGAAGTTTTAAAGTTTTAACAAGTTTTGATTCTATGTAAAATCTTAATAAACGGGTCAAAACTTAGTGTATTGCGTTCTATATGCTTTTTTACATTTTCTCCTGAATCGTATCAATGAAACTCCATTCTGATTTTCATGCATGTTCTCTATTATATTGGAACGTAGTGTCCAAAATGGCTTGAGCCTTACCCTCTTGGATGAAAGTTGGAATAGAGATAGCTTAATTCCTAAATAAGACTAGAAATAATAGAATACAATGTAAATGATTTGTTCAACGCTTGCAGCAACACATTTAAAAACAAATGTCAACTAAAACAACACATTAAACATGGCGTTGAAAAGGCCTTCATTTTCAGAGGGGGGGTGGACTTATAAACTGAATTAAATATGTATAAAAAACTTGAAACTGGAAAAGATCCCTTAAAGGGATAAGTTCGCCTTTGTACATTCTTTTCTTGTATCTTTACTGTATTGTTTCTGTTTTTTTTTCACAATAAAGTGTAGGTATACATACATACATACATACTTAAAAGAAGAAACGACACAATCATCACATAGACTACTTGGATGATGGTAACTTTATTCGGGATAAATAAGACAATGGACAATGTCACTGAAGATGCTTTATTTAATAAGTAAAACTCGTCCGTGTGGTTGCTGGGTTAGACTAGTTCCACTCAATGTCTTCCCGTGGATGTCGTAAGAGGCGACTAAGGGAATAGAGGCTAGTAGTAGTAAAATTAGTCGATGGGCTTGCAACCGGTCACTAAGACACTGAAACATCTTAGCCATTGTCTAAGCCTCATTGTTCAAAATGGGTTACAGAACTACCAACAAGATTTTTAGAGTTGTTGGTGATTCTGTAGCTCTGCCTGCCCTCTGGGAATAAAGGTGTGATGTGCCATATGTGGGGGGTTTATAAATATTTACGGAACAAAGCTTACTTGCTCAACTCGAGCTTCACGAATATATCCGAGGCAGTCAACCCACCTAATATTTTCCCTATATTAAGACCACCTAGTGCGGAAACGGTAGATTAACCACTTAGTGTCGGTCTGTTTAGGAGAACTTAAATAAATAAATAAATATCACGGAACACTGTCACACAAATTGACCTAGTCCCAAACTAAGCTCTAGGCTTATACTATGGGTACTAGACAACGATAAACATACTTAGATACTTAAATACATAGGAAACATCCAAGACTCAGGAGCAAATATTCGAGCTTATCACACAAATATTGGCCCTTACCGGGATTTGAACCCAGGACCGCTGGCTTCGGAGGCAGGGTCACTCCCAACTAGGCCAACGTGTCAACCTTGGGGATCACTTACTAATCTTTATCAGAGCTCTATTCCACTTATTAAAACAATATTGCTCTTGACATGTTATCGTATTGTTTTTAACTAAATAAATAAAGAAATAAATATCACGGGACACTGTCACACAAATTGACCTAGCCCCAAACTAAGCTCTAGGCTTGTACTATGGGTACTAGACAACGATGAACATACTTATATAGATAAATACATACTTAAATACATAGGTCACTGCCAACTAGGCCAACGTGTCAACCCTGGGAATCTCTTACGAATCTTTGTCTGAGCTCTATTCCACTTGGTAAAACAATATTGCTTTTGACATGTTATCGTATTGTTTTTAACTCGGCCGCCATTACGGTGAAGCTAACAAGAGCTATCGTAACGTTGGTTGACTAGAGGTCATGCCAAAAAAACCAATAATGGTCTTACCGAGTAAAATGTGACCCCTGGAATGGGACTAACATTCCGTACCGGGAACTAGTGTCAAAAATGACAAACGGCAACTAGTGTCAAATATGGACAAGTGCGAGTCGGACTCGTGCATAAGGGTCCCGTACCATTATCTATACAAACACGGTGTCTGTATTAAGATTGAGCTAAAACGGCAAAAAATCACGTTTGTTGCCCCCCATTTTTTTTACTTAGGTATTTTTATTTATTCTTATTGTGAATATACACATATATATACATGTTGCCGTTAAAAGTATCGAGCAAAAAATCTTACTGTTTATAGTATATAATTTATTGCGGAAACAGAAATAAATCATCTGTGAAAATTTCAACTGTCGAGCTATCACGGTTCATGAGATACAGCCTGGTGACAGACGGACAGACAGACAGGCGGCGGACCCTAAAAAGTAGCTATTATAATGAAATTATGAAAATGACAGCCACCCTCGGGGCTGAAGTTGTTTAGTAATAAAAGGACTCAAGTCACACAAAACGCACTTTTATTTTAAACCTTAACACATTATTTTAATGTTGGAGTTGTGTGAAGATTAACTTTGCACTTACAATTTTATTTTGAATAGAATATAATATAAATAATTTATTGAACGCCAACAGAAATGCATTTATAAAATGACAACTAAAATAACACGATTTTGCGGGTGGTAGGAGCTTGTGCTGGATCCGTCCGGGTCGCTACCACCATCTTATCCATTAACCTACCGCCAAACAGCAGTGTTCGCATTGTTGTGTTCCGGTTTGGGGATAAGACAGCCGGTGAAATAACTAGCATAGAGGGATTCCATCTTAGTCCTCAGGGTTAGCAACGCATTTGCAGTCTTGCGAATGCGAATGTCTATGGGTCACAGTTTCCACTTACCATCAGGTGCTCGTTTGCCTTCTCAATGCCATAAAAAAAAGATAAACATTGCATGCATATAGATAATAGAGCCTGTTTTTCGCGTTTCAGTTGATATCTTACATACAGTATATATATAAACATACATACATACATAACATCACGCCTTCATTCCTAGAGTGGGGTAGGCAGAGCTACAGAAATACCAACAACTACAACAAGAGTTGTTGGCAATTCTGTAACCACATTTTGCACAAACAGGCTAAGATGTTTACCAGTGTATTAGTGACAGGTTGCAAGCCCATCGCCTAACAGTACTACAAGCCCTCATACCCTTAGTCGTTTCTTACGACATCCTCGGGAAGACATGGAGTGGCACTATTCTAACCCGGCAACCACACGGATATGATGTCTTAGTTTTTTAATAATACAATACAATACAAATATACCCGCCAAGCAACAGTGTTCGCATTGTTGTGTTCCGGTGTGGGGATAAGACAACCGGTGAAATTACTAGCATAGAGGCATTCCATCTTAGTCCTCAGGGTTGGCAACGCATTTGAGGTCTTAGGATTATAGTCTTGGGAATTCAAATGTCTATGGGTCTCAGATTCCACTTACCATCAGGTGGCCTGAGTGCTCGGGTGCCTTCTCCTTAACATAAAAAAAAAAAAAAAAAAAAAAAAAAAAAAATCTTTATTGAACACCACGTTCAAATACAACATGAAAAGTAAAATACAAACCAAAAGTTACTAAGTGAGTCAATTTCTAAGTAGCGATCTCTTCCAGGCAAACTTACAAAGAAGAGAAGTTACATAAAGTTAGTTGAATAAATTGGTAGGCGGTGCAAACTAAACTAACAAATGGAATAATTTAGTATATTTATTAATTCGTTTCTTTTAATTAAATATTTTCTTGCAAAGGAAAATGTACAGACCTAGTTTTTCATAATATATACTAACGCACCACATATTAGATATATAAATCGGACCATGGTTAAGGGGAACACGGTATCGCATTCTGAATACAGGGTATTTTTTTTATCAGTGCACAAATTTTAACATGTGATTTTGTGTCGTTAATAATATATAACGACAATAAAACGAGTTAAAAAAAATATTTTGTTGCAAATTATCTCTCTTTTACCTTCAATGATGACATTACTTGTCAAGCTGTAGGTATGCTATACACTGTATTAATATACGAAATTTTAAATTTCATTTATTAACTTACGTAACAACACTCCCCTCTCCTCGCACCCCTGCATTAGAGGGTCCATGAATATCGTTAAGTTAGGTTAGTGGAATCATTGAATCGACAATATCTCTAATATTTCTAAAGCTAGAGTAAAAATAACACAACATGTGTTATTGATTAACAATAGCGAAGCAAATATTGAAATTTGTGCACCTGTTAAAAAATTACCCTGTATATGGTTCAGCTTTACAATCCTCTTAAGAATTATATCTGAAAGTTATAGGTCGCCATTATGTAGAGTTATATAAGAAAACTTATATATAAGGGTAGACTCGGCCAATTACATGACTCGCGTAACTCCGTGATACCATATTTCATGCTTATTTTAGGGTTACACGAACTCATTCTAATCATTTAAATGCAACATTATAGTGTAGAAGTGCTTATTTTATTACCCACTATAAAGATGTATTTAAATGGTCAAAATTATTTCTTATAGCTCTAAAAGAACCCCAATTCGATTGAAATTCTCCCCTAGCGTCCTAAGTCCGAGGTCGGCCCAATAGGGGCGCCCTTAGGCATGCTAGTGTAAAAACCCTTTTACACCGTGTGGACTCCCATCAGGAGTCCGCCCTCTCTCCGGCGAAGTAGTCAAAGCCATCAGAGGCTAACTACGTAGCTCCCTCAAAAAAAAAACTTAAAGAAGCATGAAACATGGTGTCACAGAGTTACCAGAGTCATGTAATTAGCCGAGTCTACCATACTCTCGTATGTTTTGAGAATCAGGGTCGTGTAACGTGGAGCCCTGACACTGGATGTCAATTCAATTGCACACAACGACGAGTGTTGGCCCAATTTATACGAAATCTCGCCCACCAGATTGGGACCATGAATTATTTATCAACCACCTAAAAATAAAACGTCTTTACATGAAAATATACTTTTGCCTCCTGAGTACGTACCACGTGGAATATAATAAAATCAAGAAATAAATACCGAATCTATTCTAGTGTTCCTCTATAATTTAATAATCTCACATCTGTTATACAGGGTGTTAGGCAGATCGTGTGCCATAAGAATTAGCCTAAAGTGTGTTGCAAGTGACCCTACCTACCTAACCTAACACACTGTATAATAAATATGTCTCATTTTGTTTGTCGACCTTTTTAAAGTAGGAATTCTGGGGTGATATTTTTTAATCTGACCGACGAAAAATTACAAATTTTAAAATCAATTTATGAAGCGATTTTATCTACGAGCGAGCCCTTCTTTCGGATTTCTTTTCATAACGCATTTCTACATTCTAATGTGCGTATACCTACAGCTTGTTAAAAATATAAATAAATACAGTAGTGACATTATACCAGGAAGCGAGTGAAGACAAAAGACCCTGGACAGGAGATTTTTTTTTAATTAATAATCGTTTATTCATTTAACAATTTTATGGTAACAATAGTTAGTTGTTGAGGCCTCATTGACCAGTTAGGTCCTTAACTATGTACTACATTTTGCAACTCACCCTGATAGTAAATTGACTCTAAAGACCATAGACATTGTTTAAGAGAATGATGATTTTACAAGCGTTTTACTTACGTTTCAGAGGACTTTCAATCAAATATTTCCATACAAAATGCTAAACGTTTTTCTCCTTAAAACGTTGTGCGATTAAAACATGTTGTAGATATTATGAAGAACTGGGTCTGTACGTTTTTCAAGCCAAGAAATTATTTATTAGATAGAAACAAATAAAAAAAAATGAAAACGTACAAACGTAGTTTTTCATAATAACTACAACATATTAAAAAATCGTGGAAATCGGACTTGATTCAGGGGGGAAAAACGTTATCACACGGAGCTAAATTTGTATCGATGTATTTGACAGTTACGCGATTTGAGCGTGTCTCCACAGTCCTAAGAGAACCTTTGTGAGGATCCTTGTCTTTGATTACAGCGCCTATTTTTATTGTGTTGACAACGACTACTCGAGCATTTGCCACTGTAAAGTATTCATTCAGGCGCTCCAATATTCTACTGCTCGTGTAAGTATACATTTCGTTGGTGAAACTGCAATACCGCGTAACGATTAAATTAAATAAGTTGTAAAAGACACCTTAACCAGTAAGTCGGTAAGGTACATTTTGCACCTCATTGTAAGTAAATTGAAAAAGACGTAAGTTACTTACAAAAAATTGTAAGTAACTTACGCGGTATTGCAGTTTCACCGACGATTTATACTTTGTTATAATAATTATCGAGGTTTTCCCCAGAAGTCAAACATCACCTTCACGCCCCTACGCCA
Source organism: Acleris holmiana (assembly GCA_949316455.1). Classification (NCBI taxonomy): domain Eukaryota; kingdom Metazoa; phylum Arthropoda; class Insecta; order Lepidoptera; family Tortricidae; genus Acleris; species Acleris holmiana. The sequence goes on along the minus strand of OX438764.1, from coordinate 24,362,009 downwards.
CTGTTGATAATGTCTATGTATACATATTATAATTATTTGTGCGCGATGGCCTGTTCTATATTAGTGCTGGTGACTGTACGAACCGTTTCCCATACAAAATTAAAGCATTAGTACTTCTTGATCAGAAAAGTGCCACTTTGATCCCTACTAGCACGAAATAAAAGTACCTTTCCGAATAGGTGATGTGAAAAAATATGACCTTTTTTTATGGCAGGCGACGTGTTATTGTGTAGTTAAGCATTATTTTTTTAATATGTTTACTTATCCCTTAATAGGGCCCCGTAGAAGTAAAAAATCCAGACCAAAATTAAATACAGTGATGGAATTGCAAGTCTCCAAAGAGTATTTATTTATTTATTTATTTAATCTTCTTTGCACAATACAAATAAATGTAAAAAGTACAAATGGCGGACTTAATGCCTAAAGGCATTCTCTACCAGTCAACCACATGTTCAACAGAGAAATAAAAAAACCGGTGCAATTAGAGAAATGAACAGTGTTAAAAACTAAATTAAATCTAAATAGCTACTTAACATTTAAAAAATATAATACATAAATAATATATAAGTTTATATAATACATAAACAATACTTAAATACATGCGATGAAAACAGTGTGTGATGAAGATGATGACACTTACTTAAGTTCTTGCTTGAGGAGATGTTGGCGAAGCTTACGTTTAAATACAAACTTACTGGATGGTTGTCGTATTTCAAATGGTAGAGTAATAATAGATGATGTTATATTTGAGTAAAATACAATTGAAATTGTATCATAAAACGTAGGTAGTAAAGTTTAATTTCAGCTTATTGTAATGTGGTAAATATAATATCGTCGTCTCACTTACTCAAACTCATATCTGCATATTTTTTTTGCGGTTGGTAATTTCATTTTCGTTCAGAAATTCTTAGAGGCAATAAGTTTACCAACGGCAAACAAAATATGCAGATATGAGTTTGAGTATGTGAGACGACGATATGGCCTCTGCCCTATTAAGGGTTATAATAGTGTAGAATGCTTCATTGACTCCTACATTGCAGCTGTCTGCGGTCAGCATCGAAATCACACCTTTATGGGAAGAGATTTAAGAAAACGTTTAAGATGCCATTCTATGCCGCCGCCGGCCGCGCTGCATAGAAAACCATCAAACCAAAGTGTCGCTGCTGTCAGATGACCCGTGACCGCAAGCGGCATTGCCGCCACAAATGGAACGGTACAGTCATCATCATAATATATCGTATCAGCCAAAGTGGCCAAATCATTACTGACGACACGCTAGCCTAGTTGAGAGTGACCCTGCCTTCGAAGCTAGAGGTCCTGGGTTCAAATCCCGGTAAGGGCAGATATTTGTGTGATGAGCACGAGTATTTGTTCCTGAGTCTTGGATGTTTTCTATGTATTTAAGTATATATTTCTCTATATAAGTAAGTTTATCGTTGTCTAGTACCCATAGTACAAGCCTAGAGCTTAGTTTGGGACTAGGTCAATTTGTGTGACATTGTCCTGTGATTATTTATTTATTTATTCGTCGCACTAAACAAAATATATTTTTATGCTGACTTTACCTTAGTGCATTGCCGGAAGGGAGTGAATACAATTATCTACAGTGCTCGAGAAAATTATTCACGTAGTAACTTTTAATCTGTGACTGTACCTAACTACAAATAAGGTACACGTCATTTTTAGTTTCTCTTCTCGAGTACTGTAGGTACTTAAAAACTAGTCAAAGTTATTAATATGAAAGGAAGCAAAGACACATGAAATTAAGCCAGTTTATTTAGAGATCACAAAACATTTGGAAACTAAGCCTAAAAGCATAAAATTATATCAGTCGCTCCGTTCTTTAGAATGATCAGTCTTTCTACTTGGAACCAATTTCTTCCTTCTTCTTTATCTCTATGGTCCGTTCTTCAATCGGCTGTGACCTGAAGGCGACCAGCAGAAGCTTGCCTTTATCGAAGTGACACTCCACCCTTTCAGGAGGGAACCCTTCCGGCAACAGGAACCTCCTCTCGAAATGACTCCGCGTCCATCCATCCTCGCGTTTAATCTCCTTCTTTCCTTCAATCATTATCTCATTCCCAACAGTCTTCACTTGGATCTGTTCCGGAGAGAAATTCTGGACGTCCAACTGTACTTCGACCTTCTTCCCGTCATCCTTAACTTCGGCCTCGGAGTAAATGCCCTGGATGCCATGATCCTTCTCCAACGAAGTAGTCACGTCCTTCAAGAACTTGATGGGGTCACGGAAGAAGGGATCCCTGGTTAACGCAGCCAAGTTGTCTTCAAAAGCGCGTGATATCGGGTCCCGAGAAGCCAAATTCCGCAAATGGCGCGCCCAATACGGCATTAGAGACATGTTTGTTTTTTTTTCTCGTCGCTTGGTTACTCTTGAAGTCTGATTTTCAACTGTTGTGTTCCCGCGCGCAACGCGCTTTTATATAGTCGAAAGAACAGCGGCCTCTGTCGACGAGAAGCGTCTAGATGTTTCGCGAACGTAGCAAAGTAAGCTAAGCACCAGACGTTTCTAGATTGATTATAACGCCATCTATTGTCGAGTAGCTGCACCAAATATCACTAAAGAGTTCCAGTACGATTTGGTTTTCATTTCATTTATTATGGTTCAACAAACAATATAATATTTCATCCCAATATTTAGTTAATCAGGCATCCCAATATTTAATAATTTTGTTAATTACATGCTTTGCTTAGCTTAATATTATATTAAATAATATTAACGAAAAGAGAGCCATCTGCCGACCAACAGTCAAACTAATTGGTTATTTGCGACAGCAGCGACAAAGCGGCGAATGGCGACACTAGTTTTTTAGAGTTCTAGATGGTTCGTGAATGTATGTGCGGACACTGACCTATCTTAAAATAATAACAACAGCCTGCTCTAATTTTAATGACTCTTAAAATGTTTAATTTCTTAGATTCAAAAATTGATAGCTGATAATATAGGTAACATATTTAACCACACTTTAGGTAAGTACTTAGTTACCTTCTTGAAACTATTATTGATAGATAAACATAGACTAGAAATTACTAATACACATTGTGTAAGTGGTATGCAACACTGATGCAATATTTACTCTCTTTTAAAACATTGTTATGCTGTTTACCTATCTAGCTAATTATAAAGAAACTGAATATTGTTATTGAGTTTGGATATTTTGCTGTATGTACCACATTATGAGAGTTATTTTGCGAGTGTCTTCGCCGTAAACGATGTAAACCATACCACAAATAAGATTAAATAAATAATTATCTAATATCTCTAAGAATCTCCTCCTTTTATTTAAATTGGTAAAAAGCAGGAGTCTAAAAAGTAAAATTATACAAAAAGACATGCTAAACTTGAGCACGGATTCGTCCCTAAGCACCCTTGTATGCTAATGTAGGGCTAAGGCGTTCGTTAGCAACTTACGATTAGGCAGGTACTATACTTCGTTTTTAGGGTTCCGTAGTCAAACTAGGAACCTTTATAGTTTCGCCATGTCCGTCCGTCCGTCATTTATGCTGTATAAACATTTTTTTACAAGCCAATCGAACAACTTAAAAGGCAAAGATGGTAACTGTTTGAGTTCTACAGGTAGCTTATTATAAAGTTGAATGCTCATACATAATTACGCTTTTTGTAAGGAGCGCAGATTTAGAGGGGACACACACTATGTCATGTAATTCGAGCGAAGTCTTTGGGTAGGGTATCTTAAAGTAAACATATGTATATTACTTTTTATATATGTACAAACTTCATATATACATATATATAAAGCAGGAAAAATGAGGATATTATTTATAGCAAATATTGGCCTACACGAGTCAGTTTGGCTTAAGCCGAAAACAGATCGAAGGCATCTCTTTTGCAATCGGAAGAGCCTGTTTTCACTGCTGGTATTACGCCACAAAATTAGTCCGTATCCCAGATTGGACGTACGAGTGAAAGGCAAGTAGGGCTGGTTTTTCTGAAGAAACTTCTTTTACCCGTCACAAAGGGTAGGCAAATCTACATATTTCTGAGACGACTTGATCGGAATGGCAGTGCCAGTTGGTATGTGAATCTATCATTATGCCTAGGAATCTTATTGCGTTAACATTTTCTAGTTCAAATCTCTTGTAGCAAAATTTTTAGTTGAACTGGTTTACCCATAAACTTGGTTTTTGTAGATTAACTTTCAGATTATTGTTCTCCATCCATACATTAACATCGCGAAAAACCTCATTAAGCTCATTATCCTAATGCTTCGTCTAATCACTTCTAACTATTACCGAACAGTCATCGGCAAACAAAAGTATCTTATGTTTCGTGATAGTTGGCAAATCATTAATATATATTAGAAATAATAGAGGCCCAAGGATACTCCCCTGTGGTACTCCTATCCTAGTTGTCCTATAGGCCGACCTATGGTTATTAAAAGTTTTGTTACTCTCGGAATACGCTTGAATTTCAGTGCATTGTTGCCTGTTTTCGAGATACGATTTGAGCCATGCGTAACAGATGCCCCTAATTCCATAACCATGTAATTTGTCCAAAAGCCTTTTATGACACACTCTGTCAAAGGCCTTAGCCATATCTATTAAAATAGCCTTCACTTAGAAATAATTTGGATTAGTTCATAAACAGCTAAAGTTGTTATTTTGTTTGCACGAAAACCAAACTGTGTGCTCGATAGTATGTTATGCTTATCAACAAAAGTCAATTAATCTCCGGTACATATTTTTTTCTTTTATTTTGGCAATATGATCAAGTGGGAATACTAGTAAATCTGCATTTTCCTTTATAACTGAAGTAGGAATATTATCGTAGCCTACTGAGTTGGTGTAAAAGGAAAACTATCTTAAGTTCTTGAGATACAGGCGTTTAAAATATTTATATTTACTTACTAAAATCATCTACTTAAGACGGCACCAAATGACTTTAAATGGCAAATTAGTTATTGCTTGTTGATTTTTATGTTTGTAGTACGGCTTCGGAACTTTACACTAAGCATGGTCGACATGCTCTTGCCCGGATTTTTAATAGAGTCTTAGTTTAATCGGTGTTGAAAATCGGTTGGGCCGTTAAAGTTATCAACTCTGAAAGTAAAAGTGGCCCTTATGTGATACCGGGGGTTGTTATCTATTTAAGAAAGCACTTTTTAAGTTCTTAAATTGTTATTCGAACCTACTGTGTAGGTACGCCACATGGATTTCTATTAATATCCGATTGACGTCCATTGATGCGGCGTTGTTTGCGTACCTACGTCTGCGCCTGCGCCGGTATATATGGCGGCGCGTGAGCATCCCAGCTGTCAAGCGACGAAACGATAGAAAGGGCAGGGACCCGTAGATGCAATAAATAGTTGAGGGATTTCTATGTTATTATCACCATGACATAAGTCTGCTGCTCGGGTTACGCATTTTGCACGGTCTTCCTATATTCGTGAGGCGAATCAGGTCAATTTTAAGTAATGTCTCCACACACGAACACAAATGAAACAATAAAATAATCTTCTTGGCAACATGGTGTTTTTTTACTATAAAGACGATCGCCGGCGTGTTCAAAGATCATAGGGTTATAAATTGAGTGTGGCAAAACAAATGAATACCTCTTATCCAGAGGGCGGAATTCACATGGCAAAAATTCAAATCTCATAGGGATTGAACTTTTTTGTATTATCGACGTTTCCAGTTATCGATATTGTGTAATCATCCATATCTTTGTTATTTTAGTTTTGCTTTTACAATTAACATTGAATTGGTATATATTGTATTATTTTTCTTAAATCTGTTAACCTTTATGAACGGTAAATAACAAATGAAAATTAAACTAAAAAGAAACCTAAGCTACTTATTACATAGAACTATACTAAAATCATGATAACTACACCTACATTTACCTAAAACTATACTAATCAGGAAGACCGCTACCAGAGGACTTTGTTAATATTGTTAAATTATTTCGCTTAAGTATAATGTATCGATAGGATGTATAATTCTATTTTGTAAAAGGTCTTGTGCTACGTGAACCAGAACTACTTGTCGATAGTCGATAAAATACTACGTTCTAACGCTATGACATTAAAATTTTTGCCATGAGAATTCCGCCCTCTGCTCTTATCTTTGAAGAACCGTGGCATCGTTTACATGCAGTCATGACGAAGAATTATACGATAGCTTAGAGCCTTCTACTTCACCAACCACTCCGGACAAGTACCTACCCGTAGTTCTTACTAGATCACCAATCGATAGCAACAAAACATGTCCTATCATAGTTACAGCGTTAACTAATACGTTTTACCAAAACTCGTTTCACTAACTCATTCATTCCACAAATATCATTTGACCGACTGCTTTTTTTTCCAAAACTTTCTTCTTTTCTTCCAAAGGTTCTACACGTTGTTCCTGAAATAAATCCTGAAACTTTAGCAGCATCGGAAAAAAGCAAATGATAATACGTTTGTGAAACGTTTCTTGGTGAAATGACAAGACACCATGTAAACTAGATAGCTGGCCAAAACTACTTCGACGTAGTGTTTTTTTTTTTATGTTAAGGAGTAGGCACGCGAGCACTCGGGCCACCTGATGGTAAGTGAAATCTGAGACCCATAGACATTTGAATTCTCAAGATTATAATCCTAAGACCTCAAATGCGCTGCCAACCCCGAGGACTAAGATAGAATGCCTCTATGCTAGTAATTTCACCGGTTGTCTTATCCCCACACCGGAACACAACATACAAAAATCCAAAAGACTCATACATACCTTCAAGCCTGTCTCTCAATGTGGTAGGCAGAGACTATGGGACGCCAGGTACACCGAAAAGATACTTACATTACAGTAAAAACATCGTCTCACCATTTCCTCTTGTTGTATGCACAAGTGCGCACGATACTAAACTAACTGATTGATCATTTAAAACCACTAAACGAAGCCTTCTAAGAAAAACAGATGGCATACACATTACTAAGACATTTCCGTTGAAAACGTACCCTGAAAATAAACCTACTAAGTATAATTCCATTACGTTAATAAACTATAATAACAATATAATATTTAGACTAACACTTTACGGTACAAGTGTGATCCGCGTCACGTTTCTCGTATATATAGAAAACAATCCTCTTTGTCCGTTATTGTGCAAAACAAGACGTCGACATTGCATGTACTTTTAGTTCAGAAACAAGTGGTGTTAAAAATGGCGCAATTGGTTATTTTTTTGGTACTTTTGGCTGGTTTCAGTGCGGTTTTAAGCAAGCCCTTGGAAGATAGTAATGGTATGGGTAAGTTCATTTTAAAATCTATAGTATCTTTTATTTGGCCCTTGTCATAAATAAAAAATAAACTGTCATAGATAAATAGATTTTTTGAGACAAGCTTTTGTTGACAACTCTTTTAGCACACTAAAGACCAAACTAACGTGTCCGAACTCCGTGGCTCTTAACTGCAGTGAAGATCCAGCTGCTACTTTCCGACTCCATCGTCAGATCAGTCGGCAAACAAAAACTCAGGCCACTAACGGTTGCAATATCAATGACGGCATTTGCATCTACCCTGAGGACGATTAACATGACTACCCACTACTACAAATAGATGTCCCAAATTAAGCTCTAGGCTCGTACAGTCACCATCAAAAGTTGCTAAGCAGAATAACTTCCTCAAAATGATCTAGATACGACGTATTCTCTTGTCAATAAAGTCGATCGCAGATCATTTTTAGTTGCGTAGCTACTTCTGCTGCTGACTGTACATAATATAGATACTAGATGTAATAGACAACGATAAACATACTCGTAGGTACTTAAGTAAATACTGCCGCAATACCAAAGAGGGTAACTGCAATGTAGTAGATGAAGCATTCTATGTATACTCTATGGTATTACGGAAGAATAGAGAAATATATACTTACGAATAGGATGGTCTGATTGTGCAACATGTGGATAAATAATTATCAAGAAGTATTTTTAGAGATGTTGGTATTTCTGTAGCTCTGCGTACCCCTCTCTGGGAATGAAGGCGTGATGTTATGTATGTGTGTATGAATAGAAAATTTAATCAAACCCGGAACTGCTCGCTTGGTAGCCAGGGTCACTACCACTAAGCTTACTATAATCAATATCATTCTAAGAGAAGTTGAGATTGAGCTTCCTATGGTAGAAATCATGTCCGCGTAATTAATAAAATAGGTGTTGATGCTAGGTTCATCATCACATCACCGCTTTTTACTCGCTAATTCTCATTTCGCTTTCATTTCTTTGCTTAATTTTTAAGCAAACCACTAATAATTATTCTAAATTTTTAATTATTCTATAATTTTATAATTCGTGTATAGGCACCTGATTTTAATGCTTCTTGTTTTAGGATATGATTACTTAATAACTTTTTTTATGACCTATTCGTTTCTACACAACATAATGGCTTTGTCGTATCCCGGGGTTGTGGCTGAATACCAGTGTTTTGCTCACTAGAGTAATGCTATACGCTGAGCCATGACCTTTTTGTACTGCTGCGACGCACACATGCGATTGTGTTTGTTACTAGTTTGTAAGTTTGATATTGTTCTTTTCCTCTTAATATGAAAATTGTATGTGTGTGATTGAAGCATCAAATAAACGTTTTATCTATCTATCTATCTATCTATCACCAATGGTGGCATTGTTTGTTGCAGATCAGAGGGTGCATCACCTGTGGAAGCGGTTCATCAACTCCGCACTGACTTCCGGCAGCTTTATTGATAGCACCATGTCCAGGCTCAGAACAAAGCGAGGGTAAGTTAGTAACTTAAAAAATGTACCTAACATTTTTTATTATTATTTCCCAGGCGGTCTACGAGTCAGCAGCAGAGATAGCTACGCCACCGAAGAGCTCAATCATGATCTGCACTCGACTCTGTTGTCAAGACAATACGTCGTGTCTAGATAATTTTGAGCATCTTATTCTGCTTAGCTACTTTTGATGCTGACTGTACGGCCCATGAACAAATATTTGCGTTCTCTACAAAACAACACGAACATTTAAACTTCTTTACTACTCGATGATGATACCAAATAACAATTTTAAAGTTTGTGCTAAGAATGTTTAGTGTTAAACAAGGACAGGGGCGCTGATTCAATCACCATAAACATTTTCTTATATCGACTCGAGGATTTGCCGAAATTTCGATAACCAATGCAGTGAATGCGTTATCTAAAGATCAAAGCTTTTTCAGAGTGGATGAGGATTGCGAAAAGCTGCGGCTGTGTAAGCTCCACGCGCAATCAGGGAGGAACTTCTTCTCAGCTTTTGAGCTTTACTTCGTCAAGTAAGTTTACGCAGTGAATTTTTCGCCACCTACACAAGGTTACGAAAAGTAGTATTAACCTCCTAACACCCAAGGACTAAGAACTTTGTCATTCAGACCCAGCTCCTTCGACAGTTGTGTAGTTATAACGTACCTCGGTCCTACCAGTAGGACTTATAGAAATCCTCCTGGTAAGACCGTGGTACGCTATGATTACACAAGCACAATAACTTATAAAACAAGTATTTTAAGTACTTGGGTCTGAATGAGTAACAATAGTACTACTGGTAGGACTACGGGCCGTAGTGAGTACATGCTGAATTAGGAGGATAAGTACGAATTTCACCATACAATGTTAAATTTAATCAATGTTAATCGACTGTTAGTTCATACATCTTGACAACTGCTAACGCTCTAATCGTCTGTTAAGTGGTTAACATCGCATGGTGAAATTGATACTAAATGTGGAATAAAGTAGACGGGAAAGATGGTTTTATGCGGTAGCGGCGGCCGCGAATAGCGGTTACAAGCAATTCCATACTGATGTGATGAGGCATGCCACGCATTGGCCGCTACGAGGTAATGTCTATATTCGATGACACGCTAGCCGAGTTAAGAAGCCAGCGGTCCCGGTTTCAAATCTCGGTACGGCCGATATTTGTGTGACGAGTCTGTCATGTTCCTGAGTCTTGGATGTTTTCTATGTATAAGTATGTTTATCATTGTCTAGTACCCATAGTACAAGCCAAGAGCTTAGTTTGGGACTAGGTTAATTTGTGTGAGATTGTCCCCTGATATTTATTTATATAGCTTGTGTCCGCCGCCCAACTCGCCACATCCCGTCACCGTCACCGCCAACAAAGTAGTCCCCACACCAAGCCGTGGCTTGGCCTGTAGCACACTAGAATAGAATAGAATAGAATAGAAAGATGTTTATTTCCCTTGTTCATATGTTACATTAGGTATGTCCAACAGGTCGGTGGTGTATTCGGCCTGTGGGTGCATCAGCTACTTACAGTCTACTTATGTTTGTCTGAAAGATCTGTATAAGCGTCGTGTAGCGTGTGCTGTGTTTTTTATTTAACTATATTCAGAATTAATTTATATAAATAAAAAAAAAAATGTTTTGATTGCCCTACTTATCCTATTTACAGCTAATTACAGTCTATGGGGACGTGGAGCGGTTGTTCGCTTGCTGAGCAGCCGACTCCTGTCTTTTTTTGGTACGTAGTTTATTTCACCTAGTCTAGTATTGGTTAGGAGGGGGTTGTGCTGTCCGTATCCGATGTAGGCTTCACCAGGGGTGTCTAGATCTTCGATGTGCATTTCGCGGAGTCGGCGCAACATGTCCTCGTTTAGGTCTTGTGCACGGAGGTGCCATGGATCCCAATCGAGCATATCCCAGAGTAGTGAGGTTTCTAGGCGTCTTGGGAATTGTCCGGTGGTCTTCAGGGCCATTCGATATTGGCGTTCAATTTTTAGCAAGTTGCTCTTACTGTAACGTGAGAGTAGTTGTACCACGCCATAATCCAATATAGGAAGTAAGCAGGCCTGAACGACGGCGAGTTTCACCGTCAGATCCGTCTTGGCGTGCCAGCCTATTATAGGAGCTAGCGCGCCGCGTGCTCGTCGCACCTTCTGCACGACATGGTCCGTCTGTTTGCCCATGGTCATGGTCTTGTCTAGGTGTACGCCTAAATATTTTATGCTCTTTTTGTATTCGACTACCTCGTCTTTGATGCGGATGGTTCTGCGGTAGTTTCTCTTGTGAGTGAACATGGCACATTCCGTTTTGTCTATGTTGCATTTTAGCCCCCAGCGATGGTAGTAGTCGATGATTGTGTCGACGGCCCAGCCCGCGCGGTGCGTTGCGCAGTTCGGGTCAGGAGATCGGTTGAGGATGCACAAGTCATCAGCGTATTGGGAAAGCTTTAGTCCGCGGATGCGGTCGCGTTTGTCCCAAACATCATGCACGTACAAGTTAAAAATGACCGGGCCCAAGATAGAGCCTTGGGGGACTCCGTGTGGCACCGATTTCTCATCGCCGTTGGTGGTTCTGAAACGTCCGTAGGTTTTGCGACCGCTCAGGTAGTTCTCTAATAATTTGATGATGTTGTTCGGGACGTCAGCTGTTTGAAGCTTCTTCGTTAGACCTTCGTGGTTTATGGAGTCGAAGGCCTTCGAGAGATCCGTCGACACCATGGCCACACTCTCCTTCGCTTCCAGCGCATCTGTTATGAACTTGCCGGTGCGAAGGATTTGCGTGCCTGTCCCTCTGTTCTTTGTAAAGCCATGTTGGAACGGTGGTTGGAGTCTGTCAGCCGTCTGTCGCAAGCGCGATAGGAGCAGGCGTTCGTGTAGTTTACCCATGATGTTTAGGAGAGTGATGGGTCGGTACGATTTGGCGTCTCGGTGATTCTTTCCTGCTTTGTGTAGAAAGATGCACTCCCCAATTTTCCATCTCTTGGGATAATAACCTGTCAGTAATAAGTAATCAGCTATCACTTTGTACCTGATGAGAAAGGGGTCGCCTCCAAGTTTTAGGGCATCCGCTTTGATTTTGTCTGGCCCAGACGCCTTCTTGTTTTTAAAGCGTCTGAGGGCGAATCTGATTTCCTCTATGGAGGTTGGGTCGAGAGGCTGAAACGGTGTGGTCTTGTATGTGCTCTTATCTTCGTTGTTTATCTCCGCTTCTGTGACAATAGCTGCGTCGACCAGGGCGTTGATAGTTTCTTTCTCGCTGTTGCAACCCTCGATGTGCGGGAGTCTTTGTACAGGAGCCCTCAGGCTGCGTTGGATTCGCCACAACTGGGCTCTGTTGTTCCGTGGATCGTTTATTATCCGTGCCCATTTCTCATTGCTACATACCAGGAGTGCTTGTTGGACCAAGCGTTTCAGATGGTTGTAGGTTCTTCTTTGTTCCGTTATTCTGTCCGGGTTAAAGCGTAGTCGCCACGCTTTACTTTTTGCTTGGTTTCTTTCGTCGATCAGTTTATTGATCTCTTCTGGAAGTTGATCTCTTCTGTTGTTTTCATGTAGTGGCGCATACTCGTCCAGGGTTTTAGTAATGGCTTTTTCTAGTTGTAGTATATATTTCTCGCATTCTGCATCGGATGTGATTTTCTTTGGTAGATGTGTAGTTTTATTCCGTAGGGTTTGTTGAAATTGTTGTTTAATTTCTTCGTTGTTGGCAATAGCGCGAGTATTTCTTACCAGTGTTTTCTCTCTGTCCACCACTATGTTAAGGTCCAGCAGCCAGGGCATGTGATCTGAGCCAACCGATGTAGTTTGTCGGCATGTTATGGTGTCAAAGGCTTGCGCATCATACGAGAAGATGGCTGCATCGAGGATGCCGTAGCCCGCACTGTTAGGTCGCGAGGGTAGGCCTGTATGGTGTATGGTGCAGACATCGGAGTTACAGAGGTCGCGGATGAGTATTCCCGCCCCTTCGTCTCTCGTTTGGTTGAGTGTGGTCATTTTAAGATTCAGGTCCCCAATAGTGATGTTCGGAGCTTCGGTTACAATGTTCTCTAGCTCGTCATTTAGCGCTGCGGCGTCAATGTGCTCTGATCTGTTTGGTATATATACTCCCTTAATTTTTAGGGAATCTCCGGTCAGGTGATCGTAAGTGAGGTTGATAGCGACACCTTCGATGAGACGGTCTCCTTCTTCTGTACCTGGCGCTACGTCGGTCTGACTCCAGCGTATTCCTCGCATCACGTACATGACTGTGGTTAGATGTGGGGCGATCGAGTGAGTGATCTTGTCGTAGTTCAGGAGGTTCATGCGGATATTGAAAAAGTCTACACGACACTCATTGACTATTATTATATGTGGTTTATGACGGTCGGCTAAGGATTTTAGCTCGAGGAATTTACCTTTCAGTCCTTGCGCATTTAGGTGCAGTATGCGCAACTTATGATATTGATTTCTCGAATTATTTATTGAGAATTTTGATGAGGATTTCATGTTGCAGCTGCAGCTGGCGTAATATTTGTTTCATAGTTGTTTGTAGCTCTTGCCCTAGGGGCTCCATGCTGTTGTATTTGTTTGTTATGTGTTCATTTCGCTGTATCGGTGGTTGGTACTGTGGTTGAGCTTGGGGTTCATTTAGCTGCATCGGTGGCTGGTACTGTGGTTGTTCTTGGGGTGCATTTAGCTGCATCGGTGGCTGGTACTGTGGTTGTTCTTGGGGTGCATTTAGCTGCATCGGTGGCTGGTACTGTGGTTGTTCTTGGGGTGCATTTAGCTGCATTGGTGGCTGGTATTGTACTTGTGCTTGGGGTGCCTGTGTGGGCAGCAGTGGGAATTGTGAAGTGGATGTTATGTTCACGTATGACACGTTTTCCTGACGGTATCTATGTGTTGCATTTCTGCGTTCAGCAGCTTCTTTTTGTTTTCTTTCTTTTTCGTTATGTTGTACCATTTGGCGGTCCACTGCCTTCTGGAATTTCTCACATTTGACTTGGTTGGCGCCATGGCCTGGTTTTTTGCATGCTGTGCATACTTCGATCTCTACGCCTTCTTCGTTTTGAATTGTGGAGGTTTGATGTTTCTTCTCACCGTGACACGCCGATGTCGCATGAGTGAAGAGGAAACATTTCTTACATTGTATAACTCTCCTGGGATCATCTTTGTATTCCTGAGGTTTCATGCTGAAGGCCCCGAAGTAGGCACACCTTGTTGTCTTCATAAGCGTGGCGATTTCATCGTATGAGTGAGCACCATCAAAGATAAATAGGTGTAAGTTACCTTTGATTGTTCTCATTTTGATCGGTCTCATGCCGATGCACCTTTCCATTTCGTCAAGGCATGCCTCGTTTGTCTCATCGTAGATGTTCGTGTTGAGTACAACCTTCGTCTGGTGGGTCTGCTGGGCTTTGGGAACGCGTGCCACGAAACGGAGCCCGTCGTCGAGTTTCTTCAGCTCTTCTATAATTATTTTCCTTATGTCCGCCGTGTATACGCGAATCGTGATGGTTCTTTTGTTTGGCGCCATTGCGTGTCTTGCTCCGTGCTCTGTGGTTATTTTTCTGATTTTGTTAAGGTATTCCGAATCGTTGATTTTTTTAACATCCGTTATGATTATGTCAGGGATGTGAGTGGATGGTGTAATCACTCTCTGTTGTCGCCGGGTCGCTATCGCGTCAGGAGTGATAGCATCTCTCTTTCTCTTCTTCGGTTCGGGTGAGGTGAAAGTGGCTAAAGTGTGGTCTTCTTCCCTTTCCATTTCGTTTTTGTGCTCCTCTCCGAGAGGGAGCGAGGAGAAGCGGTTACTTATTATTATGCCGGGCTGTCTCCCAGACGCCACGGCCGGGTTAGCGGCGGGCGCATGCGCCATCGCGTGACTTAACTTGGTTGCGGAGTTAGTGCGCAACATTGTTGATACGGTTTCGTTTTCGCCCGCGCTGCGCGTTCGCGCGGCTATAGCGGCCAAACTGCTCGGCTCATGCGCCGTGCCCGTGGTAACCGCGCCACCAAGCTCGTGGCGTGGCGTCCGGCGAGTGGCATGGCCTGATCCACTCAGCGACGGCTTAGTACTTGTGTCGAGTGTCTTGGGTAATTCTTTATATTCCGATATTACTTTGTTTACTATGCCGCATACGCAGGTCACGTTTTCTTCACTTAGAAGCCCCATAATCGGCATGTATTTCACATTTATCTGTCCGTTGCACTTACGGCAGTTTATTTTATTTATTTTGCAGAAATTTATATTACTTGTGTATATGTTAATTTCATTTACACTGCTCACTAGGTGTCCGTTTAATATATTTGCTGAGATTTTCAGAAAACATTTCACGGCACTTCTCTTGTTACACACCGTACAATTTAATTGTTTAATCTTAGTTTGTAATCCCTGCCACTCATGAAATTTTTTAATTATGTTAATTTTTGCGCAGTGCCAACAGGCAACTGCGTATTGTCCTTCATTGTCCGGGGAAAGTTCACTTAAACTTGTTAATTTATAATCACTGTTCTTTTTACTGTTCACTTTTTTTGCAATGATTGTGCTGTCCGTGTCCATTTCACTAGTTTCACAATATTTGGGAGGGCCCGAGGGCCCTCTGTTAGTCTTCACACTCATAAATATGAGCGCAAGTTAATTTCGATGTCAAGGTGGGTAAAAATCACTTATAAATTCGCAAAACCAATCGTGCGAGACACTGGTAGCCCATGCTAGCGGCCGTAAGCCGCGGGTCTTGCTAGGTGGTTATCCAAACTGCAGCGTCCAACGGAACTAGACACTACGAGTATGCACAAACGCCATAAGGCAGAGGTCTAAATAGACTGGATTTATGCGTTACACTGCGTGGACACGACTTATCACCTCGGAGTATCTCCGTAGCACACTAGCGAAAGCGAAACGTAAGCGAACCGAACTGAACCGATCACTGTTTGGTTAAGGTCCAAAAAATTGGGCACGCTAACTCACGCAATTAAATTTTGTATGAGACTTTTGCGCTGTGCGAAGAAAATTAGCCATACAATTGTACTGTCGTTTGTATGGTTAAATGCGCTTAACTATGGTTCAACTTTTTGGTCCTCACCCGCTTCTGTTTTGGTTTGCTTCAGTTTCGCGCCAGAAGCGTTTCAGACGGCGCCTTCGAGAACTTTAGGCTCATGATGACAATGAAACATTTTTATTTCCAGTAAGGAGAACGCGAAGCTCTGGGACCACCAAACTCACTCGATAGCCGACTGCGAGAGTCGATTCTCTGGGTGCTACGGCAGAGAGGCGCCAAAGAAAGCCGTCAAGTCCTATAGAAACGACGACTATGATTATAGTTACTAGCTGGGAAAATATCAAGATTCGCCACTTTTCCGCATATTTTATATAATTTGACAAAAAAGCAATGTTGACACCACATTAACCAATCGTCAATGACTAACGAAATTTTAATAAATCATGTTTTCTAGATTGGAACTACCTACTTTTTACCCTTCTACATACGCGGAGTTGCATATTGCCATTATCATATTTCTGAACCGCAATTAATTGCAATAATAATAATAATAATCACAGGACAATGTCACATTAATTGACCTAGTCCCAAACTAAGCTCTAGGCTTGTACTATGGGTACTAGACAACGATAAACATACTTATATAGAGAAATAAATACTTAAATACATAGAAAACATCCAAGACTCAGGAACAAATACTCGTGCTCATCACACAAATATCTGCCCTTACCGGGATTTGAACCCAGGACCCCTAGCTTCGAAGGCAGGGTCACTCCCAACTAGGCTAGCATGTCGCCGTGCAATCTGCATTTTTAATTGCTTTGCCTTGAATACTTGTTGCTAGTAGAGTCGTGACTTGCCTTATTTATTTAAGACGTAAAGGCCGATGGAACAAACTTGAAAAATTAGAGTTACTTATTTTTAGTAGGTTTAACCTTTTCTAGGCCATATTTGACTAGAGCAAAATACCAGGGCAGCATAAACCGCATAGCATTTGACGGTTAGAACAACTCACTGACCTAGTTAGATGTCCGCGGAGCTACAATATTTTATGAAAATCCGATTGTAAACTAACAACTCTTTACTGCACAAACAAAAGGTATGTACAAAGGCGAACTTATCCCTTTAAGGGATCTCTCCAGTTAATCTTTGAGCGATTGAGAAAGAAATAAAACAACGGATGGCAAAACGTATAACAATTAGAGACAGAAGATATTGATTGATTTTCATTGATTATATATAGTATATAGTTAAGTCAGAATCTATGTTGCACCGCCACTACAATCTCTGCTTTGCCTAAAGGTTAACTGGTAGAGAATGCCTTACGGCATTAAGTTCGCCTTTTGCATATTAAGTGTATTCTTTTTTTTGTGCAATAAAGATTAAATAAATAAATAAATAAATAAATAAAAATAGCATACTAATACGTATACATGTAATAAATAGGATAAATAAACAAATATACTAGTATAAGTAAATATAATATAAGTATCAAAAGGTTACGGTTAAAGTTAAGGTTAGGTTAGGTGTCGCGCAAAAGGTTAACAAATTCCCTTACTTGTGTATAATTTTGTCGTGATCACCCACGATATTCAAATATAACATTAAAAAACATTGACGCGTCATCCACGTAAATGTTTTTTAAGCTTGCATAAAAACTGTTGTATGCGATGATAATTTTTTGATTGTCCAGTTATCTGTATAAACTTTAACCTTTTTATCGCAAGCGACAGATTAATCCATCATCCTTAACCTGTATTTGCCCGGAAGGTGCGTGCTGTTAAAACGTTAAATAAGTATGGTAAATATTTAAGCTAAAAAGTCACTATGTTACAGGTATAGATATTTCTAAGTAGTAATAAAAATAAAAATACTTAATTTACAACAGTCCATTTTATTTATTAAAACTAACTGAAAAACACCACCACATCCATAAATAAATGCATCTTCATAATTTAAAACAATACTTAAACAACTGTTTCTTTGATTCGAATTTTAAAATAAATAACACAATGTGGTTGCCGGGTTAGAATAGTGCCACTCCATGTCTTCCCGTGGATGTCGTGAGAGGCGACTAAGGGAATAAGGGCTTGTAGTACTGTTAGGCGATGGGCTTGCAACCTGTCACTAATACACTAGTAAACTTCTTGGCCTGATTGTGCAAAATGTGGTTAAAGAATTGTCAACGAGTCTTTTTAGAGTTGTTGGTATTTCTGTAGCTCTGCCTACCCCACTCTGGGAATGAAGGCGTGATGTTATGTATGTATGTAACACAATTTATGAAAAATGTACTGCTCTTATAAATTCTCACCACCACACTCCGAAACATTTTAGACACAATTAATTCGATCCTTTTCCAAACATTTGTATGAAAAATCATTATCTAGCCTATAATATATTATTGTTACTTACAAATGTTACCACATAATTAATTTCCAATATTTTACACTCTCAATCACACGTTCACAGTAATAATGTAAGAAATACCCCAATATTCATTACAATGTAAACTTTAGGGTTTGCTTTATTTACACAAAGGAACAAATTCTCCAAAAAATGAGAGTGAAGGAATGATGAGCTCCTCACTGCTTCTTCTTCTTCCCGAGTCCAAGTCCGATCTGTTCGGCGGGGTGTTCGGGCTCGGCGCGGGCGCGGCGCGCGCGCGGAGCGCCCCACGTTGCAGCTCGCGCTAGGAGCGCGTCGCGCCGCCAGTAGCACAGCGCCAGGGCTAGTAGTAGCGGCACTACTAGCAGGGAGGTTTGACGGAGCTCTTGCTCGGAGGATTTTACCTGTGGGGCAATAATACAAATCAATTGAGACACAATTCACTTAATATTTGTAGATATTTGTTGTTCTTTGTTGTTTGAAGACATGTTAGCCTAGGTGGTAGTAACTTTGCCTCTGAAGCTTGCGGTCGAAGCTTAGTTTGGGACTAGGTCAATTTGTGTGAGATGGTCCCCTGATATTTATTTATTTATCTCCATAGCCTGCATACCGAACGTGGTTTGTTTTCCTTACACCAGTTACATTTGGTTAGGTGGTATCATGGTCGGTAGACAAGGGTATTCAAAATAGAAGCCAAGGCATAAGTGGTCAGTTGGCAGACAGATATTGGGAAAAAGCACCTGGATACATCTTGTGACCAGATCACTAACCTTCGGCAGGAACTCCAGATTTAACGCCTTGAACTGCCCGTCCGAGTTGAAGTACGCGAGCACCTCCTCGTGGATGTGGGTAGCCTTCGACAGGCTGGACTCCAGCGTCAGCACGTAGCTCTTGTTGTCAGCAGGGAGCCGCGGCAGCACGTACATCAGGCCAGGGTTCAGGGTCTGGCTGTAACCTGATCACAAAAAGCAGCTAGGTTAGGTATAATTTGCGACTTGGCTACACCGAAGAGGAAGGGATATGGTTTTAGCAGTTCATCTTTCAAGACATGGAGAAGCAAAAGAGCACACTAGGCCACCTGATGGTAAAAGTAGCATCAGTGACCCATAGATATTTGCGTTTGCAAGACTAAAATCTTAACAATCTTAATCCTCCATCCGTCAATCTATCCGTCTGTCAGACGGCTGTGTCTCATAAACTGTAATAGGTAGACGGTTGAAATTTTCACATATTATGTACTTATTGCCCATAAAATCCCAAATAATAAGAACTAAATTAAAAAAAAATTGGAGATCTCTTCGATTGATCTTAACAATCGCTGTATGTCTTGAGCCCTAATAGGTAGACACGTGAAATTTTCAAAACGTGAGCAATTATTGCCGCTTAAATAAATAATACAATTTCAATTAAATTAAAAATTTATAAACACATACAAGAATGGTACGCTCGTGTGCGTGTCCGAACCACACTTGGCCGGTTTAAAGGTGGGTACGAATTAGAGCAGCCTCGGGTTGAGGCACGCACGACTCACCCATTTTGATCAAATTCGTACGCGCTTACGCGCTGTGCGCGAGCAGCGGGCGAGCCGTCGAGAGCCGGACTCTTGCCCGTGCTCAAAGGCGCCTCGGTGTGCGTCCGAGCGCGCCGCGGGTAGAACGACAAGTTGTAACTTGTCTGTGGGCGTGGCGCGAACAAATGTTGATAAAGTTGCTGAGCCGTTACACCACCGAGGCGATTTCTTCTTTTTGTTAATAATTCGGTGGATTATGTTAAACGCAGCCACGGCTGTCATCGTGTCCGACGCCATTTTGAAATGTCGGTTCGCGTCAAGCACGCTGCCTCACCCGCGTATGTTTATGTGCAACAATTTGGGTCGCGAGCAGCATGCCTCAGGCTGAGCCGCTCAGATTCGTACCCAGCTCAAAAGTAATCTATTCGTGTGTTACCCGCGCTGTCCAGCTTGGTGGAGTAGACGGGCGCGTCGGGCGCGGCCTGCGGCGCGAGGGAGAGGCGCAGCGTCCTGTAGTGGTCGACGTCCGGCGTGTACACCAGCACGTTGGCGTCGGTGATCTGGTGGGGCAGGATCGCGATCAGCTGCACGTCCACGATGTCTTGCTTGTTTTTCACCTGGAATTAATACTAATTCAGTTGGTCGAAATGTACATTTTCTCCCACATGCTCGGAAATGTTAACCTTACTGTTGTAAAATCAGCCCGCAAAGTTCCGAGTTCCAGGCCCAGGCAAAATTTAAAAAAAAAAATATTATTTACCAGCGGCAGCGGCCGCGAAAATGTATATAAATTTCATAACGTACCCGGTTTTTTACTTTTTAAAACCATATTTGGACTATGATAACTAACTCCAAACAGCCAAACACTCGTAAAATTCAAAATTCTTCCATGTTTATTTACTTTTTAAATGTCATAGACTAAAAAGGTAAACGCCGTTTATCGCGTTTACAGCGTATTTACCAAAGTGTCAAATAGTTTTACTTTTTTTAAAACATTCTGCGTTTAGAATTTAAAAAATTAAGGCGGGAATCAGGAATACTTTTTTC
Source organism: Acleris holmiana (assembly GCA_949316455.1). Taxonomy (NCBI): domain Eukaryota; kingdom Metazoa; phylum Arthropoda; class Insecta; order Lepidoptera; family Tortricidae; genus Acleris; species Acleris holmiana. The sequence goes on along the minus strand of OX438764.1, from coordinate 24,341,341 downwards.
TTAGGGAAGTTTAAGTACAGTACGTATTATTTTTGTTTCGCGAAAATACAAAAGTAAAATGAATTCCAGTGATGAAGATATGTTTATCGGCACACCACCAGAGTGTAAAGAAGAAGCAAAGTCGGTTAAGACCAAATTACTACCACCGAAGTCAGCAGAAAAATATTTAAAAACATTTGAAAATTTCATGGTATGGAGAGAGAAGAAAAAAACAACTTCAGTGTCTGAAAACGTCATGTTAGCTTACTTTAGCGAGCTAGCTAAGGACAAAAAACCGAGTACACTATGGGCGATATATTCAATGCTGAAAAATACAATATAATTAAAATGTGACATTGATATAAAAAGTTACACCAATTTGGTAACATTTCTAAAAAGGCACTCAGCGGGCTACAAAAGCAAAAAATCAAAGATTTTGACTGATGCAAACATTACAATGTTTTTAAATGAAGCTCCAGATGATACTTTTCTAGTAACTAAGGTAAATATAAGCCGTGCCTTAAGTGTCACCTTATGAATGATCATTTATCAATCAATACTTATGATTCAATGTTTTCTTATGTTAAATGATTTCTTTGTATTTGTTGCAGGTTGCCCTTATTTTAGGTGTGAATGGTGCATGTCGAATGATCGAGTTAACAAATTTAACTATAAATGACGTTACATGCCACGATGACATAATGTTAGTTAAATTACGTGACACCAAAACTAAAATAGACCGCATCTTCGTGATAGTTAGAGAATTCGTGCGTCTAGTAAAAAAATATCAGGCACTTCGTCCACCAACAGTAAAATCGGACAGATTTTTTATTAATTACAAAAATGGAAAGTGCACCAACCAGGTTATTGGGAGGCACAAAATGGCGAGAATACCCACTCAGATAGCTAATTATTTCAATTTACCAAACAGCGAATGTTACACTGGCCATTGCTTTCGTAGATCGTCAGCTACTTTATTAGCTGACTCTGGGGCAAATTTAACAACTCTCAAGTGGCACGGGGGGTGGAAGTCGAGTGTCGTTGCCGAGAGCTATATTGAAGATTCTGTGCAGAATAAAAGGAAAATATCAGACCGTATAAATAAGACCATCAAGCTTCAATCTACTAACAACGAAGACCCACAGCCTTCTACGTCGAGGCAACATTTAGTAAATGAACAATCCTTCTCCCAACAGATATCTGGTCCAGAAACAAGTCCTGTGCAATCCCGTTCGAATCAACAGTTCAATGTAACTAATACGCCATCTACGTCCACTGAAAATATTCAACAAACAAACATTAACGTACCAGGAAAAACCATTATGTACGATTTACATCGTACAGTATTTAGCTGACTTGCGACCTACTTTGTTACGTAGACTTTATTTGCAGTTAGTTGACAATTCGCACTGTTACCAATCGGCCACATTTGAGCATATTTACTTTAACTTGTAATTTTGAAATAAACTTGAATATTTTCTATAAGTGTGGTTTACGTTCAACTCAACTCATTACCTACAAACTTCCTCAAAGCTTCGACCTTACATTTGGTCCTTCGAGCCGGACCACATCGAGAAAGTACACTGGGAGTTGGATTATATCCTGCAAGACGATGAAACTAAATATAAGCGGAAATACTTATCCGTTGAGAGTACTTATGACAACTTACGAAAACAACTAAACCACAAAATATGGAACAGCTCACATTATGAGAAGGCAACACCGAAGATTGTGATTCCTGACTTTTACGGTAATTACAACCAATGGAGTACTTTCCGAGACCTCTACGTGGAAAGCGTACATATTAACCCACTGCTCTCAAACGCGCAAAAGATGCAGCATCTTAAGTCAAAACTCAAGGGGGAGGCTGAAAAGCTGGTGCAGCATCTTGGCATTAGCGCAGAAAATTATTCTTCCTGCTGGGAGATAATCACGCATCGCTACGATAACAAGCGATTACTTTTTACTTCATACATGAACGCCCTACTTAATCAACCTACGATACAGCAAGCCAACGCCACAAGCATTAAAAAACTACATGACGTCATGTTGGAGTGCCTAAACGGCCTTAGTAACATTGGACTGGACGTTACAACTTGGGATCCAATCATCGTTTATCTATTAGTGCAAAAGCTCGACGGTGAAACTTATAACGAATACATGAAGGATCTTAAGGAACCCAGAGATCTACCGAATCTGGCAGAGTTTACAAAATTTTTAGAGAATAAGTTTATGGCACTGGAGACACTGCAAGGTGGTAGCAATCAAAAATCATTCCAAACGTACAAGCACCAACTTCAAAACAAACAGCAGAAAATGAATAATTTTCAAACGTCACGAAACAATAATAACGCGCATAAAACTTACAGCGCAAATAGGTCATCGTACCTCGGCAAGTCACAAACGATGCCTAACGCTTACGCAATGATAGCACGAAAATGCCCGCTTTGCAAAACTGATCACGTGTTAATGCAATGCAACAAATTCCTCAACATGAGCGCAACTGGACGATATGACACCGTTCGTAATTTACAACTTTGCAAAAACTGTTTGTGCAGTCACGGTGAAAAACAATGCATTTCCGAAAAAAAGTGTAAGGTGTGTAATAAGCATCATCACACACTCATGCACGAAGCAGAAACTAACCGGCAAGAAAGCAGACCACCCTTAGCATCAACCTCGCATTCTGTACACAACTTAACTAACGAGGACAAAGAAGTTTTACTGACGACTGTACTACTAAAAGTGAAGACAGTAGATGGAGATTTTATAAATTTAAGAGGGCTACTGGATCAAGGCTCACAAGTAAGCCTCATAACGGAAGATGCGGCGCAGCGCCTCAGGCTACCAAGACGAAGAGGAAGCGCGGTTGTCTCTGGGGTTGGAGCCCTGTCAGGGAACTGCAAAGGGTCTCTGCAGTTAGAATGCAAGTCTATTCATTCGGATTATCAGTTCCAAATGGAAACTCTGATAATGAGAAAACTGATCAACAACCTACCAACAACGTCATTTTCTAAGGAGAACTGGCACTACTTAGAAAATTTAAAACTAGCCGACCCTCAATTTAATATTTCGGGCCCTGTGGATTTACTTTTGGGTGCCGACATTTACTCAGAACTCATACTTAATGGAATCATGAAGAGTGAACATAGCGACTATCCTGTCGCTCAACAAACTAGAGTTGGGTGGATTTTATGCGGAAAGGTGAAAACATTAAACTGCCTTGTCACACTTAACGACTTGGAAAACATGTCTTGCTTCTGGGAAACAGAAGAAATAACTGAAAGCCAAAATTTTCCGAGCGACGGCGAATTATGCGAAACTAACTATATACAAACCACAACTAGATTACCCGATGGTAAATATGTGGTGCAGATGCCTATGAAACACAATTACGAAACTAACTTAGGAGAGACAAGGAGACAAGCAGTAGCTCAATTTCTGCAACTCGAGAGGAAAATGAGCAACAATAAAACATTTGAAAGTGGATACAAGAACTTTATCAATGAATACATAACAATGGGACACATGAAGCTCGCACCAGAAGAGAATAACTCTAAAAAACAAGTATTTTTATCTCATCACGGCGTTGAGAAAGCCGACTCAACTACGACCAAACTCAGAGTAGTTTTTAACGGCTCAGGCAGGAGTTCAAATGGCTACAGTCTTAACGATCTCATGCACACCGGTCCCAATCTGCAAAAAGACATGCTCACTTTAATAATCAACTGGAGAGTATACCGGTATGTTTTTACTGCGGATGTGGAGAAAATGTACCGGCAGATTTGGCTAAACGAAAATCAACAACAACTTCAAACGATCATCTGGAGGGATTCTCCCCAACAACCACTCCAAGAATGGCAGTTGTGCACCATCACTTATGGCATGAAGTCCGCGCCTTACCTCGCCATGCGCACCCTCCACCAATTAGCAGAAGATGAGAACGAACAGCATCCGGAAGCTGCCGACGTTCTTCAAAACTATTTTTATATGGATGATCTAGTCTACGGACAGGATACCATTACCGCAGCTAAGGCATTTGTAAGTGAACTAATAAAACTACTGAGAAAAGGTGGATTCAATTTAAGGAAGTGGAAAAGTAACGAGCCTGCAATTTTGGAAGATCTAGAGAACGATCAAAAATGTCAACAGTCGAACATGAGCTTTAACTCGGAGCGAACTAAAAACACAAAGACATTAGGCTTAAGCTGGAACCCGGCTGCCGACATATTTTTATACAACTGGAATCTAAACGGAAGAAAAAACTTAACTAAGAGAGTTTTCTTGGGAGAAATGAGCAAGTTATACGATCCCGTTGGCTGGCTGTCACCTGTAACGATCAAAGCAAAACTACTTTTCCAAGAGGTGTGGCTCAGTAAGATTGAATGGGATGAGAACTTGCCTCCTGAGATCACCAAGGGGTGGGAGGCTATACGCAGTGAGTTACCTTACATCAACAAAATAAAAATTCCTAGATGGATTGGAAGCACCGAAAAACAAATTGAAATACACGGCTTCAGTGACGCGAGTGAGAAAGCCTACGCTTGTGCTATTTATAGCCGAGAGAAAACTTCTAACAATAATTACGTGATGACGTTAATTGCGGCCAAAACTAAAGTTGCACCTTTAAACAAGAAGCTAACATTGCCTAAAATGGAGCTATGTGGAGCCCTACTATTGGCCAGACTGATCGACAAGCTGAGGAGCACCCTTAAAACTAAAGACTTGGAACTGCACTGCTGGAGCGATTCTAAAGTAGTTTTAGCGTGGCTACAAGGGAATGTAAACCGATGGGAAAGATTCGTGTCTAATCGAGTCACACAAATAACTAACTTAACTCCATCAACACAATGGCGGTACGTGAAATCTGTAGAAAACCCAGCGGACTGCGCGACTAGGGGCCTCTCACCCTCGAACCTTTTAACTTTTAACTTGTGGTGGGAAGGGCCTAACTGGTTAAAAACATCAAACATACTCGAAACTAAAGATAACTCGCAAACTTACAAAACTAACGATGGAATAAAAACAAACTGTTGCACAACCAAGATTGACAACGTTTGCGAAACTACAAATAAACTATTACACGAACTCAGCAGTTGGAAACACGTCATACGAATACTTGCATGGATATTGCGCGTCAGCTCAGTTTATCGCAAAAAAGCTAACACAATGGACGCTATAAACAACTTAACCAACAGTGAGAAAAAAGGGGAAATTGTGCCTTTAACACCGCAAGAACTAGAAGGAGCGGAGAAGCTCATAATCAAGAAAATACAAAGCGAATATTACTCCGAAGATATATCGCAATTAAAGAAAAATGGATCAGTATCGACACAAAGCCGTCTGTTAAAGTTAACACCATTTATCGACGAAAACGGCATTTTACGAGTGAGAGGACGCTTGGCCAACTCAACTTTACCTCCAGAAAGCAAGCATCCGATCATCCTTCCGGCCACAGGAAGATTAACAGAGCTGATCATACAAGAGGCACATCGAGAAACTCAACACGGGGGCACAAGACTTACCTTAGCACACATACGCCTTAAATTTTGGATTATTGGAGGACGCACGACCATCAACAAACAATTACTTCAATGCGTAAGGTGTCACCGCTATAAACCACATAAAAACGAACAGCTGATGGCTGACTTGCCAAAGGAGAGAGTCTTACCTACAAGGCCATTTACGAACACAGGGGTGGACTTTACTGGCCACGTCGAGGTAAAGATCAACAAAGGAAGAGGTGTGAAGACGTGCAAGGCCTACATCGCTATTTTTATCTGCATGGTGACAAAAGCTGTACACTTAGAGCTGGTGTCCGACTTAACAACGCAAACTTTTCTCGCTGCCTTTAAGAGGATGTGCGCCCGCCGAGGCACACCAAAAAACGTCTATTCAGACAACGGTAGAAACTTCGTTGGGGCGGCTAACCTACTTCAAAAGGACTTTGAACAATATCAAACATTCCGCACTTCAGAATTCCACAACGAGATAAATCACTTACAGATACAGTGGCACTTCAACGCACCGCTATGGCCCACAGCCGGCGGTTTATGGGAATCAGCAGTGAAGTCAATGAAATATCACCTTAAAAGAGTCCTGGGCGAACATAAACTCACGTATGAGCAATTCACAACATTGCTAACGCAAATCGAGGCATGCCTGAATTCACGTCCATTATGCCCTTTAACAGAAGATATTGACGACCTGGACTGCTTAACTCCAGGACATTTCCTTATCGGGGGACCACTGTTATCCTTACCTCAAGAAGAAGAGGAATTTAACCAGTTTGATTTAAGAAACAGGTGGAGGCTAGTAGAACAAATGAACTTACACATATGGAAACGATGGTCTAGCGAATACTTGCATCAACTGCAGGAACGCTGCAAATGGCAAAAAACTAAGAAAAACCTTCAAGAGGGGCACCTAGTATTGATAAAAGATGAGAATTTACCTCCGGGAAAGTGGGCTCTCGGCAGGATCCTTGAAGTACACCCAGGTACTGATGGCAACGTCCGGGTGGTCACGTTAAAAACTAAAAACGGGCACCTGAAACGTCCCATAACAAAATTAGCTCCGTTACCACTGGAAGAACATTTACAAACTGCTACTTTAACAAATGGAGCAAAAGCAGGTAAACCTCAACAACAACAAAATACTTCAGCGCACACGGGAAAGATGTCATTCAGTCTGTTTTCGATGTTATTCGTGATGTTAATTGCGTCCGTCGGAACTACGAGCGCAGCGAAACCCAGTAACTACAAAATAACTACTATCGACAAAAATCATCCTATTTACTTTGACGAAGCAGGCAAGCTACAGCTTGTACACGACGAGTGGACCTTGTTGGTGTACTACAATCTAACATCTTATTGGCAAGCAACAAAAAAGATAGATAACTATGTTAACCAGATCGACAAACTATGTCAACGAATTACTTACCCGCCCTGTACTACAATCGTCAGTCATTTACAACATGAACTACGTCACGTCACCCAGTACAACACGCTTTTACGGTCTCAACATCTCGCTCGACAGAAAAGAGGATACTTCGATGGAGTTGGGAATCTAGCAAGAACCCTCTTCGGCGTGTTAGACGAAGACTTTGCCACTAAATACGAAAATGACATTGAAGCGTTGCAAAGAAACGACCAATATCTACTACAGCTCATGAAAAATCAAACCTTAATAATAGAAGCAGAAAATAACATTATAAAGAAGAGTGAGACGTTCATAAACGAACAGCTCAAGAGTATACATACCTATATGGATGAGACACACACCGAAATTACGAAAATTGAAAGCAGAGTACAAACGCTCTTCGCAGTGATCGACATAAATTCTGCTGCTATTACATCGACTTTGCTTTTAAACAACCTTCAACGAATCCAGGAAATACTTTTAAATGCCTTGGGAGACGTATACAAAGGACATTTGGACACACATTTGTTTCCCGCCTCTCAACTGATGGAACAATTCAACATAATTTCTGGACAATTGCCACAAGGGTTATCGCTCCCAATAAAAAATATACAAGAAAATTTCCGGGACATTTACGACCTACTATATGTCAAGGCACGAATTACGAGTAACTACCTACTATTTGAACTACATATTCCTCTACTCAGCGATGACGAATACACTATATACCGAGTTATACCTATTCCATTTATGAAGCAAAATCGACTAAAGATAGTCGAACCGTCATCGAAATATATCGCTATCAACTTCATGAAGAAAATATATATAGGTATTACTGAAACAGATATCAAACAATGCACGTCATATGGACAAAACAACTTTATCTGTATTGCCAGACAGCCTGTCTATAATTTATATGATAAGAAAGCCCCTTGTGAAGCTAACGTGTTTAGTCAGCAAACCTCATTGTCATGCGTCATCAAGGATGTACAGTGCGAGGAACTTTGGACGGCGTTACATAACCCGAACGTATGGTTGTTTACGTTATGTGAGAAGCACTTGATTCGTATCATATGCGAAGATCAAGTTTCACCGGTAGCTATAGACGGCACAGGTGTAATTACAATGAAGCCTACATGCATTTTACAAAAGAAAGACGCAACAATTTACACCTACAACCACTTAGGAAGTAAAATCAACATTGGGACTGACATCGAAATACCAACAATAGACTCCTCAATTAACAATATGTTTGATTTAAGCTGGAACAATGCACAGATAAACATAACGGAAAGAATGACGGCAACTACTGGAGATTTCAACAAAATAGAGGAGCAGTTACACCTCCAGAAGGTACAGGAAAAATTGCCCTCTACCTTTACCTCGAGCATGTCAGTTCACGATATTCATCACTACAGTGTAACCTCGCTTCTGCTGGGAGGATTACTGTTGACAGCACTTGGAGTATTAGTAAAGAAAAGATGTTGGAAACCTGCTACTGCAACCGAAACTACGCCACAAGAGCGTACAGAGGAGAATATTGAGATGCAGGTGATCCAGAACACCACACAGCCACGAGAACCTGTATACAGTGAACCAGAACCGAAATTAACTAGATTTAATTTTAAATAAGAAATACTTTATGTTTTATATTCTTACTGTAGTTATTTCATATTCTTATTTTTATAAACTGTAATTTACTTTTCACTTTTCCCTCGGGAGTATGTACGATTTACATCGTACAGTATTTAGCTGACTTGCGACCTACTTTGTTACGTAGACTTTATTTGCAGTTAGTTGACAATTCGCACTGTTACCAATCGGCCACATTTGAGCATATTTACTTTAACTTGTAATTTTGAAATAAACTTGAATATTTTCTATAAGTGTGGTTTACGTTCAACTCAACTCATTACCTACAAACTTCCTCAAAGCTTCGACCTTACACATTACATTTAATTTTACAAACTGCCCTAACATGAGCAACATTTCTTTTAATTTTTAAGTAAACCTTTTTAGTTAAGTACTTACTGCCATTTGCCTTCGTCATATTATCACATCGTATTTGACTTGATTTTGTTAATACATTTGAATACATATTATATCAAAACTGAAATTTTGTTTAATTTCCTCGCATTGTTAGAGAAAAGCACTATACAAGCCTCGACCAGGCAGGGCGGTTGCTGGACTCGTATATAGCGTGGCCTCGACTGCGTCTCGGCCACGCTAACTCTACTCGTCCCGCAACGGCCTACTTCCTGGTCTGTGCAGTAATGTACTATATCTTTTCTAAACACTGCTCGGGAACATGAACATTTTTTTACGGGCTGTTTTGATACAAAATCATAATATTCTTGGCCTGTTTCATGCAAATTAAAGCAATCAATCAATAAAAAAATATATCTTTGCAGTAGTTCACAAAAGCACTTTGTCTGCCTCGGTAGAAAATGCAATTTATGGGCTCGAACAATAGAAGGCTCCAATCCAACTTCAACTATAGCTACTAGTATCTGGTATCTATTAAATCACAATTTGATACAGTCGTCTATACACATAAAATACCTGGGAACACGTTTCTTTAGCGGATCTCGAATTTTCTCAAAGATTACGACATGACAGATCAGATTTTTTGACCCAGTTTGCTCCGTTCGGCAATTATCATCAAAATCGTTAGAGCCGTGTCGGTACCGTGATTAAAAATATTGCTCGATGAATGGCTCGTCCATAAAACGCGTACTTTCTACTCTCGGCAACAATATACTATTATTTTACAGAAACAATTACGAGAAATATTTACATCGGTACATAGACGAACTTATCCCACATAGGATCTCTTCCAGCCAACCTTGTATAATAAGGACAATGCAGACGACAAAACAACGCAACAAAAAAATCCAAATAACAGTAATCAAGTCCTTACTTCGATAACAGGAGGCGCTTTAGCTAGCTTCAAGCCAGCCAACTCCGGCGTCGAGGACTCTTTCAGTTGCAGCGTGTACGAACAGCCGGGCAGCAGACCGCGGATTCTAAAAGAAATAAGTGATGTTCCAAGTTTGACATATGATATAAACGGTATCGATGTACGATGTTTGGTAGTGCTGGATTTTAATGCATGGCAGATAGGGTAATTTTAATATTTTTTTACCGTATTTACACTAACATTTAGTAATGGTATTATCGAGACATTATGCCAACATGAGACATAAAGTAATAAGTTCAAAACTCTTTAGTTCCCTGGCATCTTTAGTGACCACGCCACGCTCCGCCTCTGACACAGATATACTACATTACCTGAAGGCCCCGCTGGGCTCGGTGGTGGCGTCCTCGCTGGCGCAGGCGCCGGCGCCGCGCGCCACGAGCCCGGCGCGCGCCCAGCCGCGCCGCCCAGCGACCGCAGCGCGCCCGCGCACGAGCACGCCACGCTCCGCCTCTGACACAGATATACTACATTACCTGAAGGCCCCGCTGGGCTCGGGTGGTGGCGTCCTCGCTGGCGCAGGCGCCGGCGCCGCGCGCCACGAGCCCGGCGCGCGCCCAGCCCGCGCCGCCCAGCGACCGCAGCGCGCCCGCGCACGAGCACGCCACGCTCCGC